>CM068824.1:191167654-191205154 GCA_028554795.2 Sinohyriopsis cumingii | reverse complement strand
GGCATCATACGTGTCGTGGCAGTCAAAATTAATAAGTAACATAAAATTTGATCCATTCTGAAATGTAAATTAAGATATCACTGCGGTAATTGTTTGTGAAAAGAAGACTAAAAAATGCTTTGCATAGAGATGTTGCCTATTTATGATCGGATATTAGTTTTTATGGCATTTAATTTCATTCCACGATTTATTAAGGTTTTCAAGGCAGTTGAGCAAAAATGCAGTAGAATAATTATGAGTATAAAGTAAAACGAGGACGAAAACTGGTTTTCAGTATAATCTCCCTCTCTTAGTCATTATCTAGTTTTGGTTCATGATTTCATATATACTTAATTCATATTAAGAATATGGGAAACAGCAGCTTTGAAGACAATCATAGAAATCAAACCTCGAATGTATGCTGAAACAAAGATAGACCGAAAAGTAGCAAATGTATTGAACTATCGTTTTGTCTTAACTTCTCAGGAAATCCTACATTTAATCCAATCAAACTCCACAAGTTCCGGTGTTTTTTATGTTGTTGTTGTTGTTTATGGGATTGCGAACTACAAGTAAGATTTACTTACCTCCAAAATTGAAGATCTTTACAACGAGCTAAACTACGCACCTCTGGAAATGAGGATTTATTAACGGAAGTGCTTCAATAAGTACGGACAATTTTACGCTTTGCAAAATACATATTAACACACATTTTTGAAATAATTGCGCTTAGCTTAAAATTACTTCCAAGAGATGTTTTAGATTTACTTCAGTGAGTCATGAAAATTAACAAAGTTGCGGCACCACGTGTTTGTAGCTAATTTCTTGCTCTTAACATACAGACGTGACCTCAGAGTTGGTCGGCCTAAGGATAATATACAAAACTGGATAGTAAATCGCCAGATAGCAGAGTCGCTTATTTAGCGACTATGGCGCAGAGTGTCAATACAATCGAGGTAGTCCAAATATATTGCCGTTTCTATTTTTTGCGGAGACATTTCAAGTGAACAAAATGTATATTTTTTCTCTAAATTACTATGCTGACACACATTCAAGTATAATTTTTCTCGCATAAATAGCCGATGTAATCCGAATGAGAATTATTAAGTCTTGTATTTCCTTTGTTGCAGAAACAAAGAAAGAAAACGTGTCCACTTTGGTTATCTTCCTTAAAACGGTCTTCTGATATGAAAAACTGTAAGTGAAGGTCGATAACCAGACTCTGGCGGATAACTTTATTGTCGGCAGTATCCTTAGTATGAACCAGTTAGAAGCTTATCTTTGTTCATTTGAGAATTGTTCTTCTGAGATATTCTTCAGCTTCAGTGACATATACAGTCCTAACTTAGACTGGAGAATTATCTGGCATTAAAATCATTTTCCTTTTTTTAAGTTAGAATTTAGATAACTCTAAAACTCTTGTGCGGGGAATTTGAACAGAGGAAGATGAATATGCTCAACTACCGGAATCCGTACAATGATGGATTAATTCGCCTTATTGGCAAATAGGACATTTTGGTTTTGTGTTTTAGGTTACAGCAAAACAAATATGTTATTTAGAGCCTTGGCATTTGGAAGAAGCGCCTTGCCCGAGGAGGCCAAGTTGCCCGATATGTGTAGATCCGATATTAGGATTCGAATCCACACCCTTTCAGCACGCTAACCAATGTGCCTCCCCCACCCATCTACCTCGAGACGACGACTGTTCTGGTACAAAAAAGCACACGACTGCAAGTTAGTTCTAAAATCTGAGGAGTACTATGTAGCATATAGCAAATGAGGATAAATTTTTAGTCGATACCAATGATAACTGCCTTGACATATTATTCGCTTCTTTTGCCATTTACAAGAGTTATATTTTCCCGAATATTGTATAAAGAGTTATTTCCCTTTCAATAGGCTCGAAAACAAGTATATCCTTTCCAAAACCCCAGCCTACCCCGTAACATATTTACTCGGAGTACAATTCAGACATATAAAGTAAAGTGTTATGAATGCACTGTGAAGATGACATTTTCCTTTCCAGTAGACTGAAGGAGTATCTGATATCGAAAGGGATCTGATACAATTATGAGAAAGGGAACGAAATATATGAGACCTGCTAAAGACGTGTCAGGGATAAGACAATATTTTGCTGAAAACGTATACTTGCGTAAATTATCTAAACTCTTCTGCTGGTTCTTGCAAGCAACAACACTGATTGTCAGGCCTGGATTCACGAGTCAGCCATTTAGTGTAGTCTGTGTGTATATTTTAGATCAGACATTAAAACAACAAAGCTTAATATTTATTAAGCTTCTTATACGACGTGAACACATATATTTAGCACCTTTAAAGCTCTCTTCATCAATCTTTTTCTTCAAAATGAAACATAAACAGTGAATAAAAAGTGAAAAATAAGTCCCGCGGAGGAGTGCGGTGTTAGACAATATATATCATTTTAATTTATCGATTTTCTAACTAATTTTCTGCTATATGCAATTGCAGATGAGGAACCTATTCGTTGTTGTTGTAGGGTTTCACGCCATTTTTCAGCACAAGATAGGCTATACATGGCGGCCAGTATAACTGGTGGAGGAAGAACCCTGGCAAATCCAGGGAAGAACCACCGACCCACGAGAAGCTACTGGCAGTCTTTCCCACGTACCCACGTTAGCCGAGCCTTGGACTCGAACCCACGCAGCCAGAGGTGAGATGGCAGTGATCCGGAACGGTGAGCGCTTTAGACCACTCGGCCACTGAACCTATTCGTACTGTATGCTGATAATTATAAAAAATATATGTGAGTCACGTATTGGCTCTATTTGATTTTTCCTAACCGTATGGAAGATTTGTGAAATCCCTGTCGTGTGGGTATCATTTCGCTCTAATGATTGGACAATTCAACTTTATTAATCACTCTTTGTTCTCAGGTCAATTGTCGATCATAGAGGAGGTGGTCATCCACAATATAATATATGCATATGTTGAGTAATGTGACAGTTAAGTTTCGGGCTTAGCTTTATTCGATACTAAAAAATATAAATACTGTCTCTTTTGTGCCTCAGAATTAAGCACATAAGGACACTCTTCGAAATATATTGCTTTTACAGAAAACTTGGTATTTAGGGAAGCTTTTTCGGATTTGGCAGCTAACTTTGAGAGGCACGATAAGCGTCTCTAAGTCAAGCAGCAGAATCCAAAATAGGGGCCTATTTTTGGAGTAATCCAAATCGGTAGTACTGCATAGATTTATTTATATCAAATATCAGGGTTTCATTATTTTGATTACTGTTGACGGTTTTGGTTTCCGAAATGTATGTGTATAAGTCTACGCAGAAGAGCAAGAAACTGACTGAAGAAAGTATTTATAATGATAATAGAGAACATGCTTGGCTACCAAATGTTCCGATTCTTGTCAGATTATTGAAGCATTTTTGTTACATTTATTATTTCACAAACAGTCAGGTGTGAAAAACTTTCTCAATCAAAGATAGTCTATAAAACAATGATTCCCCGATTGATAGTTCAGTGTCACTGGGAGTTGTTGTTGTTGTGGGTTTAACGCCATTGCTCATCGCAAAATAGGCTGTTCATGGCAACCAGAATATCTAGTGGAGGAAGAACCAGGGGAAAGCCCGGTAAAAAACACCCAGTCACGGGAAGCTACTGGCAAGCTTTCATACATACCCACGTTAAGGGGGCCCGAGTCTCGACCGGACGCGGACAGAGTTGAGATGGCAGTGATCGATAAAGGCAAGCGTCTTAGACAACTCGGCCACCATATGCCGAGTTCTTAAATGTACAGTAACTATAAAAAAATACCAGTATTTGCCATTAATAGTTTTAAGGTCCTTATTTGCATAACTGTAATTCACTCAATATAAAACCTCTCGTAACTATATTTAAAACTTTAAAGGTGCAGGACCTGATTGCTGACTTCCCTCAGACTCCAAAATGGCTGCTGAAGTGATGCTGCTCCCTTTCAGAAGAGATGCAAACCAAAATTCTGCTACGCTTGATATGACCAAACTGAATACTTTATTCTCAGCTTGCAAGGCAAGACTTGGTGATATTGGTAACCAAATCTTCAAGTACGAGCAAGATATTCAAGATATTGAAATTACCTTTCATTGTCTTGGAAACTGTACGTCGACTTCATGTAGCCCTGCACATGTGAGAAGAGCAGTATAAAAGCATAGAAAACTGACATTTTTGGTGGTAGTGATTCTATTTATTTGCTTACGAAGCTTCAGCATGTGATTCTAGTGCATATCTAATATCTAATTAGATCTGTTAAGACGAATCTGTATTTGGTTGGAAAAGTAATGATTCATTTGTCGAGTAGTGTGCAATCTGTCAATGCTGAAGGCCTACCACTATTCTTTGCCTCGAACAGAACAAATGAAGCCAGGCATCTTTCTGTTATATCTTCTCCATGAAGCATTTATCAAAACAAGTGATAAATGAATTCATGCAGGGAAACTATATTGTCAGTTCAAGGGTGTATGGTTAGACCATACCCTTGACACTGCTGAGGATACTGGCTTGAAGGGAGCAGGGAGAGTCACCGGCCTCACAAAGACCCAGCTCTGATCAGAGATCTCCTGGCAGGTCCACTTAAACTCTTTATGCATCTCAGCTCTGTATCTGCATCGATGGAGCTAGATCTGGGGATGACCAGTAGCGTCACTAAACTCAAAAGGCGTGACAAAGAAGATGGAATACCGGTAGTATTTTAACAAAATGAAGGACATAGTCACAGATCTATATTGTTGTACTTTAATGAATAGAAAAGTCAAAGCCAGTCTTCATGGATAAAATGGGGAATGCTGTGGCTGGAAAAACGAAAATGAGTCTGACCACTATGGATATGCAGTAAAACCGGTCTTAATCCATTCCCAGTACAGCTATACATATTGCATTCCAGAGTATGACCAAGAACATTCCGTGTCATGCCATCAATTTGCCAGATACAATGAGGACAGCCTCAAGGCATAAGCAATTGAGATACACACGGAAGGAAAATCTAGCCGTGTTGTCGAGTGCTCTGTGATGTCAAGGTACCACCTAACCGGAACCAGTTTCTCGGGTGGAATAAAAACAAGTTAAATTTTGCATCTTTCGACACAGATTACATGATAGACACGTTATCTGGCTGCACACCAGTCATTTTTTTTTTTAATACTGTGCATGAATAGGTAGCCGTGGTCATCTCCCCAACAAAGTGTAACGATAGTTTGAATTGCATCCCAGAAGCAGACGTATACTATTCTATTCATCACATCAGCAAAGGCTGGGACAGACGTCATGGTTGTAGGCAGCTCAGACAAAGGCCTCTTAGTGCTGATTCTACACCATTGTCCTTCCATCAAGGCGAAAGAAAGCTATTTAATTGCTGGAAAGTTAGGAGAACATGTAAAACTCACAAGGTTTATTCCCATCCGTCCAGTCTATGGTAATCTAACCAAAGTACAGCACAATATCACGGTACTTATATATGGCTTAATACGATTATCCCCATCCTTACAGTCTATGACAATCTAACCAGAGTACAGTACAACATCATGTTACCTGTATATGACTTAACAGGATGTGACACTGTCATTGCCTTTTTTGGCGAGGGAACGAAGACCGCCTTTAGAATCTCGAAGAAGGATGCAGACAGATATCAAGTCATGACAAAAATTGGTAGACACCTCTGAGCAAAGCGTTTTTGAAACAATTGCTGCAATACAATTCGTAAGTTGTCTTTATGGAGAAAATAAGTTTTCTGGATTTCCGAATGTGCTTAGAAGTTTTTTAAAAGTATGAGCAAGGGATGACTGATAATAAATTTCCAAAAACTGATGATAGCTTTATACTAGACCTGCTCAATGTCAGTATCAGGTGTTCGTGTGGATGCAGACATCGGCATGCTTGATCCTGCTTCACCACAATACACTTTGGCTATGAGAATGAAGTGGATGGTACGCTGAGACCAAATGTAATGAGCAATTCATCATTGTCGCCAGAGTTGCTAAATCATTTTGTACGTGAATGCACGTCTGACATAAGCGTGGAAAATTGCTCCTTTTCCAAACATATCCAATCCAAGGTTGAGATGTCTTTCGATTTATTTGGGCAGGTAGATGTTTCAGCACTTCAAGGACTGCCCAGAAATATTAAATGACTGATTGCCAGCATAAGAATGTGGATAATTTGTTCTTATGAATAGTTGGCCAGACTGCCAAGTATCCACCCACGGGAAGCTACTGGCAAGCTTTCTCACTTGCCCATGTTCGCTGGAACCAGGCGGACACAGGTGAAATGTCAGTGGTGTGTACAGTCGATCACCTTATTCTAGATAAGTCAGCTTAACCCAATTTCCTTAAGCACTACGATTACTTTGTACAGCGGACAAATGTGTGCGAATCTCAATATTTTAATGAAGCAATTAAGGAAAGGTAAACGAAGCATATGCGTACACTTGACATGATATATATTGGAGGTACTGTGATTGCAAAATTAACGTCTTTATTTCATGTTAAACAAACTAGAAAATTAGACGTAAGTCATAATATAAACTGTTCTTGTTCTCTGTCTCTTTGTGGCTACTTTTGTACAATCAAAAGGTAGTGAGATTTGACTTTAAGTGAAGCTCTCTTTTGTATAGCGATATTAACATGAAGTTACTTGTAAATAAAATAGCATTCTTTACTATTTAAAATTAAACCCAATATAAATTTGGTACTTAAGGCATTTATTTCAACAAATATGCCGCAAATGTACTACTGCCGATATTCAACAGTAATGTCCCTTACCATTACGACCGCTAGGTTGGCTGTGTTTCCGTTCTACAGGCAACGTTACTTGCAATTGCAACAAGCACAATGGAAAGAATTTCGGCATTCCTCTGTGCCATTTTCTAGTACTGTGACTGAAATTTCTTTATATGTGACATTAGTGAAACAACACTCTGCCTAAAACAAACATCTGATTGAAATGGCTACTCTCATGTGCTCAAGAAATGAACTTGAACCAGTCCAAAGTATAGTAACAATTATTATAATAGGGAAAATGAATTTTACTATTGTAAACAACATTAGCTTCTTAGACTCCAACAAATGAATATATATTATGTTATATTATATATATATATATATATATATATATATATATATATATATATATATATATATATATATATATATATATATATATATATATATATATATATTCTTCTACTTTTGTATTCTAATTTACTTTTGAAGTCCTGGAAGTGAAAATGACAAAGTGTGGCTATCAGTATTTTGAGTGATGCATATCTGAAGTCCAACTTCTATGCAATGTAAACCAATGCACGCGACTCGAATATACACCAACATAAAAGGAATTAATAATTATCTAAGAAATAAATAAGATATAATATGCCTATTTTAAATAACCAGGATGACCAGTCAGGAAAACTTGGGAAAGTCTACGAAACTGTAGAACGAAACCTCTTGTCCGTAATGACTCTTACCAGCACAATATAGTTCAGTTATAGGGCGCGAGTTAATGTGCACAAACCAGCAAAAATAATTCGGCGAGTTTGGCTATTCTACCGAGAATCATGTAATGCATTTTCAGTATACTGTTGGTAGAATCAGAGAAAGTTGTTGTTATGGGGTTCAACACCATTTCTGGCACAAGATATGCTATACACTGTGGCCAGTATAACTCGTGGAAGAAAACCCCGGAAAACCCCGGAAAGTACCACCGACCTAAGGGAAGCTACTGGCAGATTTTCTCGCGTATTCATATTGGCCAAGTCCGAGACTAGAACGCACTCAGACAGAAGTGAGATGGCAGTGATCCGTAATTGTGAGTGCTGCATTAAATAAGAAATCAATGACCTATGTATACCTCATTAGATATTGCTTTAAGACAGTATACCAATATTTTTCAGCGATGAACAAGATGGAACGGTTGCTATTGTGACATCTGACATGTTTATCCTACCGCTACTGCAGATTTGTATGATAGCAACTGTCATGAAACACTAACAAGGATTATTGCCAAATGACTTGTACGGCATCGTACAGCAATACAAGAATTGTGTCGAACAGAATATTTCCGACATTTAGACGTTCTGCATTAAATTCGGGAGAAACTTAAGTACATACACACTTGATGTAATTAATATACCGACATATCTCTTATAAGAAACAGTTTAACACTGGGGATTGATGTGAACTATAGATGAACAGGTCGTCTGCTTGTCAGTAGTTGCTACTCTGTAGAATTCTTAGAAAAACAATCAAACAAAAGAGTTGATTGTTGATATAATATTTCGTTAAATGGATATACGAATTAAGTGGCACTAAAATATCTGCTGATGTCGAAATTTTTAGGTCGCCGACAATTCAGTGAATTAATCTGTTAACAGTACGCACTAAACCGGAACTCCTCCAAGCCTAATTGATGTAGTGGACATCTAGCGGTCACCTGCATTCACTCTGAGCAGAGCTATTGAAATTCCTTCAGGGTTTATCAAGCTATATCAAAACTGGTGAATTTACAATAAACAGGAAACTTTTTAAAGCACATTTGGCCAATAATACGAAAATTTAATATCTTGCTGGTAAGGTCTGAATTACTTGAAGATTATGTACTAATAAGCTTGATGGAAGCGAAGCATTTTCTTTTTTCAATTTTGTGGATTATGGATTACATGTTTGGATTTTTTTTTTATTTGTTGTGTTTAACCCGCAGAATATTGTTTCATTACTTATTGTAATTGATCGATTATGTTAGATTTTGCCATAAATACAACAGCTGTTATTAAGTCTTAATATTGAAATAAAAAAATAAACACAAATTTTAAATAAAATGTTATTAATTTAAGGATTGAGAATGTGTTTTAATATTTCCAGAATAAATGACACCCCATGTACTTTTTCAACCGACTGAATGAGACATGCATGCAAATCTTGCTCTGATTACCTTTTTCAGTTCATTTAATTACTAATTTTAATCATGGTCATTAGTAATACTGAATAGTTTCTCTAAACAAGACAAAATAAGTATACGTCAAAGTGAATGATAAAAAAATATGTATACTTCATACTGAATGGCACCAAGTATGCATACTTTATACTGAAATACACAAAATATGTATACTTCATAATTAATGACACTAAATATGTATACTTCAAACTGAATGGCACTAAATAGGTATACTTCATACTGAATGGCACCAAGTATGCATACTTTATACTGAAATACACAAAATATGTATACTTCATAATTAATGGCACTAAATATGTATACTTCATACTGAATCACACAAAATAGGTATACTTCATAATTAATGGCACTAAATATGTATACTTCATACTGAATCACACATAATAGGTATACTTCATATTGAATAGCACTAAATATATATACTTCGTACTGAATGGCATTATACTTCATACTGAATGGCACCAAATATGTAAACTTCATACTGAATGGCACTAAATATGTATCCTTCATTCTGAATGGCACAAAATATATATACTTTTTTAATGTAACTAAATATGTATACTTCATATTAAATGGCACTAAATATTTATACTTCTTATTGAATGGCACAAAATATGTATACTTTGTATTGAATGGTACTAAATATGTATACTTCATATTGAATGGCATTAAATATGAATACATCATATTTAATCTCATAGCAATGGCTAATGAATGATGGCCACAAGAAGACACATGGATGACTATGCTTTAAAAAAGAAGTATTATATATTTTATATATCGAAGATAGCGTTTGTGTACGGTACTATTATTCGTGTGTGTATGTGTATGTGTGTGTGTGTGTGCGTGTAAGCGCGTGTGTGTACACATAGTAATATATTCAGTTGCAAAAGTCTTAAATGCTGCTTGTAAAGAACTGCGAAAATATTATAATCTTCTCTGCGGCATCACAGATGATTCTTAAACCAGTAAGAAACTGAGTTGTCTACAAATGCAAGTAATAATCCTATTGTATTGTCATCTTTGTTTCGTGTTTAGAACTATTATCATCGTCTTCTTCTTCGTCGTCGTCATCATCATTAATTATTTTATTGGGATGACCACCATGTTGCGCTCGATGAAAATTTAAATATATTCAAACTATCCTCGAGACCACACACTCAGTATGAAACTAATTAGATCCTCATCACAGCATAGCTACGATGACTTTATTCAGAGTCATGTAGCTTATTGGTTTGTTTATTTTTATATATATTTTTTGCAATAACAATTGCATAATATGCATTTGCCATCCTATTTAGTGTCTATGTTCTCACTAGATCTATGCGTATGGTGCTTTTCATCTATTTTGTATCATGAAATAAAGTTGAAATTCGGTCTTCTGTTATGACACAATTTCCCTTGGTCAACAGAAGAAAGCAACTAATTTTTGTGTATGTGCGTGGGGGAGGAGTATTCGCGGAAAAGGAGGCAGCTCTTTTAAAATCATTTTCATCCAGCTGGTGAATGGTATCTGTTGTCCATAAGCACAATGCAAATATGTATGTAATCGAGGTGATTTGACACGTACAAAGAGACATTATTTCACATAAATAAACTTTCCCTACCGTTGGCGTGGGTGGTGATAAAGGGCTTTTAAGACAGTCTCAGATGATGAATTACGCGAAGATCGTGATTCGGTGCCTGTGTGCATATCATGATATCTAATATTTTACGTAGGTCACAGTGACATATATTAATAAGTAGACAGATTGTAGTGACCTGCATGCTCGCACTACTCTTGCGTCAAGCAGATAAGTAAGGGATATCGAAGTCATGAAGATAATCCCTTGATTGTATAAGAATGTATCATTCTAATTCAAAATGTTGCGTCCATCAAAGTTGTATACTTTAGCGACTGTACATACATATTTTTTAAGGTAAATTTTCTTTTTTTCTGCATGTTTTTGTTGGAGGTATAAACTTACTTCTTACAACATTTTTTAAATTTGAATAACATATTATATTTTCTCTCAAAATTAAGGCAGGAACCTAGATGACACATTTAACTTTTGAAATAAAAATAAACTGCCATTCAACTAAAATTTTCTCTAAGTGATTGGGTGGATTTGGGGGTTGGTAGGGTTTGTTGGCTTGTTTGTTGTTGGAAAAAACATTTGTTTAAAATAAGACGATGCTATGGCTTCAGTTGTAGGTATCGAGATGGAGGGGGTCTATATTTGTTTTTGTTTTAAAATATTAATCTTTTCTTATTACTAAGAATCTGACAAATGTTGGATAATTTTTAAGGAAATCCCTATTGACACCTCAGAATCTATAGAACAAGAAAATTTATGAAATATACAGTTTATGGCAGCATCCAGCTGTAGACGGACATAAAATATTCATCCTAATTATTATAAACTGCAAGCGCGTACTTGAGTCTAAATACGCATGATTGAGTCAGTATTGGCTTGGGTTGTCGCATGTACTAGTTGTGTTCATCGGTTGGGATAGCTCCAGTTGTACGGCGTACGTGTGGATTTAAGGAAGTCCCGGGTTCAGGCCCTGGTCGATGTAATATATAAAAATGCATATTCAGCTGAGGTGAACACGATTATTGGTTTTTCAACTCAAATACAGTGAAATAATGATGCATTACCATTACCTGTTAAATATTCATTTTCAAAACACATACTATGCTGACAACTTGAGACAGAATACAATGAATACAACGATGTCCTGTCTAATAAACAATTCGTCATTGTCCAACCTATCCTTGAACTGAAACAAAATCGATTGCTTGTAATTATAATGACTTGACATTACTGCAGTATAGAGCGTCTGAAGTTACTCTTATTTCACTGCTAGAAGCATACATAATTAGTTCAGAATGTATAATTCATACACAGCTTAAATGTGACAATATGAATGAGTACATGTAGTTATATTTGTAATCTATGTCAATACGACCGCACACCGTTTCACTCGCATATAAGTCGTGTCCAACTGCGAACAAAATAGACCCTGACCTGCCTTCGCATAATGCGCCGACAGACCAGGGTCTGTGTTGTTTCTTGTACTTATTAGTCCTAACAAGCTGCATGAATCCAACTGAAAATCGCATGGACTCAGATCTGTCCGAACATTATGCGACAGCAGATCTGACTCTATGCAATTTTTATATAATAGATGACGTTTACGCGAGTATAGACGATACGTGTGGTAGAACACCTCACGGATTATTTTTCTCCAAATATTTCTTGCCGGGATCATAATTAGACATTACAACTTGAGAATGTATATATACATATGTATTGCTGCATTTTGGGATTTATACTTGACAATTGAATGCAATCAAAATTTACATTCAATCAAGTTAATACCATGTAAAATATTTAAGCTTGAGTGATACTGAGGCGATTTCCGTCATAATTTTTTGCTTGTATTTTAAATCCATGCATATTTTCTGTTAATATATGCCGTATATTTCATACTTCAATATTATATTTGAATGCATGCTGTTTATTCAGTTTGGTATTATTCTACTTTGCATTTTCTATGTGTGTAGGATGCACATTTGAGATTGCATCTTTACATCTGCCAATATTTATTACTGAGTTTATTTTAGGCATGATTTTACAATGCTGCTATTTCGTGTCTTCAGGTTCCATTTTTTGAGTGATTTTACTTGCATGTTTAAAACTTCACACGTTAACATTTTTAATTGTATCTTTTTAACACTGAATTTATTGTGCAATTGACAGATTTAATTTTATAACATGCCGTTTAATTATATTACACAGGTAAAATGTTCACATACTGAAACTTACAATGTAGTGCAATGAAAGCTGTTAAGTTTACTGTTAACACGACACAAGATGCAATAGATTAATGTCCCATTATGACAACAGAGGGCGTTGTGATAAAAATAGTTAATACTAATAAGGTATCATGTACATTCTAATCATGGAGGGCTGAACTACCGATAAGACCTGCCGTGCCTCGGCAGCAACGTAATATTTGTTGAATAATAAAACAATATAAATGCCTCCTTTTTCAATGTATTTTTATTTTTTAAATTAATGCTCCTTCTACAGAAAAAGAATGGTTACCATGACAACAGTATTGATGAACTGCATTCGACGGCTATACAAATTTGATAAAATATCAAATCTTTCTTCTTACTTAGTAATGCAATCATCGTACATAATATATAAACATTTTAGGTTTAGCATGACATATTTTGTAAAAATTAAATTCTAGAGCCACTATAGATTTGTTACGGAAGGTTCGTGTGTCAAATCAGCACGTATCAAATTAATTTGCATAAGCAAAACACTGCTTAAGCTCAGAATGTTTCGGTTCTAATTATTTCACATCACCGGTGAGTTCCATAAACAAAAACAAGATTTTTTAAAAAAGAAAACAACAACGACAAACAAACAAACAATAATTTAGTTAAGTACTTGAAAGAGGGTTGGGTAAGAAATGAGGCATACATTCATGTGTGATGTTGCAGATAAGTATAACTACTTGTCGAAAACTGACAGCTAACCAAAACACCATTTCTATATTATAATTACGGTTTACATGAAATGCATGAAACAATAAAAACAAAATACATTTAAATAAACTAAAATTTGCCAATAGTTTAAAGTAGTCTGGGTGTCGGTCCTGGCTGTATATGCAACTTCATTATATCGTTATCATAAATCCTTGCTCATATTATTAAATATTTTATTATTTGAAAATTAAAGAAACTTACTGAATCTTAGAAAGACTTGGTTAAAATTATATCCCTTTTCTTCAAGGATTCCATGGATGGATGCCATTGGTTGCTTTGCTTGGAAAAGAGTCACAGATAATGAAGTTTATACGTTATAATATGTGCATGAAACATCTACTTCACTAATTTCCAGGCGTCACTGCAGGAAAGTTATCATCTAGCAGAACTAAAACTTTATTTTTATATTAAAATACATAGAACTGAATAGAATAACGATTGAATAAAATACAGTAGAATTAAACAGACATAGCTCAAACAACAATATCCAAACAACCTAAAGTCTGAAAACATGGCAATTAGGAGTCTTCTGTGCGAAGACTGAACGAAAGAAAATTGCAAGAATTCGATTTTCGTGAAAGAATGACAGCAAAAAGATATGACATCTAAAGAAAACAACGGAAGAGGAGGATCGGAGCGTTTTTAGAACCAAAGCCAACTACTATACATACTCGCCTATAAGTCCGATTTAACTGCAAGAAATATAATCTAATCCGCTGTTGCATTATGCGCCAGCTGACCAGAATCAATGATGTTTGATCTAAAGATTAGTACTTAAAAAATGAGTTGGATAATGCTACGGCATATTTGGGTTTATGCGGTTTGCAGTTGATCTGACATTATATGCGAGTACATACGGTAATTATGAAGCTGTACCATTAATGCTTGCAGAATCCATGACGGAAAAGAAGTATCAATAGGAGTAGTAGCAGACCCTCGAAAATTTAAAAACCGCGGAAAGTTTGACATAAAAAACTGTACCATTAGTGCTTGTTAGATAAAGTTGGTTTATGGAAAACAGCAATTACTATAGTAAAAGTCACAGGGCTCATGTATGCGCATTTACTCATTTTAAATGAAATATAAATTGTTTTTTTTTTTAAATTTAACACTAGTTTTCTTTAACCAAAGTTTATTCAGTCCTGATTATCGAATGCTCAGTATCTAAACTGTCATCAAGAAACTTCCAGTCGAAAATTATCGATCACTATTGTCTTTTGCAATGGTAGCCATGTACTATACTTGGATCATGAAAAGGGCACTTGAGTGAAATCGTCAAAATATGTGGTAGTACGAATTTGTTTATCAACATACGTGGCTTTCACAGCACGCGACAATCAATCCGGATTTTACTGGGACACACCTTTAGGTTCATTTCGTCCACAAATGTCAACGTACTTTAACACTGATTTCGCAGAATGCACTTCTTGGGGCATCTAAATAATGACCTTCCAAAGGATGCATAAGAATCCAAATGAAGTGAACACTTGCCACTTAAAGGTATGTAGAATCCAATTCTAAAACCGTCAACCATTACTGAAATAGTTGGTGTTTAATGCCTACGTGACCTGTGTGACTTGTACAATAGGTGATAAATCGATACAAGGTTATATATTAATTAAAATATGAAATAATATAGGTTATCTCTTGCAATTAAATACGACTTGCTAATGAAAGTGATTAAACGAGGAAAGATTACCGAAATCATAACGCATCAAACGAATATATCTTTATGCAAAATATAGCAGAGGGTATATAATAAAATATAGAAAAGAATTTATAACTCATATTTTTCAAGCGAAATAGAAAAATAGGCATCAAATAAGTAACTTTCAAAGAGAAAATATTCCTTAAAGGCCATCTTAAGTTCAGAGGGAGGGAGGGAGAAAGTTCATTTGCTATACGCATTTTAAAGCAGATTCAAACTAATGAACAGTACTACAGTTTTTACAAGGCATACAAAAGTCACACGCAACTCCGTTAATTACATGCGTTGAGAAAACACAAGCTTTGGAAAAACTAAAATGTATTCATTGTACTATACATGTTGCTTTTAAGACGTTCCAGATGATGACACGTCCAAAAATTGATTTTATCTTGGGATCTTTTAGTTTATCGTTTTAAGTATATTATTCCTTGGTTTTTTGTGGTATCTATATAAACAGAAAACGGAAGTTTACGATATGATTTGTCTTCTGAAAGGAGCGAATCTATAATTTTCTTATCTTGTACCTTATAAAACATAAACAAAGACGTACATCTGTATTCGCTTATAAGTCGAGTCCAACTACAACAATCGTGCAAGTTTCGAAGTAAAGCCAAATAAGTACAGTCTATACTCGCTTATAAGTCGAGTCCAACTCCAACAATCGTGCAAGTCCAACTGCACACTACATAGACCCTCATCTGCTGTCGTATAATGCGACAACAGATATGAGTCTGAACAATTTTCAGCTTAACTTGACTGATAAACTAATATATACGCTGTAAGTGTTTGGTTTGTATTTGTGGAGTTTAACAGATTAGTTCTAACAAGCTGCAAAGACACAGATCTGCCTGTGCATTATGCAACAGCAGATACGAGCCTGTACAGTTTGAAGTTACACTTAAGCGGGTATACGATATATAGCCTATGTTTGGTTAAGTTCTGTGGGATTTTAATGCCATTTTTCAGCACATGCAAGACTATACATGGTGGCCAGTATATCTGATGGAGGAAGAATCAGGGAATTCCGCGGGAAGAACCACCGACCAGCGGCAAGCTACTGCCAGGTTATTTCACATACCCACGCTCGTCGAGCCGAAACTCGAATTCACGCAGATAGAGGTGAGGTGTGTGGGTGATATGTAAAGGTGCGCAAATGAGACCACTCAGCTACCTGCATTCCCCCACCGGTACATAAGTAGATGTAATCCATTTTATGATCGAGGTCTTCATTTTCACAATTTTAATGGAATTTCTCCATAGGCCAAGAGGATTACAGAGCAAACATGTATGCAATTATATCCCTGTTTGCGTTGGTAACTATTTTGGCAGAAATTTCAAATCAGAGGTTTAAAGTTCGACTTTGGTCCTGATCTTTTGCCGTTCTGCAAATACACCCCCCCCACCCCCACCCCCCCAAAAAACGAACAAAACCAAACACAATGGCTGTTACAGTGTAGTTCATTAACGTTGTTTTATGTTGTATACGCGCGGTCATTTCGGTAGAAATAAATACGTTTTATAGAGCAGTACGATGTATCCCCTTGAAGAGAGTATACCTGACAAGTGTGCATATTAATATGTTACGTGGTTGACATATGGGCCGTGAGAGTAATAGTGAATACAGTTTTGGCATAACTCATGTCGTAGGACTGACAGCGGTGATGGATGATGGTACATGGACAAAACAAGACCTGCAGCGCCATATTGTGTGGTTAAACACAAAACATGGAGGACAAAAGATTATGATATAGAAATTGGACCATTTCTGGCCCTTTTCTGCGCTTACTTCAAGAACAGGTCAGTTTCATATTGTAATGAAATGGTGTTTTGTGTTTTAAATTCGGATTGGACTGTTTATTTCTGTGTAAACGACAGTTGATGGAAGTATTATTTAATGTTAGAACAGACTATTGTTGAAACACTGTCTTTGTAAATACCCCCAGGAAAATGATGTTATGTAAATTGTGTCGTAGAACAAAACATATACTTTGAACGTGTATAATCTTGTATATACTTACTAATAATGACTAGACATGTGAATCCTAACTGGAATCTGATAAATGGGTTTCTGGATAAGTGAATCTACATTTTTCTTCGTTCGTCTTCCATGGCAGCTTTCATAATGGTCACCTGCAACATTCTGCTTGCATTTTTGTACCTGTTTTGCCATGCATTCCATCCGTTGTCAACAGACGATGTTGGTCTTTCTCCAACAACTACTGACATATCAAAGAGCGTTTCTATGTTGAGGTTTGGAACAAAACCTACAGGATCGAAGTGCCTAGATTTCTGTAGGATTATCTATGGAATGTGCGGAAATGGAGGCACATGTATTTTGCATGAAGACACATGCCGGAGTGTGTGTTTATGTACGCCTGGGTGGACGGGTGTCTATTGTAAGGAGATACTACATACGGGCACCGATTCTCAAGACATCGTGGGATCTGGAGATGGTACAGGAATCAAAGATGATAAAAATAACGCTACTTTGGCGGAGACCAAAATAAGGGAGATAAATGTTGCAGATAACGAGGGTGTTAGATCTGAAGGAGCCCCTTCTGTGAAATTTCAACAGGTAGATTTTGTGACCCCTGCTAAAATTTTACTTAACAAGAAAAATGTAGGATACGGAGCAAAAATAGTAATGACAACTTCTGCGGTCAGTAAAAGCAATATAAATCATGAACAAAATAACTCTCGAGAAGCAGAGATTAACGAGATGTTACCAATTCAGGAAAACAATAGCAAATATAGAAAAACTAAAATAGAAGATACAAGTACAGTTCCAAATGCTCTAGCGGGTAAAAAAGGAGGAAAGACAAAAGTTTGCAGCCCAGGTTTTGTCTGCGAACATGGCTATTGCAACATTACTGTAAGAGGAAGTGGAGCAAAACATCACGGGTGTATATGTGACAAAAACTGGGTTGGCACGTTCTGCGAGGAGCCTTGTGTCATGGATTGTGGTGAATATGGACACTGCGCCGTGGACAAGATTATAACAGATTTAAATAAAATGGAGGAGAGTGTAATATGCGTGTGTGAGTGGAACTACACCGGAGCTCGGTGTAATGAGACCGTGCTGACAAGTGTCCCAATAGGTGAGTACAAGTGCAGTTAAGTTACTTTCTGTGTTACAAGAACCAACGTGCCCTCAGAATGAAATGAAAAAGGTTGCCATATACGGGCGTCACATATTGATTTAAGAACTTACAAGTATATGTGCAGCTTGGTTATTTGCGTAACTGTTTCCAAGAGTAAATATGCCAAATGAATATGATAATTAATATATGCAAACCGTCCAAAACAAGGGAAATAACTCTTATTTTTATTTTAAGGAACCGTAACACTGTTGAAACCTAACACTGTGACCTTTTAGCGCATGAATATTTAAGGTGATTGTCTTATCATCAAAATCCACCCTGATCGTCAGCTCTGGCTTTTTAAATTTTGTGACAACTCCGGTGATGTCGAACAAAGACAGTAGTGATTATACTTAACGATAAATAGACTTTAAAAAGTGACTCGCTTTCCTCCGATAGTTGACGTCTGGTGATTGTACTGCTTTGGTTTGATCTGTTAAACTTTCTAAGTGAAAATGGCTTTCAGTTGGCCACAAATCGTATGATATCGACAGAATCTTGGATAGTGAGAGAACGTGTCTGACACTCTATTTTGCCAACCGTCCTGTTAAAATGGGTGGACTGTGTCCAGCAACGTGTGTCACACTGGTTGTATAGCAATTCATTATAAATCACCCAAATTTATGTGCACGTGATCATGTTTGCATGAGATGTGCTGAACCTTTTCGAATTCCCCTTTTCTTGCTTTTATTTTATATTTTATATTTTTATTAGTTTTTCCTTTCTGCAGATACTGTTTTCATTATTCTCAATTGAAAGAGATACAAATTGACGCCATATCATAACATCTTGTTAAATATTTGCAAGAAAATTTAACTTTTAAGGTCTCAAAGCTAACATGTACTCTTTAAAACAAATTATATTTAACCAAGCAATTTTAAAGAGGAACAAAGCAATATACATGGTGGAATAATAACCGTACGTCTATCAATGTCTGTTTACAGAGAGAGAGAGAGAGAGAGAGAGAGAGAGAGAGAGAGAGAGAGAGAGAGAGAGAGAGAGATAAGTTAAGTAGATAGAGACAATGTTACGTGTATCTGAGACAAATTATTCATACAAACGAGCATGTATTAGTCAACATAGTAATTAATGTCCTTTATGACTACATACAAAGCGAAAAAGGTAATAATGACCATTCAGTAACGTATGTATGAGCGAGCTTTATCGCTTTTATAAAGTATGTATGCGTTTCTTTGTAAATTGAAAATATTATATAACGTAAGATTCGTGTAAAATGCAAAAGGTGTTGACAAGTCCAAATTAAAGTTATGATAAGGGTATCGTTTGTATAATAAAAGTGTATGGTATGGGGTAACGTTTGTATAATAAAAGTGTATGGTAAGGGGTAACGTTTGCATAATAAAAGTTATGATAAGGGGTAACGTTTGCATAATAAAAGTGTATGGTAAGGGGTAACGTTTGTATAATAAAAGTGTATGGTAAGGGGTAACGTTTGTATAATAAAAGTTATGATAAGGGGTAACGTTTGCATAATAAAAGTGTATGGTAAGGGGTAACGTTTGCATAATAAAAGTTATGATAAGGGGTAACGTTTGCATAATAAAAGTGTATGGTATGGGGTAACGTTTGTATAATAAAAGTGTATGGTATGGGGTAACGTTTGCATAATAAAAGTGTATGGTATGGGGTAACGTTTGTATAATAAAAGTGTATGGTATGGGGTAACGTTTGCATAATAAAAGTGTATGGTATGGGGTAACGTTTTTATAATAAAAGTGTATGGTAAGGGGTAACGTTTGCATAATAAAAGTTATGATAAGGGGTAACGTTTGCATAATAAAAGTGTATGGTATGGGGTAACGTTTGTATAATAAAAGTGTATGGTATGGGGTAACGTTTGCATAATAAAAGTGTATGGTATGGGGTAACGTTTGCATAATAAAAGTGTATGGTATGGGGTAACGTTTGTATAATAAAAGTGTATGGTATGGGGTAACGTTTGTATAATAAAAGTGTATGGTATGGGGTAACGTTTGCATAATAAAAGTGTATGGTATGGGGTAACGTTTTTATAATAAAAGTGTATGGTAAGGGGTATCGTTTGTATAATAAAAGTGTATGGTATGGGGTAACGTTTGTATAATAAAAGTGTATGGTATGGGGTAACGTTTGTATAATAAAAGTGTATGGTATGGGGTAACGTTTGTATAATAAAAGTGTATGGTATGGGGTAACGTTTGCATAATAAAAGTGTATGGTATGGGGTAACGTTTGTATAATAAAAGTTATGATAAGGGGTAACGTTTGTATAATAAAAGTTATGATAAGGGGTAACGTTTGCATAATAAAAGTGTATGGTATGGGGTAACGTTTGTATAATAAAAGTGTATGGTATGGGGTAACGTTTGTATAATAAAAGTTATGATAAGGGGTAACGTTTGCATAATAAAAGTGTATGGCATGGGGTAACGTTTGTATAATAAAAGTGTATGGTATGGGGTAACGTTTGTATAATAAAAGTGTATGGTATGGGGTAACGTTTGTATAATAAAAGTGTATGGTATGGAGTAACGTTTGTTTAATAAAAGTGTATTACATGTTTCGATAGATTCCCACAGGAGAAAGATGGTATTACAATTCTAAGGTCTTAAAGTAGGTAACATAAAAGAGCGAAAACCAGCAAGTTTTTAAAAAAAATTAATAAATAATTTACTTCCCTAGAATACAAAGTGAAAGTTTAAAATGAATTTACAATATTGTGAGTGAAATCCCAAATAATCATAAGAAGTCTATCACATGTTCACAAGCAGGGAGTATTCCGAATGAATTACAGCAGTGTTCCGAATAAATTCCAATTCTGAATGTGCTGATGTTCCAAAAACCAGGAATATTGTTTATGTATCACAATTATATGATCTAAAATATCCTTAAATAGATTAACAATATAGCCGAAATAGTGATTTTGTTTGAAAAGTATTAATGAACACTTTGTAATCCAGTAGAATAATTTAAATTTAAAAAATCCTCGCAAATATTAACTGAAACATAACTAAAATTGATTCCTCTCAAGACTGATGCTAAGACTCGAGTGAATAATTCTTATATAATTGACCTTAATTTTAAAAACCCAAGACACAATTTGTGAACCAGGATGATGGTCAAAAGTTCTTTTCCGGAATATTCTAAGTTATAAATAAGCTTATATAGATCCCAAATAATGTATCATATTAATGGAAGTTTCCATCAAACAGTAAAAAGAACTCGTTTCTAGAAACTTCTAAGGCCAGAATCAAGAATGTATCTAGAACTCAAACTTAGTAAACTTGTTTACCCTACATAATATTAAACATGTAGGCCAAACCCTCAGTTATGGATAAAAGTCAATCATGTGACACAAATTAAATCTCTCTCTCTTTCTCTCTCTCTCTCTCTCTCTCTCTCTCTCTCTCTCTCTCTCTCTCTCTATATATATATATATATATATATATATATATATATATATATATATATATATATATATAAGTTAACTCGTAAGATCCGATTAGATCAGATTCTTACAGGAGCATGGTGGATCGGTAATTAAATTAACTCGTCTAAGATCATACTTGAGAATGTTGCATTTAGAAGAGCGAATAAAACGGAAACCAAATCATTACCACTGTCTAAATTAGGTCGTAAATAACATAGCAAGCATCAATAATGCTAAATATGGTGTCCTTACACTGCGATAATCATACCGCATTCCAGTGAACAATACAAAAGCTGGGGGATGAAATAAAAGTCGGTTTCCAATAAGTAATCATGCAGAAATGTGGTTTTCGTACTGCGGTAATAGTTCAAGTATTATTATCAATACTGTCTGCAACTGGTTAAGATACTTTCTGTAAAACAGAAACAGATTTTGCATTTTAACCATTGATACTAGCTATTTACATCTTTTAAAAGATACTTCCTCGATAATTGCTATTGCAACGTCCAACAGAGACTTCCTCGATAATTGCTATTTGCAACTTCCAAAAGGGGGCCCCGAGTGGCCGAGTGGTCTAAAGCGCTCTTCGTTACGGATCACTGCCATCTCACCTCTGTCTGCGGCGGTTCGAGTCTAAGATTCAGCCAATGTGGGCATGTGAGAAAGCTTGCCAGTAGCTTCTCGTGGGTCGGTGGTTCTTTCTGGGGTTTTCCGGGTTCTTCCTCCACCATTAATACTGGCCGCCATGTATAGCCTATCGTGCTGAAAAATGGCGTTAAACCCCACAACAACAACAACAACAACAAATTCCAAAAGTGACTTCCTAGATTATTGCTATTTGCAACTTCCAAAAGGAACTTCCTCGATAATTGCTATTGCAACGTCCAAAAGAGACGTCCTCGATAATTGCTATTTGCAATTTCCAAAAGCGACTTCCTCGATTATTGCTATTTGCAATTTCCAAAAGAGACTTCCTCAATAATTGCTATTTGCAACTTCCAAAAGAGACTTCCTCGATTATTGCTATATGCAGCTTACAAAAGGAACTTCCTCGATATTTGCTATTTGCAACTTCCAAAAGAGATTTCCTCGATAAATGCTATTTGCAACTTCCAAAAGTGACTTCCTCGATAATTGCTATTTGCAACTTCCAAAAAGTGACTTCCTCGATTATTGCTATTTGCAACTTCCAAAAGAGATTTCCTCGATAATTGCTATTTGCAACTTCCAAAAGAGACTTCCTCGATAATTGCTATTTGCAATTTCCAAAAGAGGCTTCCTCGATAGTTGCTATTTGCAACTTCCAAAAGAGACTTCCTCGATTATTGCTATATGCAACTTCCCAGACAGATTGTTATGTAAAACTGCAAATGCGATTTAGAAAAGAGTATGACACACAACTCCCCTGCTGACATTGGTCAACAACACCATCGCCGTTTGGCTACAGGGAAAAACCTTTATTGACACAGTGACTGGTGTAATTTTGTGCGTGTAAATTGGACGGAAAGGATAATAAGTTAACAATAACATTACTATATCTATCGTTTATATTGTGAACTCCTTGGAAAAGGAGATAAAAAGAATAGGCGTTTCTAAAAAAAATAATAAAAAATACTTCGTTAATAAAGTAAGCTGTTGGCATTCTATTAAAAGTTTTCCTGCCTATTATATCAATAGTGTAGCTGGAATATTGCAGGCTTTCGTATCAACGCTTCCTATTTTTATCAATAGAGTCGCTCATGCCAGCACGATGTCACTCTCATTTTCAGTTCTAGTCTTCATCATCCCACTTTAGCTCTAATTATTAGATTACAACTTATACAACAGTTAACATACACATAGCAAATTACTCTACCATAAGGTACTTTAAATTTAATCTAAAGAGGAGGCTGTTGTTGTTGTGATTTTCGTTTGAGGCTAAACATTTTCTTTTGTTTTATCTAAAGATAGTTGACAATTATTCCAAACGTATTGGATATAATATGGTGATATGTTGCTATAAACCAGAGCAAGACATTTGTTCCAGCTACTGACAGACGGAAATTAAACTCCCAAAAGGGCAGTCCCAGTCCCAGAACATTGAATTTTGTGTCCTTAATATAACTGCGGTATACCGTCACAGGTATCGAGGTCTGTTAACAAATAACGCGGTGTACCGCTGTATAAAAGTTTTAGTTGTACCCAGCTTTAATAGATTATGATCTGTTGTAGCATTATGCGCTGGCAGATGAGGGTCATTTTTGCTCTGTTGATTACTCCTAAGAAGATGCATAAACCCAGATCTATCAACGCATTATGCACCTGCATTTTTACAAGCGAGTATTGACGGTAAGCATTCCTTCAAGTAGGATATATTGATTAACTGATATTTTAAAACTGATCGTTATCTGTTCAAGCAAGAATTTCTTCTTTCCTTCCCTTTCTTTCTTTACGAAGAAATTCACGAATACGGTCTACGATAATGTTGTATCTTTAATATATATGAATATTCACTGTCTCAAAGAAAAAAGTGAATATTCTAATAATCAAACTCAGGCGGGGGGGGGGGGCGGTAGTTTCAAGGTGTTCGAAAGTCAAGTTCGTTTGGAATGTCGTGAAGTTGCCATATCGCTTCTGGGAGGCTGCTCTCTTTTAAAAGCGTATCTCCGTAAGAAAGCTTTGAATAAGTTATTCGGTGATGAATATTGTCAGGTGTTGCAAAAGTAGTCACATAAAATGCATGCTAATAACCTATGTCCATGAAACATTTTTCTGAATGAGATAAACTGAAAACATGAATACTATACAACACAAATCGTTGTGAAAATGATGAATCTTTCGGTAACCCTTTGTCTTTTTCGAGACACTTTGTTTCCAAACAAAATGTAGAACTTCTACTACAACCGTCAGCTATGGTTTTGAATAACTTTAAATGCTTATATTTTTAAGTCTCTTATTTTAATATCTCCTGAATTTGATTTCTACTAGATGGCGCTATGATTTCAGTGATAAATTTTATATAAATAATTTATCAATGGAAACAAACTCATTGAAAACTTGCTTATTAAATTGAGATGAAACCAGAAATAGAATCTAAACCATTTTGTGGGACATTGTTTGCTCCACAATATCTAAATTACATTAATAGGTTAGGCGTTCTAAGAAGCAGACTAAAGTTAATACGTACAGGTTTCTTCACATTCCAGAGAAACGTGCTCTCTAGATTACCTAATACGTGTTTTTTGTGATAATTTCATTCATATGGTAATTTCTGAGTAATACACGAGACATACACTAATAACATAGGATTCCATTTCCTATTTTAAAAAGTAAAAGCATGCAGATGCTAAGTTTCGTGCTACTGAAATAGAATTTGATAGTTTCTGAAGGATTTTATAACGGCAGTCGGTTGCATATGTTTCTAAGTGACAAAGTTCAAACTGAATATAAAATACTGTTGTCAATTTCCAATTAATAAATCAATTTGGCTGTCAGAATGGTATAATTAGGAAATATTTTAATTTATTTTAATATGTGGAACATATGTGAATAATATTTTTGCACTTTTTGTGCACATTAAGTTATTTACATTTTCCGGGAGTTAAGTTATACACGCTGACAAGCATGCGTACATGGTTCTCAGAAATATATGTATATAGACGTTTATTGAAATGAAGATAAGGTATGAGATTGTTTTATATTAGTTGTATTATTTTCCAATTGGCGGGAATTTGTTTCCATTGCTAAACTTTAGAAGAAAAAAATACCTCTTTGACTTGCCAGAAATATTCCCTCAAAAGTATCTCCACACCCCAATTATAAAATAAAATGGGCAATTACGGTTTTAAGTATATTAAATTATACCTCTGTTAGCTACAATAATTAACGAATGATATATACTGTATACTTTATTATAAAAGTGATGGCGGTTCTCTTTTTTAGTCAGCAAAACTCATGGTACAAACCATTAAAATTTAGCAATGACATGATGGTCCTCAATGCATTATAATGTTGCAAAATGTTGACTTCTTTAGCCTCCCTGAATTGTCCTAACATGTACTTTCAAAACCTACCGTTACAAACCACAATTTACTGCAAGGATATTTTTTTATAGAATTGCCTAGGGATAAATGAATTAGACTGTATCATACATAATGTCAGATCAAACTAAATGTTAAGCAAGCACAAGACAATATATTGTCAATTGTGGTACCTTTCTGACCTTCGGCATGTGCTGTTGTAATTATATGTAGTTTTTTGTCCTCAAGAGAAGACGTTTTGATCACTGTTGCCAAAAAAGGAGTGTTAAGAATTGCCTTTAATGTCAAACTGCTGGTTGTACCTGTATAGTCCTTGGCAGTAAAAAGGTTAATGTCTGTTTGACTCTCCCACACCCATACCGGCTGTCAGAAAAGGAAGGTTTATAGATTAGAAGGTTTGTATTAACAGCATAGAAATGACAGTTTTTCGTTCCGGTTCTGTTGAGGGCATCACGTTCTAAACACGGCCTTACATGGTATACTGAGTGTGCTGAATATTTGAAAATTATGGCATTTCTGTCGAATTGCCTATTAGTACGCATACTTTGTCCTCGTAATTTCTCAGTTTGTTATAACTTATAAAATTTATTTTATATACAGATATCTGCTTCCTGTAAAGACACGTGTTAGGAATTCTTGTGGAACTTTCCGTAGCAAACAGCAGATTCCCCAAAGTGCAAATTACATGTTTGCTGTATGAGGCAAGCACTGAGAGAGAGATGATGATGATGAAACATTTAATAACACAAAAATAAATGTAAATCATATATAGATAAGACATAACTTCATAACATATGGGGGTATGTCCAAGATGGTTTTAAACGTGAAAAAGAATTTAGAATTTTTTGTAGCTTACAGAAAACAGAAGCAGGTATACAAGGTTATTTTCACGAGGAACACAAGTCGATCTGTCTTGTATGACCTTATTCTATGGACAATACATTTACAGCATTGCACATTTTGTCATTTAGAATCCTGACGCTCTATGTAATAAAATCTTTCTGGAACCAGATGCTAAACCTAAGAAGCACAGATTTAAATTATTTACTGCCAACAGATCAAATCTGACACGAGTCGGGGTGATGAAAATTGCTAATTTCTGCATTCAACAGCGGGTTGCAACGCATGTGCTGATTTACACAATAAACGTCATTTAAAGGTATGACATGTATGTTTATGCAAAAAGACATGTTACTTAATATGGTTTAAAAAATTCAACTGCTGGCTGATGCTCCGGAAATTCTGTTACTACAACTCTTGTCATCATCAGAATCAGCAGCAGCATCCTCTTCTCACAGCCCTAAGGATGGCATCTTAGGCTGGTCTCCTTTTATCACGAGGTCAAGCCGCTGTAAGTGGCCTTTAAATTGATCTTAAGGAATTTGCACAGTATTCTTGCCGTCCTGAGGAACGTCTCTTTCTGCAGTAGGTCTCACTTCAATGGCATTACCTGTTTCTCAAGTACATCTCTGATTGCGAGAGTATTGTTTTGTGTGCTTTCACGTCAGTTGTTAAAATATGTGTGTCAGTTTTCGATACCTTTCTAAGCCGTCTGGCCAGATCACTCACTGTAAAGTGTTACTTTCTATTGTATAAGACATGCATGTCACCCTGATACTACTATGTCTGTGACGTAAGTTGGGTCCCTTCTTGTTCGACCAGTACTAAAGTGCGTTATTTTCCTGTTTCATAAGGTAGCCCTTGTTCTCTTCCAACCGCTTCTTCTGCTTTTGATAGCACTAATTGTTTGCGCATTTCATCCTTATATCCCTCAGATTGTTGCCACTGTAGTGCACGTTCTAGTAACGCATATGCTGGTTTGTCGTGCCGACTTAGCTTTCCGCAGTCAGTGATTACTTGATTTTACCAGTCTTTACTCTTGCGCATTTTTTAAATGGTGAGAGGTCTTTGTTTTAACGAATCGATTTTTCTATGTGGAGCACGAGTGCCTGGTCTCGCGCTTCTACCAGCAGTTCGTCTGCTTCTCTCTTAAATTATGTTTACCCTCTTCTCGTCATTCTGATGCTACCTATCTGCATCTTAGGCGATGGTACTTACTTTGTCCATCATTATCTTTGAGAAAGCCTTTCTCCCGTACCAAGACAAGAAATTCTTCTTAACTCTCCACCATCTATTTCCAGGGCTTCTTTTTGTCTGCCTAAGCATAGTCTTCCACACTTATGAAACCTCTTTTGCAATCATCCTTTGAAGACACTATAAATTCACATCGGTCACTGTATACACACACACCACAAAATGACATACTTATTCCTGTATCTCTGTCCATTTCTAAACTCGTTTTTGCTCCAGTCTACGATTTCTGATGAAAGTAATTGCCCACTTGTTGTAGGCTGCGATTGCATCACCTCCATTTGCTTTTGAGTCTGGTACTTTGTCTTGGCCTTCGCGTGTACTTTTTGATGATCTCTCGTCATGCTACTTGCATGTAACTTTCATAATTTCCATTTGTTTGTTTCCTTCCCTTCCCTGCAATTGGTTCAGTCTCTTTTTTTTTGAAGTCTGATACCCTACAAGTGTACTGTAGCAAGTGGTTGATATTTTTAATAATCCTTACTTGGTTGGTATCTTGTATCTTTCTGTTGCAACAATCTTATCTCGGGAATCAGTTCAGTTATATAGAGAACTGGTAAAAGCAAATAGCAAAGCAAGAAACCCCTTTTAATCCTGAAATCTCGTTAAGCCATTGAATGTGCACTCCAAGATACCAAACCGTTTACGATGCATCTCTGTATATTTCTGGCTACTGATAACGTATGAAAAGTGGTCTTAAAACACCAACGAATCCAACCGTTTCTAGATATCACGACCAGTCCCAGACATCCATGATTCAGGAGTGGTTTTTATGATTTAGACCTTTTTGTAGCCAATCCACGCAATCTATCCAGGTGATAATATATCATAGCAGCAATCATCTCAAAGAGTAGGTTCCATAACATTGCTGGACCGGTTATTGCTATTATTACTATTGCTATTATTATTATTATTATTATTATTATTTCAGATTTACCCGAGGAGAATATACTGTTCCATTGGTACGTGGTAGGGGTGGCCGTGACAGTTGCTGTCATCATGATTGTGGCACTCATAATAATCCCCTACTACATGTGGAAGAAAAGGCTTATGCTCGTGTTGAAGATCGTCCATTACTTTCAAAAATATGAAGATGATGGTAAGTTTAAAGTAAAATGAATATTTTCGTTAAAACCAGAACGCACATTCAAGTACGTTCATGCTGATCCATCCTTGAGCTTCTTTTCTTGTTGTCATGGAGATCAGTAGATTAGTATATTAGAAACGGACAAGATCGAGTTTTTTATTTGTTAATTTGTTAATTGTGATTTTCTACGAACTTTGTAAAATGTAACAGATTAACGTATTTGTAATTAATCAAACATAGAATACTTAATCAAACATAGAAAACTTAATTTCCATTTGAACACTTGACTTTCTCTTTGAAAAACTGGTTGATTCCAATTTTGTCAGAATAGCTGGAGACTTCTTTAGTAAGGTAAATATATCCTCTATTCCCTCACAAAAAAAAATTCATATTACTCCTTGTGGCACGAGGACGTTTCCGACTCTCTGCTCTGTCTGCGTTGGCATCACTCATGTGCTATTACGTTACTAATTCTTTGAGAATGTCTTCTCATGCAACCAGTTTATTTTTTTTTATTATCTTATAAATCATACACAAACATACGGGTGCTTTCAAGTCCATTATAATGCATAACATGCTGAGTTTAAAAAAAATTGTAACGATTGTTTTTACTGCCATGAGAGCTGAGAAATTGTATTCTTTATATTGTTTATTTCAGAGAAAGTACAAAATATAGATGTTTTATATAAAAACCTTTTGGATTAATATGCGTTGCATAAAGTCACAACTGGAGGCGACACTTTCATTGGCTAAATATGCGCTGACACATGCATATGCAAAATTTCATGCAAAGTAGTGCATACTCTCGTCAATCATAACTCAGTTACAGGCCCAGTAAAATTACATTACGATGGACAGGGTTTGAGAACATGACCCTGAAGTCAAATATCATAGACCAACAAAAAAAGCAACAACTTTTCTTGTCGTGTCCTCTGTATCGTGCACTTTTATTGTCCAATTAGCGTGCGTCTAACTCGTCGTTGTAACATGATGTGATTAGTTGAAGAAATAAAATACAAACTAATTTGACTGAATGAGTCTCTTTGGTCATTTGGAAATTTTGTATGAATATTTTATGCATTATATTTCAGACGGAAAAGAATATGATGCCTTCGTATCTTATAAATCTTCCCCTGCAGATGAAAAGTTTGTCCTTAATCATCTTTACCCTATACTTGAGGAAGAACTAAACTTTAAATTGTGTATCCACCAGAGGGACTTTCCACCGGGCGAAAGTAAGTATCCCAAGTAGGTTGTCAGCATTTATATCCCGGAAACATGATTGCGGCAGGTTATTGGTTAAATTATATTTTCAAACATAAACAAGTCTTCTAAATCTTGTACAATTTCGATGTTCATTCCAAAATAATTTCATGTCCTTAGATATATTTGATCTAGGATAAGTATTTCTGCAAAGGCACACATACACCCCCCCCCTTGTGAAGTAACTTTCACCGTGTCTTGACATATTGAAGAATGATCGTACGATATCGTGACCGTGTTTTGACAATCCTCCGACCATATGGTTTCACTTCGGTCACTGGTAGGCCGTTTCCGCGACATTGCTTGTAAAAGGCTTATACATTTTGTGAGGTAAATGTTTTGACCAATGTGCAACCTTTTGTTCTATATAAACAAGATCGCGGGCACAGAGACCGCCGTATTTAATCATTATTGCTAAATATTAAGTAACAGAGACTAGGTTGCCATCCTGTTTACAGTTTTCGCTCGTGACAAGGACCGTGTGTATGGTTGACGAGATTTTGGTCAGACCCATTCAAAATCGTACCCAACTTTCAACCTCGGCAAATATTTATCTAGTACAATTAGAATCTAGATCATTGAAATTTAAAATTTAAAAAAAAAATTGCAATCTTTTGGGAGACTGAGAAACACAATGTACATATAGAGGTGCAGTAGTCTGACGCGAAATCTCGCACAGGCATTATCTATCTATCTGTCTATCTATCTATCTATCTATCTGTCTGTCTGTCTGTCTGTCTGTATATCTATCTATCTGTCTATCTATCTATCTATATATATATATATATATATATATATATATATATATATATATATATATATGTCTATCTATCTATCTGTCTATCTATCTATATATCTGTCTGTCTGTCTGTATATTTATCTATCTATCAATATTCTATCTATCTATCTATGTCTCTGTCTATCTATCTATCTCTCTCTCTCTATCTGTCTATCTGCCTGTATGTTTATCTATATATCAATCTATATGTCTATCTATCTATCTATCTGCCTGTCTGTCTGTCTGTCTGTATGTCTATCTAACCATTCATCCATCCATCCTATATACAACATGCAAAGTACTTACCACTCTAGCGACTTCAGTTACAACAAAAGGAGAATAAACCAGTGACAAACTTCTCTGAATCATAATACAATTCCATATATATATATATATATATATATATATATATATATATATATATATATATATATATATATATATATATTAGAATTTTTAAATTAAGAAACTGAATCGTATTTTAAATAATAATATCAACAATAATAATAATAATAATAATAATAATAATAATAATAATAATATAACCTTACATTTTTAAAAGATTGTTTTGTATTAGTTTTAGTAGTTGTAATTGTAATAGTTATAGTAATAATATCGAGAATAATGTCTATATTACTTAGTTTTATTCCCTTTAATCTTGCTCTAATTGCTCACAGTTTTAACCAGATTTCTAATGTACAGACACTCCTCTTACGACAGCCTTATCATAAAATATTTGACTTGAAAAATACGAAATCTACATTTTATCCACATGTTATTTTTATTATCACAAACCTTTGTCGCGAAAGTTTTGTCTCTTCTGTATTGTAATTGTAGGTAGATATATTTCATGTTGTATACAATACATAAGTACTGACTTTTGTTACTTGTGTTTTTATCTTCTTTTTACGTACATGACAGTCAGCGCAATATCACTATAACTCATCATGTACATTAAACTGATCCGTGTCCAAGAAATAGAATCGGAGAAAATTGCCCTCGAGGGCTGACTTCTACATATTTTTCGAATAGAAAAAGTCTGCGCAAATGGAGAAAGGTGCGATCATAAGTGTGTAAGGTAGAAAGGTAGTAAATAATTCTCAGCTCGTCTGTAATGTTGCCAGTTAATTAATTTTTCATATTTGAATTCGGATATAATTCAGTTAATTACTTTTCTATATTGAAAGTAGGCAGGAATTCAGTTAATTACTTTTCTTTATTGAAAGTGAGCTAAAATTCAGTTAATTACTTTTCTTTATTTAAAGTGGGCTATAATTCAGTTAACTACTTTTCTTTATTGAAAGTGGGCTATAATTCAGTTAGCTACTTTTCTTCATTGAAAGTGGGCTACAACTCAGTTAACACCTTTCCTTTATTGAAAGTGGGCTGTTATTAAGAGTAACCCTGAAGTTGAACCAAAGGGTGTCTATAGTCACCGACATCACTTTTTATGAACAGAAGGATAAGCAGCAGCAAAACAAATAACAAAAAATTGGTCAGGAATCTTTGTCGAAAAGAAAAACAATTAGATAAACTGAAGTTTTCAAACTGCTCAAACTCCTTTCTTAACTTTTTTCGGTGCTGTCACTGCATGTATAATATGCATTCTGTTTCCGCAGCTACTATTCAAACACATTGGTAGTAAATAGTTAAATACCCTCTATCCACCTTGTTGTGTTCAACGTGTAGTTCCTCGATTTGTATTTTGCAAAGACTCAATCTTAATGTTTAAAAACGATCGCACGAGGATATAATGCAAAAAAGCAAACATAAATGGGTGAATTTTATCTGAAGATTGTTTTAGCGTCCTATTAAAATTAACTAATTAAAACTTTCGTGGTTGCAGTAGCTGACAATAGACATATTTTCATTTTAGTAATAACCCATCCAGATTTTTTTGTCATTATGTCAAAGGAAACATTGATTACATTTCTATTTTTGTTCTTTTTCCAGCCATAGCGAACAATATCGTTCACGCAATAGAGAATAGCAGACGTACGATCCTTGTTCTGTCTCCCGCCTACGTGGAGAGCGAGTGGTGCCGAATGGAGTATCAGAAAGCTCAACATGAAATGCTTAAGCTAAAGCACAAAATCATTCCAATCATGTTAGAGAACATAACAGGTATTAGAAACATGGATAAAAATCTCAGATCTATTCTTAATAGTGTAACCTACGTAGAATGGCCTGGAGAGGACAGTGATTCCAAGAAATATGACAAATTCTGGAAGAAAATACGACTTTCTCTACCAAAAAAGCCAGTTTCGGCATCTTCATCACTATCACCATCATCACCATTATCATCATCGTTGTCGTCATCATCGTACTGTTCTTCAACTTTATTCTCATCATCCTCTATTTCCTCTTCAAATATCAAATCTTCCATTTCTCAAAGTGTCGTATCAGACTTCGGATATGATTCAACCATGACGCTATCAAGCATTGAAGTGACTCATCAGAAGAGAGCATCTATTTCTACGGAATCTCACTCCAGCAACTCTTCACTGCAAAGGCGGAAAAAGCCTCTCAGGAATTTCGTGCAAGCCTTTGTCAAAAGCACAAGATTATTCTTTAGACAGGAAAGTACAAGTAGTCAAACCGACCTTCTCGATGATGAAAGAGACTCGTCAAGGGGAAGCTGTGACTCGCTATCCGAAAGTGTGTCCTATCACAACAGTCATTCTGTCTGTTCATCTGCATCCTCTATTCCCGTTTCACTACATGCTATAAAAAAAGACTCTCATGAGAGTAACTGTATTTTCATGGAAGAAATCTCTGAGGATTGTTTAATTAAGGACATTCAAATGGAGTTTGCAATTAGAAGCAAGTGTCCCCATTCCACAAATAATGCTAGAATATCTGGTAATGATAATCAGTGCTTACAGTCTGGTTTGCGCAATGAACTGCTTGACACAGACACTAACTGCATCAATCAACCATGCAAGACTAATATTGCTCATCAAAATATCGGGTCAGATAATCAAAGAATTATAGTGTCAGTACTGGAGGGGACGGATATGTTGAAAATTAAGAAAATTGCACCTTTTTCTCCAAAGGAAAATGGCGAAAACTTAACGAGAAACCATTCTTTAAAAGAAAAGAAGGACAATAAATTCTGCAATCAATGTTGTACAAAAGCAACTGATTCCTCAACGACGAAAACAGTTCCCGAGTTTAACGACTCTAGTAACGAGTTGACACTTATTGTTGAAGAGCTGCCTTTTGTTAAAGAATGTGAAGAGCATGTGGAATGTCTTAAATGAAAGTTATATATATATATATATATATATATATATATATATATATATATATATATATATATATATATATATATATATATATATATATATATATATATATATATATATATATATATATGTGTGTGTGTGTGTGTGTGTGTGTGTGTGTGTCTGTGTCTGTGTCTGTGTCTGTGTGTGTTTGTGTATACGACTTAACACATTGTTATGAAAATAATGTTTTAAATATATTGTACATTTAAGTTAGACTCAAAAGGTTTTATCAGAACGTTAGAGTCTGATGTATAGGTTGTATTTAAGTTTCATAACATTGGATATATATGATGGAATTCTTTTTACACCACCACCCCATGCCAGTAATTGATCGTTTACTTTTAGTGGAATAGTTTCATTATCAGATACATAGTCTATTTTGGATATCATGTCATTTTTTATTCTGTTCATTAAAATTAAAAAAAGCAAGAGTAAATCTTAAGGAAAGATAATACTCGTCACAAACACGATTTATCGCGATCTTTGTATGAGAAACATAAGTGAAAATTAGACACACTCGTCAGTGACCAGTGCAAATAATGATTTACTATAATGATGTTAAAATTTGTATTCATTACCCAATAATAATTTTATACAGTTCTGTTAGTATGTGATCTTTTTACACACGCCTCTTATCTTATATTCTCTTATAAGTCGATTCAAACTGTAAACAAAAAAGATCCTGATCTGTCGTCGCATAATGTGCATGTAAATCAGGGTCTATGTTATTTGTTTTACTGACAAACTGCACAGGCTTAAATCTGCCGGTGAATAATTAGGGTCTATGCAGTTTGCATTTGGACTCGTCTTATAAGCGAGCTTAAATGGTATTTATGTGTCGGAGACAAATAGGAACTTTTACACAAAGGTGTGAAATATTCCTATCTGTTTGACAACTGATGATTGATAAACATGCCATAAAGTAAATGCTTCTCTCTGGTTGGCTGTGGAACAGTACAGGGGAAGGTTCTATCGCCATGTTAGCAATACAGAATGGATGCCACTGTGTATCTCTGTCTGACCTATTATTGTCTGTGTATCTGGCGAATTAATCATTATGATTTTCATTTCATACATTATAACTGAAATATTCCATACACTATTATTTTCACAAGTATTTCAACTGAAATCCAGATTACGTTACAAGCTTGTCATATATATATATATATATATATATATATATATATATATATATATATATATATATATATATATATATATATATATATATATATATATATATAATATAATATAATATAATATAATATAATATAATATAATATAATATTTCATATGAACACATACTCTATAATATAAACCCATGCATACCATACCGTAGCTTAGTGTACTTAAAACTTTGGTACAATAAACATATCATCGATTTTAGTTTATTGTTTTGCTTTTCGTTTTGTGGAGGGATAAGAAAAATATGTCATTTAAAAATCTTAATCAGCATACGTTTTCCATGAACAGGATTATATAGTGAAAAGATAAAGTGACAAGATTCGGTCAGTACGTTATCAGCAGTATAAGATGTGTCACTGGCTGTTGTTTTGCGTTGGACGCCATTTCTCAGCGAAAGATAGGCTATAACGGCGGCCCGTATAACAGGCGGAGGTACAACCCAGGAAAGACCTGGTTAGAATCACCGATCCCACAGAAGCTACTGGCAAGCCTTCTCACATACCCACATTGGCCGAGCCCGAGACTCGAACCCTCGCGGACATTGGTGAGTTGGCAGTGATTGGCAAAGGCGAAACCCGGGAACTTGTTCACATTAATGGGCAGTACCTCAGCAGATAGACTAGAGAGAATAAAAGCTGAAGTTTTAGAGAACTGTTCATAGTCAACATCTATATATCAGTTCTGATTGAAACTTGTCTAGCTGAGGAAGGACAACTCACCGAAGTTGGAGGCGGCTACACCTTCTGGAGTGGAATAAGTAGCGAAGAGTGACTTGAAGACAGTGTTGGTGCTCTCATCAACTCACAGCTAGTAACAAACTCCCAAATCTTCCATAGGACATAAATGACAGACTAATGCAAATGAGACTCGCTCTGTCTGGATAAAGATATTTATCATTAGCGCATATGCACAGGGCCGATAAGGGTTGGGGGGGGGCACCAGGGGATATATCCCCGGGGCCGTAATGGGGACCAAGACGAACAATAGTTTTTAGTTTTGTAACAGAAAATGTTTGTTTGAACAAGAACTTGGAGAGACGCGGATGTTTCTTACCCCAGGATCCGTGACAAATTGTATGGAGACCTGGATTCTCTTATTGCAGAAGAGCGAAAGATAGACAAGCTCATCATTCTTTCTTACTTTAGTGCTTGATTTGGCACAAATCACTGTAAAAAAAAAAAAACAGGTGTCAATGGCAAGAGTGCATTTGGCAAATGCAACAGCAGCAGTCTCCCCATACAGAGGAAATGCACATAACAAGACCTCATAATCACTAACACAGTCAATATGGACTCATGGAACTGCAGCAAAGGAGTAAAAGGATGCATCCATCGTCCACTTTTCCAAGTGGAAAGGCAGCAGATAATCTTGTGACAACTATCCTTGCTGTCAATAGCCGACGAAACAGTCCCCATAATTCTGCTGAATCGACTGGTACATCACATCGATCAATGGCTCCTTCTTGAGAGTAAGTAAAAAAAGAGAGCGACTGACTACAGACATAGCGCCCGCAGCTCGTCAACTCCAGAAGAAATGCCAGAAACAGAACTTCAACTTGCAGACAATATCCATCGCCCTGACATAAACCTTTGACACTGTCAACCATGGAGACCATTGGGGTATAAGACAAAATATGGTTGCCCGATAAATGTATCTTGATCGTTCGGCAATTCCATGATGGCATGCTCGCTTGTGTCGTGGACGATTCCCAGTCACTAATAATGTCAAGCAAGGCTGTGTGTTGGTCCAAAATCTCTTCAGTATGATGTTCTCTGTCATGCTTATTGACTATGACACTGGGATTGACATCAGATACTCGACTGAAAGCAGTGTCTTCAGTCTAAGACTACAAGCGAAGACGAAGTTACAGGAAGTGACTGCTCGTGAGTTCCTATTTGGTGACAACTGTTCCTCTTGAATGCCAATTCCGAGTCTGACATGCGAAAGAGTATGGGCCTTTTCTCTTCGACTTGTGACACTTTCAGTCTCACAATGAGTATCAAGAAGACAGAGG
>CM068824.1:190882654-191160154 GCA_028554795.2 Sinohyriopsis cumingii | reverse complement strand
GTGCACAAATGTACTTGTTATCTTGCATTGCTACCAAAAACAAGGCATCGAACTGTTTCAATACCTCACACAATATGGTACTTAACTTAAAATATCTTCTTGTGTGGTGATAGAGCGATTTTATGTGAAGTAAACTTCTTGTGTGGTGATAGAGCGATTTTATGTGAAGTCAACTTCTTGTGTGGTGATACAGCGATTTTATGTGAAGTCAACTTCTTGTGTGGTGATACAGCGATTTTATGTGAAGTAAACTTCGTATGTGGTGATACAACGATTCCGTGTGAAGTAAGCTTTATTTGTGGTGATACAAAGACACCCTGTGAAGTCAACTTCTTGTGTGGTGATACAGCGATTTTATGTGAAGTAAACTTCGTATGTGGTGATACAACGATTCCGTGTGAAGTAAGCTTTATATGTGGAGATACAAAGACTCCCTGTGAAGTCAACTTCTTGTGTGGTGATATAAAGACTCCCAGTGAAGTAAACATTAGTACTTTCGATGACGTTCATAACTTTATCATAAAGTCAATTTTTTTTACTTAAGCGGGCAATTTACTATCACACATGCGCTTCCACGAGTCAAGAACACCTGTAAACAACACTTTCCTCTATAACTCTAAATGATTAACCATCTACACTACAACGATTCTCTCCAGAAGAAAGCACTTCACTTTTAATCTTGCTTTGTTTTGTTCCTTTCCATTTATTTAGTTATTCGTGTATTTTTCTCCCTTACTTTTCTTTTGTCCCTTATTTTCTGAACATTCTACAAATGTTTTTGACACATTACAATTTCTCATTTGTAACTTCTTTCTTTCTTTCTTTATCCTCGTTTCTCACATACTCCCTCCTTGTCCATTTTCCTGCTTTATTTACTTTGGCTAAATGCTGATGTTTAACCAAGGGACTCTTCACTTTGACTATGAAAAAATGTACCTTTTAATCATTAAAACTTAATATCATCTACCGTATATTCATATTCATATATATTGAAAATTTTGTATCGCAAAAAGAGAAGAACATTGTAAGAATGCAAGAAGGTTCCTGCCTTAAATATATTTCCTAACCTAATTCGACTATAGTATAAGGCACACGGGTTATGTGGGCATTCAACACTGACTGTTTCAGTAATGGGTGTCATTTTTTTTAAAATTTTGATTATACATACCTTTAAGTGGCAAGTATTCACTTTATCTGGATTCGTATATATCGTTATTCCTTCGAAAGGACATTATTTCGACGCCCCGAGAGGTGCAAACAGTAAAATCAATGTTAAAGTACGTAGGCATTTTGGTACGAAATGAACCTAAAGGTGTGATCCAATAAAATCCGGATTGAATGTTGAGCGCTATGATGTCACAATGAAAGCTGCGCATAATGATAAACAAATTCGTACTACCTTCGACTGTGACGATTCCACTCGACGCGCTCTTATTTTGACCCAAGTTATGTACATGGCCGCCATTGTAAAAGTCCATTGCGGTAAATAATTTTCATCTGGGAGTTTCTTGGTGACAGTTAAGGTGAAGAGCATACAATAATCAGGATTGAATAGACTTGGTTAAAGAAAATTAGTGTTAAATTTTTTAAAAGACGAAATTATATTTAATTTTAAATGAATAAACGTGCTTACATGACCCAAAAGACTTGTACTATATTTCATGCCATTTAATTCTTAAATATTTCTTTCCTAGCCAAACAATGAATTTAATACAGTGGAAAACTAATGATTATGAGGAGGGGGAGTCGGAGGGGCAGGGAGGGTATGTATAAATATGAGGATTTACTTTTGACTCTTTAATTTAGATATGAGGCAAAACAAAAAGAACATTGAAAATGATATAACGGTACATATAGACAGGCAAACAGACACATTGAAAGGCTGACAGAAATTAGTGTATGTGACGAATGATAAATATATATTGTTCTGTAATCACTGTCATGCAGATTAAACAGTAAAGTTTTTCAGACGTGTAATTCGTCATTTACATTGTATCTTTGGATGAATACCGCGCATACTCGCTAAAGTCTAACTGCAAGCTGCACATGCCCAGATTTAATGCGCTGGCAGATCTGTGTCTGTGCAGTTCGTTATGATTAATCAATAGGACAAGCAACACAGACCATGAGCTGCATGCGCATCATGCTAGTGCAGATCAGGATCTTTGTTCTTGGCAGTTTTACTCGATTTATAAGCGAGTAAGTATATACTGTAATTCCAGAGAATTTTGGCGCCGAGTTGTTATCTAATAGTATCATTTAATATTTTAAAGCAAAATTTTACTGTCTTTTCATGTACCTTTTTTCTGCCCAGTTTATGGCGATAGTAACTCGTTTTCCTTTATTACTGACGGAGCATTTATAATCGTCTTAACACAGACAGTTTAATCGGATTTTCCTGAAAGTGCAATTTTTTGTCAGCAGAGTTTCGTATCCATAAGAGAACACACGGTGAGCTGTTATTTCCCATGCTATCCTTAGCATGTTTTACTTAAATACAGAAATGAGTCGAGTTTTTACAGTTTATTTTAGCTGCTCAGCTTTCCCTTTTTGATCCTGGCTCAACATCGCCGATCGCAACAATCTACTCAACTACCTGATCGTGACCCGAAATGCGAAATCTGTTACACGGCTTACGTGCTTTCATGCTTTGACTTTACATGTATATATGTTTTTTTTTTTAAATATTGAATGTGTTACTGCAAAAGAAATTGTCTCATAATTTTCTTTGTCTATCGCACTTACAAATGGTTACAATATATGCAACAAATTTAAAAATTTTGATTAAATGTTTGGCTTTTCCCATACTCAGCTTGTATGAATAACAGACAACAAATAGTGTCTACTTCTACACTGGAGTCGCCAATATAAATTATATCAAAGTTCTCAGAGACTCGTTTAGTGCGTTCATTTTATATAAAAAAAATGCGTTTCTCTATATTGTCATTTTTTCTTTTTAGAATGCATAGAAGGAAAGCTTTACAAAAGGCCAAGAGGCTCCAACAAAAGCAGGCGCTTTTATTGAGCAGCTTCCTCCTCCTCTTCCTCACCCTCCTCGCCAGCATCTTCGTCCTCAGCCGTGGCGTCTTGGTACTGCTGGTACTCCGATATCAAATCATTCATGTTGGACTCCGCTTCTGTAAACTCCATCTCATCCATACCCTCGCCGGTGTACCAATGAAGGAAAGCTTTTCGGCGGAACATGGCGGTAAACTGTTCTGAAATGCGCTTGAATATCTCCTGAATGGCGGTGCTGTTTCCGACAAACGTTGCTGACATTTTCAATCCTCGAGGCGGTATGTCGCAAACAGCAGTTTTAACGTTATTAGGTATCCACTCCACGAAGTAGGCGCTGTTTTTGTTCTGGATGTTCAGCATTTGTTCGTCGACTTCTTTCATGGACATTCTTCCACGGAACATAGCAGCCACAGTCAAGTATCTGCCGTGACGCGGATCGCAAGCCGCCATCATGTTCTTGGAATCGAACATCTGTTGGGTGAGTTCTGGAACGGTGAGAGCTCTGTACTGCTGGCTTCCTCTGGACGTCAAGGGAGCGAATCCTGGCATGAAGAAGTGAAGTCGCGGAAATGGAACCATGTTGACGGCCAGTTTTCTCAAATCAGCATTAAGTTGTCCTGGAAACCTTAAGCATGTTGTGACACCAGACATTGTTGCCGACACCAAGTGATTCAAGTCCCCATATGTTGGAGTGGCCAGCTTCAGCGTCCGGAAGCAAATGTCGTAGAGGGCTTCATTGTCAATACAGAAAGTCTCGTCAGTGTTCTCTACCAGCTGGTGTACGGACAGGGTGGCATTATAGGGCTCTACAACAGTATCGGATACCTGCAACAGACAAGATCCAAATGTTTCCATGTGTGTGTTTCATTAAAATAGAATTTGAACGTAAGTCTATACATGTGTGTTGGTAAACGATTTACTATTCACAATTATCAACATATATTATTATTATTATTATTATTATTATTATTATTATTATTATTATTATTATTAAATATTATTATTATTATTATTATTATTATTATTATTATTATTATTATAAGTAGCGTGCTTTTATTACTGGTGCAAAGGATTTTTAAAATCCGGTTTGTCCAGTATCGAATTGAATCCAGTCTTGCATCTCAGTCCTGCGTTAAACATTGCTATATCAAACCCATACTATACTTTTCGAGTTCCATGTCCGTCTGATTTATTTCATAGAAGATGACGACATAATTCTTAATAGATTATTCCTAAAGCTCAATGCATTATTTCAACCTTACTTCATATATTGTAACTCGCAAAAGATATAAAATAGGTTACAGATAATCATCTTCTGAGGAAATGGTTTTCTGACCACAAAGTCTCTTAATAACTTTAAATTAAATTCTTGAACTGACGCACTTCAAACTCCTAACTGGCTATGTCACAAATTAAAATTCATGTAACGAAATATTCTTTTCAGTTTCTATGAAATACTGGATACTGTAAATTTGGAACTATTTTTGGAAAAGGCACATTAGCATCGTACAGAATCCTACCTTTGGGGAAGGCATGACTGAGAATGTGTTCATGATTCTGTCTGGGTATTCCTCTCTGATCTTGCTGATAAGCAGTGTGCCCATACCGGAACCAGTTCCCCCGCCAAGAGAGTGTGTCATTTGGAATCCTTGCAAGCAATCGCAGTTTTCTGCTTCTTTGCGAACCACATCCAGCACTGTGTCGACTAATTCTGCACCCTCTGTGTAATGACCTTTGGCCCAATTGTTCCCTGCACCTGACTGTCCGAAGACGAAGTTATCTGGACGGAAGAGAAGTCCGAATGGACCGGAACGAACCGAGTCCATAGTGCCTGGCTCTAAGTCGAGAAGAATTGCACGTGGCACGTACTTGTTACCTGAAGTATAGATAGGACAACTTTTGTTAAGCTTGGGCATCAAAACGGATGATATACTCGTTCCAGATATTGGTCGATGACATCAGTCTAGGCACAGTTCTAATAAACAGATAAATATCATTAAAACGGGTACATACAGAAGCATTCAAGAAACACACTTTGCATTTCTTTTCTAAGCCGAGATATCGATTTACGTTCAAGCGTGTTACTCTCTAGAATATTCAGAGAACGCATTCACCATTATGTCGAAGGTTACCTTGACTTCAGACAAATTTCGGTCTCTTTGGATGATAATCTGGGTCATTTTCTCAGCGAGGTTTAAAAAAAAAAAAGACTTCTTAATACACAGTCAAGGTGGGAAGTAATTCTCAAGAAATAAAGGTAGCTAAACGTAGTGCGCATAACAGCAATCCAAGCTCGCTTTGCAATGCAAGCTTTTATAATAACGTGTTCATGAATAGACCGATTGGTGTGGTGGACTGCGACAGACCACCTTGCTTTGATGAGGCCATATTTCAGTGTCATGCTGCTACGCAGTAAATATACTATTTGAATACTTTTATTGCACACAATATTATTGAAATTACACATAAACAAGTAAAAACGTACTCTAAGTAACCCTCAAGACACTAAAATATACACTCAAGCTGTCGGTAGATATATCTAAAGCTTTCCAGCTGTAATTATAGTTTTTCAAATGTACCGTAATATTAGAGGAACCCCGAATGGGTGAATCTAATACTACAACACATCTGAAGAAAAAAAAAACGTTAAGTTAAAGTTTTCAGTACATTTAGAAACAAAAAGAGGATATATCTGATTAATCCACAGCACAAAAACTAATAAAATATGTTAAAAAAGCAATTTTTGGTGATGCTTGATCAACATTAACATTTTGAATTATCATTCTATTGATGCCATGAAAGATAATGGAAAGTTCCAGCTTTGATGTTAACATATATATCATTATTGCGCAAGCATGGGGTTGATGCAATCACAAAACCATGTATACATGTCTATATATGACTAAGTAAAATGAAAAAGTTTCAGAAGTCGTTTGACCGCCCTCTTCAGTGGATGCAGATACCCACGTGCAAAAGTAAACAGTATTGGATAGAAATGACCCAAATTCATCAGTCTTGTGGAATGAATGAAAATTATTGAGGAATTTTGTGAATCCGTGACTGGAGAGAAAGAAAAAAGAAGAAACAAAACAGAACAAAGGGAATTAACGTCAATGCTCTAAAGATTTCATAAACTTAAATGATTTCGGAAGTTTTACGTTCTCTAGGTCGTAATAAAAAGGGAATTACAATTGACATATGTGATGGGTATACATCAATGTTGTGGAATGTATGGAAATCGCTTGTAGGACCTACTGGTGATTCTATTTTGAATGGACAGAAACATGTACGAAATCAGAAAAAGATGACGCTCTATAAATTTCGTTAAATTTAATTGTCTTTGGAACACGTAAACTGCTTTTTCAAATATAAACTTTGTTTTCTTAAAATAATTTAAAATAAAATGTTACATTTTCCATTCTACTTTTGGAAGTAGAATTATTATATTCAGCAACAATTTGAAGAAACCTTTGTGTTAAAATAATTATTTATCCGGTAGAATAAAATTCGTGTAAGAGCACAACTACTTTTATTGTCATTTATTTATGTACCACATTTTTCTCTCTCTCTCTCTCTCTCTCTCTCTCTCTCTCTCTCTCACACACACACACACACACACGTATAATAATGAGGATTGTGCTGATATGCCGTTAAAACATACATACATACATACATACATTGTCTGTCTGTCTGTCGACTTATGTGCTGGACTGTTGTTGAAAAAAAACAACAGTTTAGTTAATTATCAATAAATATTTCACAGTAATATACGTATGTACACCCTCCAATATAGTGTAATTTCCTTTGTTAACGCTGACAACGCTCGCAAGTGGCACGGAGACACACCTCTATATTGTCACGTACAGTGTCAGTGTGTGGCGTTATGTCAGCTGCGGTCGTCTTGGGTTTTACCTATTTTATATTAGTATTTAATTCGTAAAAAGAAAAAATCATAACACTTTCTGAATTCCAGTCGATGATAGTGAGATAACAAAATCTTTAAGAAGGGATTGGCACTCAACTGGTCCAGAAGAAGTTGTAGAAATTCATGAAAAGACCATTTGTACCATACTTTTATCTTTTTGTAATTGTTGCGCATTGAAATCATCGCCGATACTCTGACGAAACTCCAGCATATCAGAACGAGTCCCTAATTCTTGCGTGACAAACATTTGCCTAATAACAAAATGCAAGATCGGTTTTGAGAAGAAGGTGTTTGAATGTTTCGCATATTTTTGTAATGGTTACCTTACTGGATGACAAGTAGGCATAATTTGAAAGGACGCCAGGACGCTCTTATAAAGTCCGGCAAACACTATTTCTAGAGGCTTTGGAGATGAATTCGTTTAAATGTTTTTATATTTTAGTAACAAAATCTATATTGGGTACTGGATTGTGAATATTTTTAAACCTTTATAAGGAACGAAACTACTTCCAGCTTGTTCTTTTAGCAACGGTGATTAAATTGGACGGCAGATACGGTCAGCTATAAGTTGAGAGTGCTTTAAACTGGAATCATTTTGTGGGTTATGAAAAGAAGTTATTTAAATATTTCTCTATGTTTGGTTATTGCTGTCATATCTACCGACGGATCAGAATCATTGGTATATAGTTAAAAGGTCTTAATGCCAGACTGATTCATGTAAAGTTTCGTTAAAATCTATTTAGCAATTTCGTACATGAAATCGTTTAAGGTTTTTATCTTCTTCTTGTTTTAGTAATGGCGGCCATATTTGATAGCAGATCAGCATCAGTTGTAACTTCAATGCCAAAATGCTTTCTGTCAAATATGATCAATTTCTACTGAACGTTTTTTTCCCCCTTTAAAGTCGTTTAAAGAGTTTCTATTTTAAGTAGCAGCGGTCATATTTAATCTGCATATCTGTAGACTGTTTGAAACGTCTTCATGTTACGATGCTTCGGATATGGCTGGCTTGATTCCATTCAATAGCTTTTTAAAAAGAGTTCGTTTCAAGGTCTTTATATGTTTACTAACGGCGGCCATATTTGGTTTCAGATCGGCGTCATGTATGGGAATTTGAAAGATCTTCATGTCAGGATGCATCGTATTAGATATGAGCTCAAATCAATTCAGCGGTTAAACCTTCTTGTTTGTATTTTCGGCAGTAGTGGTTTTCATATGTTTTAGTAACGGTGGTTACGTTTGAAGACAGATGGACATCATTTTGTTCAGAAGTAATTGTTTAAAGGGTTTTTACTCTTTCTAATAACGGCGGACATATTTTATCGCGGATTGGTATCATTTGTACAAATGTGAAAGGCCTTTATACCAGGATGCTCTTTGCCAAATTTGGTCAAAATTGCTTTAGTGATTTTTAAGAATTTTAAATAGCAATTGTTGACTTACACAAGACTCACGACGCACTGGACAGAAGACGCACGACGAATGAGGTACGACAGTGTTCGGTTATATGCCCTTGACCTTCAGTCAGGTTAGCAAAGGTATAACAAAAATATTTTCTTATATGCGTTAGTTAAGATGTTGCTAAAATTAACGCTGTACAAAACTCTTTGTCATCGTCGTTGTCATTGAATTTGATATCATGAATAAAAAGAAAACCGTCTTAAATACTCTCAAAATATACAGGCTAAGTTTGGTCTTATCTGATAACAACATATAGTTTTGCATTTTGCACAGAGTTCACATCTTATGCAAAATGTATTCCCTGATTTTAACTGCTGGAAAACTGTTACGTAAAAGGAAATGTGTATACTCTTGGATATATTTAAAGAGCCAGATATTTTCTTTATTTTGATATCTGGAGGATGGGGGTTGAATTGAGATTGAGAATACATAAAGAGGCTTTACATTTGATGTGCGCCTCATAGAAGCTACCTTGCTTAATATGCCATTTTTCACTTACGCCTGCAGTGTGAAAATTTATTTTTGTATTTGATAGACGGGAAATATTCATGTATCTTGTGCTATTTCAGTTATGTTTCTCCAGCACATACAAAACAGACATTTATACGCTACTTGTTTCAGACACCAAATAGTTTTCGTAAGTGATAAGAAATAAATGTCAATCCAAGTATATGAAAGGCATGAAAGTGTATGTTAACATTTTCTACACCGTGATGCCTGTGGAGCAAACGACTCTGACCTGTGCCATCCACACTTCAACACTGCACGACATCTCTGGAGCGGCATCTGAACAGTGGCTGTCTTTTGGATTTACTTAGTTTATCTGTGGTTATACTGTCGCCAGTAGACACATAACCCTTTGCCCCTATCAATGTATTCATCATGTACACAAACACTAGTGCGTATTAAATACTTGATTTAGGTACCTGCACCACGGCGATTCAGCAGAGTACATCACTCCTGACACAAACAGATATTCTCAAAAATAAAAGTGAATCTAAGAGCTTTATGGGTTTCATAGTTTTGATTTATATGATAAAAATTGAAAATATGAACGTGTTCCTGTCTGGAAGCTTGTCAAAAATGAAATCAAATTGCAAAGTTGAAACTCATACGAAGTTTTATGATTTTACCTACAAAGGCGTAACTACGTGAAATTTCTCATATAATTTAGTTACTATGCAAATAAATACCGTAACATTAATCCGCTGATATAGGTTTATACAGAAGAACTGCAAAATAAGAAAACAAATTAATAACACCGTTGAGTCAAATTTGACAGATGCTAAAAGTATGTCCGTTACCTTGTTTTCCAGTGGTAATTTACCAATGATTTAGGTGACTATCGGAATATATGTATTGACTTATTAAATATTAGGTGCGTACCAATCATTAGGCAAAAACAGAACTTGAATAAGATCGAATATAACCGCTATTTATCTGTGCAAACAAGCAACTGTTCTGAACGACTATCACCTGGGCACAATGTTAATATGGTCTACATATTATAGCCCCATTCTGGACCCGTAATTCCGCTACATGTAAACCTATCGATTGCTTACAGCCCCAAATGGGAATTCGACATTGAGGCTATGAAGTTACTACTACTACTAATAATAATAATGAGGACTTTATATAGCGCCTAATCTTTAGAAGTTCTAAGCGCTTTACAACATTAGACAACACCTATAAGATAATAAAAAAAAAACATATATAATATGATTACAAACACAAACACCATGAAATTAGAAAACATTAAAAAAACATTATACTAATTTATACATTGTTAGAAGTAGTTGACCTCAATAAGGGAATGACAATTTACGTTTACTTTAACCTCCCCTTATGGGAATCGTACTGTCGAAAGTGTCCATAGGTTTAGTACCACTTGACATTTTATGAGGATAGCAATTTTAAAATTGTTCATAGATTTAACATTGATGGTAAATGGTAACATAGACGTTGTCGACCTCAAATAGGGCTATAATTTTACATTGTTAGAAATAGTTGACCTCAAATGGAACTGTATGACCTCTAAACAGAATTTAATGTTGAGGTCACATTGTTATAAGTTGCTGATCTCAAATGGGCAACACGTCATGTAGAATGACAAATACTCAGTCGTCTACTATCTGACACCCAACACTAAATCTTCAACACGCCGTGTTTACTGACGTATCCAACACAGTGTGCAGTAACCGGAACCCAGTGATGTACTAGCAAACACCATCAACATGCCGCGTACAGTGACCAGTAATCGTACATATATAATCCAAAACGCCGTGTGTAATGACCAACATCCAGCTATTTTCTATCCAATGACCCATATTATACCATCAACACTCTGCGTGTAGTGACCAATACCCTATACCAAATATTGAAGACAAGTGATGACCAGCACCCAATCTACTACTATGCATTACACCATATTATATCATGTAAAAATAGAAAAGTTAAAATATGGTCCAGAGGAAATGTTGGTTTAACGCCATGAGTAGTCAGAGAACTTACTGCATGTATACTTTCAAATGACTCTCTTTGAATCTCTGACCACATGTACGATCTGTTGTTAGTATTCCATCTTTATAGTATGAAAAATGAAATCTATATTTTCTCTAAACCTAGTCAAATTAAATTTAAATAACATACTGGAATGAAACGACGTCTTACATTGACTCTATTAAATGTAATTAGTTGAAGTCCCAATTGTTGTCACATCTTTACAGGTGTTGTTGCTAAATTTAGCGGAAAGAAACTTTTGGTAGACTAAAGTACACTCACGAAAAGGCACCCACAATTCAAAGGAATCTTCCGTCTTGTGGATTCAGTTATTTTAAATGTACATGCTAACGCACTACGTTTTGATCAGCATCAGTGATTTTCTTCCATGTAAGTTGGTGTAACGCAGATGACAGACATTGTGGCATGTCAAGTCTCAAAAAGTCTTCGCACAGATCAGCGTATAACCATTTGAACAATTTCAAAATATTTGTCCTCTTATAACATTCAGATATTAATGACTAAAACGTCTATGCCGTTTCCGACGAAATAATTGCTTGTATTTCACTCTTGAATCTGTACAAGGTAGTGGTAAATGAGTTTTCGCAGTTCAGGAGATAGATTCTGAGTGAGTTCCTCAACATTGTTCATTTACAGGAATGTCGTCTGACTCCTTGAACATTTTAAAACAAATCAATATCTTATAGCATTCAGACACCATTGGTTAAAACATCCATGTCGTTGAAGGAGCGATTGTTATTCTTGTAAACAGTCAGTTTTCTAACCTTATAAACGTGAAACATTTTTGTTATTGGAATAAACATGTTGGTACATCTTACTATCAATAGGTTAGGTAATAATGACAGTAGTTTGTGAAGATAACAAGATTGCGTATCACCTGTAATAAAATGAGTATTACTAGCAAAATTATAATTATATACGTTAGATATATTAGCAACTCTGCTGTTGATAAAAATTAGAAAGGTTGGAGGTCGAGAAACAATATAAAAATAATTGATATGCGAAACTTAGGGTAACGGGTATTGAAATACGAAAATCCTAATTTCAGTAGGCATCTAATTGATGTAAATTCTAGACCACGAGTTAATTAACAATAAGGAAATTTAACATCAAAGCGATAATTTTGCTTTTCTGTCTCAACGACCTCTAATGTGAAATATATTTTAAAATGTCAACAGATTTAAAATTTATGGAGCATTATGTCTTCAAACGCCAAATGAAACATTAAAAATGTATGTGTTTAACGTTATGGGTCTCTATGCCTTCTAAGTACTAGCCAATACACCAAACACTAGCCAATACCCACACATAAAATCAACAATCCGTTTAGAGTGGCCATCAGCCAGTTATCTACTATCCAAAACTCACACTATACCATCAACACGTCGTATCTATTTTCCACAACCGAGCAATAGACTATTCAACATCCAGTTATCAACAATCTATAACTTTGTTCGGAGTGACCACTTTGCCATAAACACGTCATTTAGAGTGACCAAAAACCAGTTATCTACTAACACCATGCCCAAATTTACTAGCCGACGCTAAAGTTATAGGAATGCACAAACTATGTTTTCAAACACATAAATATACTATCATTAAAGAGTCTATGGTGCCAAAGAAGGGGAATGCAATCACACACCATCACATAACGCAATGGCATGAGTACACACACACACACACACACACACAGAGACGCGCGCACGTCTGACATCATCCTTGGTTTTTATCAATTGTCGTTTCTTAAATTTCATTTCCAATTTTTATTTCAATTTTTCATTTTAAATTTTCTTTTTAAATTTTTTTCTTCTCCATTCATTTTCTATTTTAATTTTCAACTCTAGGGTGGTGATGTTGCTTTGGATATGAAAAATTGCTGTAACCATGACTGACACGAGAATGAAAACGCTAACCTAGAGTAGCATAGTCGTTTATTGACATTAAACTGGATAGAAGGAAAGGAAGTTATATATGGAGTATTTGCACTTGTCAAGAAAATAATTTTCTGTCAACTTGTAAACATGCGAAGGGTAGTAGATTGTACTCAGAATATACCAAAAATATACTTGTGATTTAAGTTTTAGTTTGCCTGAGTTACAACGTGTACTAAGAAAGAAGACTATGTGAACGATATCGAAACAAATCTCGATCGAAACGTGGGGAAACATAAACTCCAATATGTGAAAGTTCGTTGGAAAGAACATACACGATGTTTCGATTCTTTGATTGCTGATTCACAGACACTGTTCCTTCTCAAAGTTCGTTTTTTAAAAACTATTAAAACAATAACTACTGTCTGTGTGATGTGGAGAACGTTTCCGTAAAATTAAATTCGATATTTTTCTTCCAGATCTTTGCGGTGTATTATATGTATTATCTTCATCACAGTCCTTCATTGAAATATGCCAACACTAACAACACCATAGGTAGTTTCGCCAACTTCACTCGCCACTATTCCAACAACATCATCGTCCCTTTTTGGAATCTTTTTGGGGTTTTTGGAAAATCGTTCTCCTTTGACAACGAATAACTCACCGGATACCAGAACAACCGAACTACGAATAATCAATTTTATTTAACAAATCTTATTGACAGTTATATGAATGTGTTTCCCAGCACGGTCAATTTACCTCAGCCTATATAATTAGATAATGACGCTCACGGTAAGGTAGCTCTGGTAGCAAACACTTATCGCACTCACTTAAATAATGTTGTTGGAGATACAACCACCTTCCTCATCGAAATATTCAAGGAACAATTTCAAAAACTTTGGAGGAAAATGGTCCTCTCATTTATAAATCCAAAACAAAATCGCCAGCGAATGCTCAGATGAATATCAATGCCATAATAATTCCTGGTTGATATTATGATCATGCTGTTAATCTTGTTGAAGCAATTTCAGCTATTTTCAATTATCATTTTGGCAAAGAACTAGAGAAAACTCGCGGAAGTGTACTATTTTGAATACAACGCCATTTTTCATCATCTTACATTGGACTTTTCAGACGGCAGTTGTGTATCCGATTTTCAGTTTGTTTGCTATTTTGGATGGAAACACGAACATATCACAACATTCACAACGACGTTCGATTATGCAAGCACGTTCGCAACATTATCGAAATAAACGAAGGGCTGGCTTTATTGTTTGTGTACTCGTATATCGTTGAGTATGTGGTCGTAGGAAACACATATATTATCGAGAGTCGTTCCTTTCAAAGTGATTTATATCACAGTTGTTTACGATAAACGAGGAAACAAGTAACACGCTTACCGGGTATTTATACATCATCCTTATACTCCTGTCGTATTTTGTAATCTCGAAAGGAAAAGTTAATATGAAACTGTATTGCAAAAAGGATTCTCAAGTGCATTGTAACTGATGTATCCTGTGTACCAAGGAGTCGCTCGACAATGAAGATATGGTTTAACAGATGTGTGAAAATCAGCATTTTGTACCGTAGCACCCATCTTTAAACCGGGTGACTAGAAGATTGGATGCTTTAAAAGAAGCAGCTTCAACGGAAGGAAAAGAAATTCTGTCAAACATAATCATCAACCCAAAAACACCACCAACGTTTCCCTTCCCGTATCTATTATAGATGGACTAAGAGACTATCTAAATATGGAGCCTACATACCTCTTCCCCGATAGTGTCTTTGTGTTTTGAAATTATAAAATCTAAGTATTGGTCACTGCATATGGCGTGTTGTGAAGGATATTGGGCATTACTCAAAAAGTGAGTGTTGCATAGCATATCAAAAAATTTGTGTTGGATAGTAATCAAAATGTAGATGCTGGATAGTGTATCAAAACTGGCGTGCTGGATAGTGTATCAAAATGTAGATGCTGGATAGTGTATCAAAACTGGCGTGCTGGATAGCACTCAGAAATCTTAGATAATAATCAAAAGGTGTATGTTGCATAGTATATGAAATCGTGTTTTGCTTAGTATATGAAAAAAACTAGCGTTGGATATAATTTAAAAAGTTTGGTTTTGGATAATATATCAAAAAGTGGGTGCTGGATATTCAAAACGTTCGGTGTTGGATAATATATAAACCGTACTATGTTGGATAGTCGCATGTGTGTTGGAAGGTACATAAAAACTGGTGTGTTATATAGTGCATCAACCATTGGTGCATTGAATAATATTCAGGACAGTTACACCTAATATTTCCCATAGGGGTGATATATTCCTAGAACCATACGCTTACATGTAGTACCACTAGGGCCCCAAACCTACTGCGTGATGTCCATTCCCGTACTGAGGTCAGTTCTAACAATGTATACAGTAGAAACTCTATAGCCTCAATATTGAATTCTTATTTGTGGCTATAAGCAACCGATATGTTTACATATAGCGCAACAATGGCCCACACTTGGGTCTATCATTTATATATGTTTACATATAGCACAACAATGGCCCACACTGGGGTCTATCATTTATAGAAACTTTTTTAACATGGAGGTCATCTAAGGGGCTCAGGTGGCGCGTGCTACTACCACCATCATTGTCGGCTAACTCACCCCTACCACACATTATCAATATTAGTACTCTTTGATCGTCGACGAGGTGCTAAAGTGATCCTATTTCTCTCCATGGATCAGCTGCATGTGATACACACCTGGGTGTTTTCCAGTACTTTTGCTTAGGTTCGTAAGAATGCTTGAATATTATTTCCGACTAAAGTGCTAAATTATTCCAGATTAAAGAAATGCACTCTTACAAAAATGGACCCTTTTATTTTCCTCTAAACCATCGAAGTTTAATATTCTAAATGATAGACTGCATTTTGAATGTAGCAAGTAAGAGAATCAAGAGTACTTGTTTGTCTTCTATACAGCCATTGGCCAAAGTACAAAGTTATACAATGAAGAAACTATATAATTGGGGTGGACACACATTGTTATTTTCTAAGTCTTCATTATGGTGCTAAGTCATATAATCACATATAATAGAATATAATATTTTTAACTACACGCTTTGATAAGTATTTTTCATAACTTGAAAGCAAAATGTATAACCTGTGCCGTTTTTCTGATAACTTCTTCAGATTGTTTCGAAAGTGAATTACAGAAAAAATCTTAAGATGGATATTCGTAACGGTATTTTGGATGAAACTTAAATCTTAATTCTAACTATTTGGGGCAATAAAAAACACAGTATGGAAATCATTTTCAATTTTCCCGCTCTTACAGAAATATGATAATCGTCGTGCCCTATATAAATTTTTGTCTACTGGTAAATATATTAATAGGAAGTTCTCCTAGTCTAAAGAGAATGTATAGCCATCTTATGTCGTTATATTCAACAACATATAAGTATTTTTAATATTCTATAAGACTAGTATAATTCTTAACATTCATTAAAGTGGTTGACCCATTTGCTTCATCGTGCTATTCTTGAAAATTGCAATCCATTAACTGTTGTCTAAATCAACATTGCAAATATTATCTGATATCACCACAAAAACACAACCCATATTTACAAGTAGCTGTCGAATATAGGTTGCATTATTTATTCTCTCGTTGTCACCCAATTCCCTTAATATCATGTAGCATTTATTGGGGCATTTATAGCTATGTGTATGCACAATTTTACACCAATATTTTATGCATCAAATATAAAAGTTAATGTACATATTATAACGTCCACATGCACCAAGAGCTCCATGTTTGAAGATTACAAGAGAGAAATAAAATTGATGGAATTTCTCTACTGATTTTCTATTCTTGCATCCACCAAACCTCTGATGAATAGACGAGAACAGGCTTAATATGAACATCAACAATTTTTTAACACAAAGTTCGGTGATGGAGATCAGAATTGTCAGCATTATTAGTTCGGGAAACAGGTTATTCAAATCCTTTTGACCAATTCAATCTGCAAGAATATTATTCCCAAATATTTGTAATATGTTAAATCTGTGCTATTTTCATTAGGATGAGTCCATTTTTCATACTTCTTATATCAACCTCCATTTTTAAAAACAAAGATCTTTGTCTTATCCGTATTTACAATAAGTCCCCATTTTACACACAAGTGCTTGGGTGTGCCTATTAGTTTTTGTAATTCTAAAATAATATCAGCAAAAATAAACAGAATCATATATTGAAATTCACTGTCAACAAAGATTCCAGCTCCAGCATTTTTATCCATTATTGATAATAAATCATTTAAAAACAATGAGAATAGAAGACGTTTTAATATACAACCCTGTCTCACTCCAAGCTTACATTAAAAATATTTTCAAAGTTGATCTTGAAAAATCTTCAATGCTGACTTAATACCTCAATATACAATTTTTGCAATAGCTAGCATCCTACCATGCACACAAGTTTGTAATAATACATAACACAGCCTCTCCCTATCACTTAAATCAAATGCCTTTTAAACATCAAGATATAATCAGTAGAATCTTCCTGTTTTTAACGAAAGATGTTTCTATATCAACGAGTAAAATACAAAATATTATTTACTGTCGATAAACCAGGATTTCTGCCTGTTCTTCAGCTATTGTATCATAGTTGGTGGCTCAGCTATTAAGTCTTTCATTTAGAATTCAAGTAAATAATGTAATGTAACTAGTAAATGTCATTCCTCTACAATTAGTTATATCACAGGTGTTGCCTTCCTTAAAAAGTGAGATATTTAAACCCTTTTCTAATATATCCGAAAGTGTACCATCGTAGAAACTAGCGTTAAAAATAGGTGTTAAGTCACATGCTGTGATATCTTCTTACAGTTTGAAAAATTCTCCAAGAAGTCCGTCGTCACCAGGTATTTGCAACTTTTAAGCAAATTTAGTGCCTTCAAATGCTTCATGCATAATGTGCAAAAATCATAACAGAGGGCTTGCTATGGATGTCTATTTTCATTCTCGAGCTGCATAGGTAACTTAGAAAGAAAAAAATGTCTTCAAACTTGTATTAAAAAAAAAACAATTAAGTGCACTTCTGGTAAATAGTAATTCATACAGTAAAAAAAATTCATTTAAAAGATAGGCAAACTTGTACTACTTATAGAAAATGTTAGCACAGTGATCCATTACTGCTAGTAAAAGTATTCCTTTCTCCTGCTACATAACATTCTGCACTAAAGCCATTCTAAAGAAAACATCTCAGCAAATACAACCTAAACTGATGGTGTTGTGGCACTGTTATTATCCTACCAAAGAGAGTCAAGTCTTTATGATGCGCACGAGTCATTCGGAACATCATCGTCTCTTTCCGGCGATAATTGTAGCGATACTTCAAAAGTTCGAATTTCGTAGCATCATGTACCACCCAGTCACATTATCCTGACACCAGGCCGATTAGTCCCAACACTAACCTCTTAATGTTGCGCGCCAAGCGAGGCAGCTGCTAGTACCATTTTTATAAATTTTTGGTATGACTCTGCCGGGGTTCGAACCCGCGACTTCCAGCATCAGAGGCGAACACTCTAACCACAAAGGCCACATCAGCGGTAAAACAAATTAAATCAATATCTCGGTTTAAATAGCCTGAACGATTGCTTACGTTGAATTTAGTAAAGTACCGTCAATTATTTTATGCTAGGTAGTGAATTCTTGACTTTGGTGATTTGCAGCATGTGGGATATGCTGTGACAGAAAAGGTTTTAAAAAATCGAGAGTGACTCTGTATCATTCTGGGTATAATGGTACAAACTGAACATCCCCAGGTTGGCGGAGCTTTCATATCTAGATCATATTTTGTATTTTTTATGATTTTTTTTTTTTAATGTGGTACACATGGCTGAAACTGGGTCTGTTGTGACTAGATAACTCTTACCCCTGTCTAGTTAATGCTGAGTTATCTCTCTTAAATGCACTGGAGTACCTGGTTTTGTCCTTGTCAAATTGACAATCTAGCATTGTTCTCTATGACAGTGTGTGACATGCATGCTTAGGTAGGATAGAAAGTATATTTATTTCACAAAACATTACCATTGAGGTATATGGAAAAACAATTGGTACCGTGATTCCTCTGCTGACATACTGTGCCAAGTCAACAAAACTTGTTAGGAAAATAGTTCCCAATCGCGGCGAATTACATCCGACTTTTCTTTTCCAACTTAACGTAAAAGGTCGAGTGTTCCAATTACAAAATGAGATTTATTCCTACGAATACATCCAAGGTTATTTCTCGACTTAACTGAAATGGCCTGGATTAGTAAGATGATCGGCAAGAAAGATAGTTACAGCTTGTTGATATTATATGAGTATCAAATTCCATCCAGTCTAAAGTCTTATCAAGTGCAGAACAGTGAATCTGCTAATATGAGATCCACAATTTTCTTGCCTGTAAATATATAACTTCTGTGTTCATTAATTGATCATCTGGCAGTCCCTAGAGCTTAAAATATTTTGATGTTTTGTTTGTTTATTTTGGGGGGGTGGGTAGGTGGGTCTTTAGTTCCGAAAATAAGCATAGTATTTACTCCTCCTTTCTATCCAATCAAATGCACTGGAAAGAAACAGGAATCTGAGAGACGAAAAAAGAATGATGTATCTATGAATCAGCAACCAGGTGTGTAAGCAGTAATTACTGCCAGTGCATTACATTCATCGCATACCAAACTTTATTCACTGTTTGCGTGCCACGTGGCCCAAACGATCAGTCTTGATTGAGAAGAAAGGATGTATATATTTTGAACAGATGTTCATGCGTCACGTGATCCTGCCTTGCGATTCTTATCTTACATTAAATGACTTACATTTTGAAGGTTAGAAATCTTCGGATATGACTGGGTTGAGATAGAGAATAAATGGTTTTAAAAGCGTTGCGTACATCGATCCATCAAGTTGACCCAATAAGTTAACCGTCCAAATGTGTTTCTGCTTATAATTTTCGACAATCAATCATTCTGTTTGCAAACACGTTCGCACACATTAACACAAAGTTGCATAAAGAAAGTGAGGAAGATTAGGGCTTACCGGTCGCTTCATTGAAATAGACGCTGATCCGCTCTAACTGCAAATCGGAATCGCCATGATATGTTCCTGTGGGATCGATACCGTGTTCGTCTGAAATTACTTCCCAAAACTGAAATACATAACAAGAAAATCTAAGATTATTTCTGCGAATTCTTATCTACATGTCTACACAAAATCTTATTTATGTCAACACAAAATCTTATTTACATGTCTTCTTACTTACATGTCTACACAAAATCTTACTTACATGTCTACACAGATGTCGGCGTCATCAGTTCAATATATATTCAGCGGAAGCGTTTGTTTGTCTTTTCTTTCTATTATCATAGCTGTAATTGTATTTATTCTGAGTAAAATGCTGGGTAACATACATGAGCGGTTTTTTAACTTGCATTTTTAAAATCTTTTTTTATAAACATCTAACTATATAGTTGATGTTGCTACCACACAGGGATGATTGCCTTTCAACGTCGCTTCAAAGAAAATTGGATAATGTGAAAATTCCGTCTCATACATTCCACCTAAAATGCAAGACTAAGGGTATGGTTGTACACACATCAGTCATAACAATATAGTATTATATTGTCTTGTATTTATTTAAATTATATCACATTGAGTGGGTATGCCAATTTCTACCTATTAAGACCCCTCCCCTTTTCTTTAAGTTGACATTTACCAGAAATCACAGAAAAAAATAGGTCACAGTGTCCTAAATTTGGGATGACAACATTTATGTCTGAAATGGATCACCATTCCAAAAGACATAAAGTCCGGAAGTTCGTCATTTTCTGTCATGAAAATGGCTACAAACACACGTTAATACCAAAATGTATAACCATAAAACGTGATAGAGATCCTGACATCTAGCTAACAGCCTAATGCAAAAGAAGTTAACCACGAAATCTGGGTCATTATGATGTAACATTTTCTGTTTAAATTGCCTTCCAAATGCAGTTGATTGCAAGAGTTAAGTACAAAAGTGTTTCAATGTCTCTCTTGTTTTGTTTTTTTCCGTTTTCACCCTTATTTGGCAGATTAAAATCACTTCTTCGGTATTGCCGAGAAGCTTGATGCTGATGTTGGTCAAATTATGTTAAACAGTTTTTGAGATAAAACGATGTAAATGCTTTTCTACTTTTAGTAATGAAATCTGTCAAATTTTATGCCATTCAATTGAGTTTTTTAAGAAGCCGTTTAAATGTTTCTTTTCTTTTACCTTTAGCAACTATGACCGTTTGTAATGACAGATCGCACCATTTGCATACATTTGAAAGGTCTTCATGCCAGGACGTTTTCTATCAATATTCAATGCAACGAGTTTTGAGGGAAAGGCATCTAAAGGTTATTACACTTTTACTAATGGCAGTTATATTTAGCGGTGGATAAATGTCGTGTACAGATTGTAAAAGGTCTTTGCGTCAGGAAGCATTCTGTTGCCTTTTTTTTTTTTAATTCTTTTTTTGTTGTTGTTGGTCTATTCTTAATAATAGCGTTAATTTTGTGACGGTGGATTCGCATCATGTGTACAGACCTGAATTGTCCAATTCGGTGAAATTCCGTGGAACGGTTTTTGAGAAGAATTTGTTTCAAGGATTTTAGGAAGGTCTTATGCAGGATGATATCTCTTAAGCGACGTTACATTTTATTCAGTAGATCAGGATAAAAAGATGGTTTGTTTACTTTTAGTAACGTTGGCCGTGTTTAACGACGAGTCGGCATCATTCGTAAAATACAATTTAAATGTTTTCCCAACAGGATGTTTTCTGTTAAATGAGATCTTATTCTGCTGGTATAACGGTACCAATTGCGTAAGTCCAGGTGGGCGTGGCTTAAGGTGTAGGAACATTGCATTTCGAAATAAACAACAAAACTAGCTGTGATTGGTGCATTATGTAAGAGTTGTACTTTCTGTTAGGCTTAAAAAAAAGTTGTGCCTCCTGGCAAAATGTGAGATTATGTTAATTCCTATCTAGATGATATTTTGTATTTTTTATGATTTTTTTAAAAATGTGGTACACGTGTATGAAACTGGGTCTGTTGTGACTAGATAACTCTTACCCTTGTCTAGTTCCAGCAGAGTTATCTCTCTTAAATGCAATGGAGCGCTTGGTTTTGTCCTTGTCAAATTGACAATCTAACACTGCTCTCTAGAAAAGTGTGTGACATGCATGCTAAAGTAGGATAGAAAATATATTTATTTCTCCAACCATTAGCATTAAGGTCTATGGAAAAACAATTGGTACCGTGATACCTGCCCAGCGATCAAGGAGAGGAAGTTACTTAAATGTATTTCTATTTTTAGTAACGGTGGCCATAAGTGATGATACATCAGCGACGTTAGTACAAATTGTGAATCTCTTCATTCCGGGAGACACTGTATCAGCTTTTGTCAAATTCCGTCGAGCGGTTTATTGTTGTTGTTGTTGTTGTTGTTGTTGTGTGTGTGTGTGTGTGTGTGGTGTTGTTTTTTTTTAAATAAAAAGAAATGTAGTTAAACGTTTCTCAGTTTGCAGTAGGGGCGGATATATTTGATGAGTATCTGCCTCTTTGTATCAGGTTGAAAAGGCTTCAAGCCAGAATGCTTTCTCTAAGGTTTTATGAAATTCCGCTCAATGGCTTCTGAGGAGTATTTGTTTCAAGTTTTGGGAGGGGATGATTAATTAGATTTTTGGGAGGAGAGGGTTAATTAGATTTGTGTTCATATGTTTTTTAAGCAACGGTTGTCATATTTTATGACAGACCGGCATACTTTGTAGATGTAAAACATGCCAGGCTGCTTTCAGGTAAATAAGATTAAAGTATATTTCGTGGTTTTGGAAAAGAAATCGTTTATAGTTTTTTTTCTTTCCAGTATTAGTCACAGCGGCCATATCTGATGACGGATAGGCATCGTTTATACAAATGTCAAAGGGCTTTATTTCAGAATGTTTTCCGTCAAATTTAGTAAAACTCTATTCTCTAGAGAGAATAAAAGCGGGGGTGGGGGATAAACTATTCACGGTGCAGATTCAAGACAACTGACTCGCTTTACAAGAAGTGCTAATTCACATACAACTTTAGAGTTACACACGCGAATCTTCAGACGGATATAATGTAAACATAAACTCATGTGCAGTGCGCATTAAAGCCGAATCAGATGTGCATTAGCAGTACAAAGGACTAATGAAATTAGATGTGTCTAATTACTGATACTTCAAAACGATTATACCGCTGTACATTCTTCTGCTGACAGGATCACTTATGGAAATGTTGGTTTGCAACTATCAGGAACATGTCATACACCTGACTGGTTACCGGCCATGCGGACCCCTCATTCAGCACTTTGTTAGTATATATGCATTCATGAGTAATTACAAGTCTGTTTTGTCGGACATAAATACTTATCTCTTATCCTGTATGAATGCAGAAAACATTTTTGCTGACTGGCGGTAGTACTTAGAGCGGTCGATAAGTTTGTCTTTATGGACGATAACGTGCGACGCGTCAGGGCCTGCATAACAAGGAAGCGCTTATGCATAGAATCTCTGCTTTCGGATAAATCTTTTTCCAGGGGCGTAGCTACCATATAGCAAGTAGCAAAGGATAGGAACCTACGAAAACAGGAGACTCACCAGCCCATCCAAACAAATATTTTTGTATTTTACTCTGTAGAAATAAACCAGGAATAGGCAATCTACTACCGTTCGAATACCGTTTATGGACACTCAAAACTGTTATTAACATTGAGGGAGCCAATCGGTAAGCTTTGAATAGGGTCCCATATATCCTAGATATTAACATTTAACATTGCAGGGATCCATCGGTAAGCTTTGTGTAGGGCCCAAGCATCTTAGCTATGCCACAGATGTTCCAGATGTTCTCTCTCTCTCTCTCTCTCTCTCTCTCTCTCTCTCTCTATATATATATATATATATATATATATATATGAAAATGCGAGAATCATCACTGTATATGGCTACTTCGAAGCTTCTAAGGGCCTCTTCTTGATTTATATTTTGAGTCTCAAAGTCACCGTCAAGTTGAATTTAGATATGCTTGCTTTTAAGCAAGTCTAAAGTCCATAGCTTTTCTAGTATGACTTTGGCTACGATTAACTGTAATCTAAACTAGGGTTTAGAGTTTCAGTGTCGCTTAGTATGTTTCAAAGGACCAGACACGTTTTATCTGGACAAAGATAAATGCGTCAGGGGAAATAAGATTAAGATAGTACCAAAGCAATCGTAAGCATGGTGCTGCATGAAAAATGTAACAGGAATTCATCAAATTAACATAAAGATACGAACCTAGATTCAAAGTGACAGACAAGGAACTGAACCGGAAGTCGATAACTCATTCCGCTGCATCAGTGTTGCTTCCAAATTCGGTACCATAAATACAGTATTTATCTTCATGTAACTGCTACCAATTGCTAACAGTGCAGACCAAGATTTGAAGATACACAAAGCCATCGGGACTTTATTTACTTTGTGAGTGATTATTTAAAACTGTACACTTCTATAAATACCCAGCTAATATAATTGAATCTTAAAATTCCAAGTTTCTTCCTTTCCGTTGTCAAATTAGCGGATTGCTTCAACAAAGAATCAGTTTTAGGTACCTCGAACTTTTCTTTCATTAGCCTCGTCACACTGAGCCATAACAGCTGGCCCCCATCTGGGCTGGGCAAGGGTTGCAGACTTCTATCTAGTTTTACAGACAAGGCAGAATGTCAGAGCGGGTCATAGCAGTGATCTGTGGAACTATGTCACGCACACGATATGTTTGTTTTTTGGGGGGTGGGGGATACAGAGATGAATGTTGAAGTCATACGGACAACGTTTTTTTTTTTGCGTACTAGGGCCCGGCTACGTGGAACAAATTGTTAATTGATCGTAGACACAAGGATACTGTGATATCATTCAAAATTGCTCTTGAAACTTACATATTTCAACCACAAGAACCGACTTTAAGACTTCATAATGTTTACTTCCTTAAGTACTGTCAGCATGTTTTTGTTCTGTTATTTTATGGTGTTTGTGTTTATAATATTTGCGTTGTATATGTTGTTTATGTGTTTTCTAATAGTGTCAAGCGTTTAGAGTTTCTAACGATTATGCGCTGTACTAAATCCGCATTATTGTTGTTATTATTATTATTATTATTATTATTATTATTTGCAAATGTTGATCTTAAGCCACGGGGGGTGTGTTGACGTGGTGGCTTGTTATTTGTATGGTGTAAGGAGCTGCTATAGATAAAGCGTCACCTGAAGTGCACTGGAAACCTACTGATATCCGAACGTAGTCCACAAGATTTACTGATGGTAAAAATTAGAAAATTCTAGATTAGTATCACGTGACCGTTTATATACAATCTCATTCCAGAAAAGTCAGTCAGTTCATAACAACTGGAACTATTTTTGATTGAAAGCTCGGAAGCGAAGATGGATTATTAGTCTAACCACATATGTAATATTTTGTGACCCTTCAAAACATGTGTCATACAAATTGTTGCCAAATTAAATTTTACTCCTGCATTGATTTATGTGCACCACACTCTGTCTTGGAAATGGATAGGAATATACAAATAATAAATTGATTTTGAAGACAGGAAACTTCGTCTTGGAGATTCGTTGGTTCACAAAATTAGAAGATATATATTGTTTCAGTGTATGCATGTATGTGTATATATATATATATATATATATATATATATATATATATATATATATATATATATATATATATATATATATATATATATATGTGTGTGTGTGTGTATGTATGTATGTATGTATGTATAATGTAAACATAAACTCATGTGCAGTGCGCATTAAAGCCGAATCAGATGTGTCTTCCAAAAACACTTGTATGTCATTGACATTACCACCAGTTCTAAGCATTGACCGGCACATACTCTAAGCAAAACAACCGGACATCGGTCATAAGACATCCCAAATATTGTTATATCAATTTTTGTTTAATTGTCTGTGCTTTGTGTAGCCATTAAACTGTCAAATAAACACTTGCACGAAGTCAAATTCAAAGATTATTATTTCTAGTTTACGGATTGTTTCTTTGTCGGACATTCAATAATGGTGTCGCCGACTAAGTTTTATTCAAAGGTGACTAGGTCTAGTTTATACGGTTTCTCAGTCGAACAATCAAAAAGAGCTGTCGCCAATTAATTTTCTTGCTGCTCAGTTACTTGCAGGCTCGAACGCCCATATTTAAGCCGGTCAATGGGGTTAGAATTCATATATCGGTTTCCCCAGTAAAATATGTATTTGTTATTCTGAAGGTGAGATCAGTACATATGTGCCATCCTATCTGACTGGAATGCCTGTGAAGTTATGTGTATAAAGTTCAATCCTGGCTGTCTAGTGTCGATTAATATCTAGGTAGCAAATAAGACAAAGGCAAAACCTTGCCGAAATTCCCTGAAAGACCAACCCTCAAACCTTAAGTAAATATACATCTCGATACAAACTTTAAAAAGCAAAGACCGGTAAATATGACGAATAGCTAAATTACCAAAATGCATTACCTCCCTTGACTAAAGAGCGGTTTGCCATTATTTCTGTCGTCCGTCTAGAACGAGCCAATGAGTCATTAATGTAGAAGTGTATTGATTGTTCAGTCATACAAAGCCGGATTAAATGATTTTACTCAGTATATAGTCACAAATTGTGATGAAAAATAGAATACGGGAAAATATAAATTTTAACATTTCTGAATGAAAAAGACGCAGCAAATGGAATCTACCAATGATACTAGATCAGATTTGGCGATATAATGAAGAGCTTTCCGAGTAGATCCCACTGTTCATTATATATTTTCTGAATGTATTACAGATGATCAAATCATCACAGATCTTTCTGAATGCTGAAAGAGGATTTAGAAATATCATTGAGAGAGAGAGAGAGAGAGAGAGAGAGAGAGAGAGAGAGAAGAAAAATACTTTGTAAAAAGAAATGTCATTCCCTTTCAGAGAGTTCTTTAAACAGCATACATATGTCTTAAAAATGCTTTTCACTAAGGATTTGTGATGCAGAATTAAAGGCAACAAATATCAAGTAGAACTTGTAAATTATATTATATTCAGCGATACAGGGTTGTATTTAAAGATGGCGTTCCCTCCCTCCCCCCGTATCATTCTAAAGAAGTTTATTTTCAGTGGGTTAAAGTCCATAATTCTGATTAAAACACAGTGATCTGGTGTATGTATGGATTGTCAGAAAGTCGCTTATATATTACAAAATGTAGACAAGACGCCAAGACCGCGCTTCAGTATTAACAAGTCTTTCCAATAAACGCCATCATCTACATTCTTTTTCTTTTTTTTTTTCCTTACCCTGATGATGACTTTAGGTACAACATTAGTTGATTTCATTTCCTAACTTTCCACAGCTCTGTGCTCACTTCATACTCTGTTGCATAACCCATATACTCGAATGGCTACGTTCTTGATTTTAGTGGTACGTCACTTCCGTATACATATCGGGGTCAGGTATAACTTACGCTATCTTTCGCGAGGGTCATACTTTGAAGCGCAATGATTTGTACAAGATAAATAGAAGTTTGTAATAACAACGAATATGAGATTTTCAGGTATGAAAGATTCAGAAATGTGTTTAAAAAGAAGCCCCAATAACTGATCATGAAGGGTTGCCAAATGGCCAGTAATATTATTGATAAACGGTTCACTGGCAAACAAACGCTTAGCGTTGGGCACTTGTAGTTTTAAAAACAGCGTTCAGTTTGACTTTTAAATTGTTCCAGTAGTAGATTTTCAGTTATAAATATTATTTAAAAAACAGACGTTAAAGAGATATTGACCAAAGTACTGGTTATTTCAAGCTGATCAAACGAAGTTTCTCAATAATCCGCGGTTGCAAAAGTTACATATTTAACAGGTCAAAAGATTAAAATGGCGCATCGGTAGTAAAACAGAAAAGAGTATACGAGTAAAAGTAGTAAAAGAACACAAGTTTAGTACAACTACTTTAATTGTCAAAGTGATTGTGCTCAGGAGTGACACTATGCTTGGGAGTGACACTGATACCATTCGATATAATCAGGTGACCAACTGGCATCCAAACTAAACGTATTGCCATTAAAAGAAAGGACTATACATTCGGGTACCCGTCAAGCGTACAACATTATGTTGGTGTTCTCGAGGGAAAATAAAGAAACATCAGTTTAGCGTTACTGTTAATACAGCATTCGAAGATGACATACGCTGCACAAAACGTTGTAACGCCCGAGTAGTTCACTACTACTATAATAAAACGGTCGATAACGTCCGGAAATGTGGGGAACTGAATGCAGCATTCACATCCACAACGGAACTGTAGTTTCATATTCGCTAACCATTCGTTAATGACGTTGATGCTATGTTGATACCATAATTATCTATCCAACGTCCAGAAGATACCGCATCTGCTTGTATATAAGTCGCATCCATCTGCACACTGCATAGACCATGATCTGATACTGCATCATGCGCCAGCGGTTCAGGGTCGATGCATATATATTTATCCTTGGTGCAAGACACCGAGCACATGCGCTGTTAAATGAACTTGTTAAAATGATTTTTATAAAGCACCGGTTTTTCACTTCAAAGCCAATGTGATTATCTTAATTTATATGATAGCTGAGAAAGTTATCATTCTGGTTTCATATTATCTATACTTATTCTTCAATTCCATCGAATAAACATTCTCCATTACATTTTCCTATATATATCTTTGTTTTATATGCAATGTTATGGATGTGTGTGTGTGTGTGTGTGTGTGTGTGTGTGTGTGTGAGAGAGAGAGAGAGTTGTTGTTGTTGTAGGGTTTGACGCCATTTTTCAGCACACGATAGGCTATACATGGCGGCCAGTATTAATGGTGGAGGAAGAACCCGGAAAATCCCGGGAAAGAACCACCGACCCACGAGAAGCTCCTGGCAAGCTTTCTCACATACCCACGTTAGCCGAATCCGAGACACGAACCCACGCAGACAGAGGTGAGATGGCAGTGATCCGTAACGGAGAGCGCTTTAGACCACTCGGCCACCGGGGCCGAGAGAGAGAGAGAGAGAGAGAGAGAGAGAGAGAGAGATTTGGATTTGTAACTTAGCTTGAACTATTATTCAGTCATACCGCTACGATGTCTGCAGTGTGGCAGTTTATAGTGATGTCTAGCACTGGGGCATCATGCCGCAATTCCAACCCAGTCATGTTATCCTGACACCAGGCCGACCAGTCCTAACACTAACCTCTTAACACTGAGCGCCTAGCGAGGCGTTATTAGTACCGTTTTTGTCTTTGGTACGATTTGCAAATAATTTCAACAACACCCTTCCTTCATACTATGATTGAAAACCCAATTTTTAAAAATAAAATTTAAATTCATTAACTGTTATTTTGTTTTTAATCTCATGCTTAGTGACCTTCATCAACTTGTTCATCGATCTGTTGTACCCTTGGGAAAACTGTGATGTAAAATGACATTATCGCCATATCTTCCGATAATGCCAAGTAGGGTTGACTCATTACGGTATGGAACCAAACTATTTGGTCTAGACATTATTCTGTTTTACATGTCAATGGGCCCTTTGATTGTTTCTTTTGCGAAGATATCTATGAGTGCGTTAGTGTATATCGATGAACCATGACGTGCACAGCTGTTTAAATGCACAGTTATACATGCTAGTAAAACTCAACAGCTGCGCTTCAAACCGCATTCTTTAACGAGAGTATTTTGTGAACAGATAATCTCTACTGCATGCAGCCTCATACAAAGCTCATTTCGAGAAGATATTCGGTTACGCCAGCAGAGTCTCGAAAACTACGATCCTCCACGGCTTCATTACAAACATTTGCAGCTAAACACGGTTTCTTTCTGGGGTGTAATAATTTGGATGCAGAACTCACACGCGCGCGCATGCACGCACACACACACACACACACACACACACACAGTTTGTTCGAGAAAACGAAAATGGTTGCAGCAATAGCATTGCAGTAAATGTTATAAAGCTGTTTTGTGATCAAGCGAGGAAAATTAAAGCGTATTATTTCTGTTTTGTTTTATTTTCTTTCTGCAGTAAATTAATACGGTAATATCAAGGCCACGCCGCCCGCGTGCAATGAATCTCTCTCTTATCATGGTTTGCGATGAGAGGTCGTCTAGTGCAGTTCTGAATAACTATGGTGACTTAACGAAAGCGTTAGTCGCGTTTCCAAATCAGCGATTGAAGCAGAGTTTCATATGTCTGGATATTTCTGAATTGCACGTTTCCATGGTAACGACTTTCTCTTGCTTTTACTGTTCAACCTCAATTACGTCAGCCGATATTTATTTCAAATCGATGAAAAGAGACAATATTTCAGTTGCTTATACAGCATTTATCGATATTTATTGTCTTACTGAGACAATAAAATAGAATGTAGGCAGTTGTTAAGGGGCTTGTGTTATATAAGCATTAATATTAAATAGACCTAGCAAAGCATCGTAGTTGGGAGAGTGTTGGTGAGTTAGCAATACAGATCGATTTTATGATGGCATGCGTTAATTTCCAAACTTTTGGGGGAGGGGGTTGATATTTGGCGATCTAGTTTGACCCTGTTGCAAGTCTGGGGATTTTATTTAGCCAGTTGTGAAATAGTATATCAAGCAATTTTGATGGATAAGAATAGGCTGATGACTACAAAATATTAAATGTCTCAGTACCAGACTGAAGAGACCCAATATCAAAAAAATGTCTCAGCCTCAGATTAACAGGACGAAATAAAAATGTCTCATCGTCAGATGAAACAGAAACTAAAGATTAATGATTGACTGATTGGTGTTAATTATATATCAGCATATGAAAAAATATGTAATGCTTAATGGCATATCAGCACATTAAAAACTATTTAATGCCAATACGTGCCTTGCCCAGAAACATGACAAGGCAGTCCACTCCTCAGCTGGTATGGTCTGCAGCCCAAATCTTGAGGGTGCAGCATTTTACTCACTAATACACTAAACTAGGGTTTGGGTTTGGGTTTGGTTTTTTTTTTTTTTTTTTACCGCATATACGAATCTTTGAGACGGCTTTTTAACTACAGGGCTACATAATGATATTTTAGTACAGAAAGAGGATAGTGCGTGGATTTGGTGCTTTGCTGCAGCCTTCTAGTTATGTGTGTGTCTGTTCAGTTCCTTGATCACCAGTATTAGATACGTCTATCACTTAACATATATATTTGCACACACACACACACACACACACACAAACACACACACACACATGACTGCTATATTCAACTGTACATATATACACATGTATGGATGAATCTGCAAATGTATTAGAACCCAGGCAATGAGTCATTGTTCCATTTAACATCAGAATAAGAATTTGTATAAGTTTGTGTACGTGGCTCTGGAGTCGCTTTAGGGATGCATGGAGTGTAGTCTGCAAACATCCCTATGAATCAATAACAGATGACTAAACTACAGGAACTCTTTTACATCGAAAATTGAATGTGGGAGCCCCAAACCGCAAAACCTAATATCATAAATCGTTTCGAAATATCATCTAGCGGCTTTTGTATTCTTCTTGAATGTAAATATCTGATATTCAGAAACCCAGACCTATCTATTTATTGGAGCACATTTTCATTTGACTGCCCATAATAATGTCGCCTCTGAGCTCATACATCAAGAAGGGCAACATAAATTTACATCGGAAAAAAACATATATCTTTTATTAAACGTTATTCTTTTCTTCACCCGTTGGGCTTTCTAGAGCGTTTTGAAGCCTTTCCTTCTGCTCTAATTTCCCGAAGCAGCAGCTATTTGTCCAAGCGCTTTCATTATGGTTGTTTGAATATCCCAGGTAATCAGCAACCCAGGCGCTAGCTCTTTATGGTGATTACGCTTAAAATTCACAAACGTCCTCACATAGGTCCTCAAGACATACTTTTCAGACCATAATTTGAATCACAAAAATAGGCCCACCATTTCTTTCGTCACACACCAATTTGTTTTTCACGCAATTCATTTTTATGGTAGTTGATAAGCACCCTGCTGATGGGTCTATGCTTTTGTATCTTACTCGTTATTATCAAATACAATTTTGCAAAATTCTATTGCAGCTTAAAGTCAAATAAAGTCATTGGTGTGCAAAATAAAAAATGCAGGTGTTAAATACACTGTATATAAAACACTATATATATATATAATGTTGCAGAAACTTAACAGTATGCAAGTCCTACGAATTTACATAAAACAAATTGGATACCATTTACACATTATTTTGCTGTTAATAGGAAACGGATTACGCATAACAAGCCAACGATCTCCAGAACATAAATTAGAGTAAATTACGTGTAAATCGCTCGAATTAGCTTCAATTTCACTATTGTGTAAAATAAATTAGGATATGACATCGGCTGTATATTTGAAGATGTTTAATCGTACCTTTGAGCCTATCTGATTTCCGCATTGTCCGGCTTGAATATGGACTATTTCCCTCATCTTTCCAGCTGGACCTGTGTCTTTCCTTGTTCCAAACTTCCGAACCAACCCTCTCTAAGAATCTGGTCGGATCCAGAATCCACATCAGACTGCAGTTAGTCATGTGATCTGGCAGTCTATATATAGCATGCTTCTAGTCATCAGCTGGAGATGAAACATTTTTATGTTGGCGGTTACGCTACACTCTCTACTCGCATCAGCAACCAGACATTCTCCCTCCGGACAAACGTATTTAATTTATACGTAATGTTCTAGTTGCCCCAAGAAAGCATTTTCCATCCATTTTTACTTGATGGTAATTTAATTTCCTTTATGATTACACTGAAAAACAAAAAGTTCAAAGCCCCAGAGATGTGTATGATGTTCTGGTGATATCGACATAGAGTTATATTGACAATAAAACAAAATAGGAACACTGGGAAAACTATATTATGTTCTGAATGGAACAAAAGGAGTATTGTTTAGTCACGAATACCACACAATTGAACCGATCCCCTAAAACCAAGAGGTCAAACTGAGTCTGAGATCACTCACATACCTCACAGCTGCCCAACTATCTACTTTACACCTCTCTGTCTGTCTGTCTGTGTCTCTCTCTCTGTCTCTCTCTCTGTCTCTCTCTCTCTCTCTCTCTCTCTCTCTATATATATATATATATATGTGTGTGTGTGTGTGTGTGTGTGTGTGTGTGTGTGTGTGAGAGAGAGAGAGAGAGAGAGAGAGGCCTTTATGACAGGACACCTTCTGTTAAATTCTGTAGAATAGTTGTTTTTTTATAGATTAAAATCATTTAAGAATTGGGTTTTTGTTTTTAATGATTTTCTTTCAAGTTACAATGGACAAATCTGATGCAATATAAGTATCAATTGTACAAATTTTTAAGGTCTTTATGCAAGGATGTTTTTGGATTTGTTTTTGGTCAGATTTAGTCATATTCTAATTAGTGTATTTTAAGAAGTAAATAACAGGTTTTATCTGACATTTTATATAAACAATTACCATATTTGGTGGTGGATTATTTGTACAGATTTAGAGCGTTTTCATGCCAGAATGATTTCTTTTAATTGTTTCATTATCTCTTGAAAAAAGTTTTTAATTAGAAAACTCATTTACAAGTATTTTCTAATTTTAAAACGCGATTGTTTTTTTTTTTTTTTTTTTTTTCACAAGTAGGCTTGTTTGTATCTTTCTATTTAGTCTCATTTGGTCGAATGTTTTGAGCGGGTTTACAGAAGAAATCGTTTAAAGTTTCTTATCTCCATAATTTGTAGTAATTGCAACCTTGTTTGAAAACAGGTCACGGAATTCTAATCAATATGAAATGCATTTGTTCAGTTGTGTTGAGGTGGCGTTGAAAATATCAGTAACTGCGACGATATTTGACAGCCGATTATTTGTATTAAAAACGACTTAAAGACAATAACGCTATGCTGTTTTCTATTAAATTTTGTAAAGTTCTGTTGACATGTTTTTAGAATTAGTTGTTTAGTGTCTTTTTTGTCGGGGTGTGGGTGGGTCCTAAAGGCGTGTTTGATTTGCACAAATTTGAAAGGCTTTGTTTCTAATATTATTTGCTGATCTACAGTCTGATAAAGCACGGTGGACGCAGGGCCACACCAAAAGTCACTTTACCTTACTACCACGTGAGTTTAAACCATATATTAGTTGTTATTATGCTTTTGTTTTAGTTGGTAGAAATGACTTCAAACTTTTCTAATAAGAACTTAGTCTGTTCGTAGGAAGATGTCATGCTTGTTTGTTCGTCAAAAGTGAGAAGCCCAGCGTATGTAGGTATCACTGACTTAGGAAAATTAATAAAGCAAGAGTACTTTCGTAATCTCCCGTGCTTCTTTTCATCAATGATCATTATATATAGATCCCAATAAATTGTGTTATCTCTCGTCATTCTCTCTAACTGTATTCGTTCCTAATCGTGCTGAAGCTCACAGTCTGGAGTTACACAGTTACTGTCGTTCATAAATATGTACGAAAACTGTACTTATGGGCGGAGCGATGAAATTGATAGACATCCCTTAGATACATTTAAAATGGCTTAACAGATTTTCATAATTACTTCCATGGAAATATAATTAATTAAGGCAGATCGGGAATCCATTAACTTTGGTATAATTAATTGTATACAGGAAGTTCATGTTTCGTTAATCCTCGGTCTTAGACGTATTTTAATTACCCGGAAGCCTAGGTCATTATTGTTACGTATAATAGGCGGCGTCAATACTGACGTCTATTTATAACCGGCGTCAAAGACTAAAAGTCGCATCCGATTTCTTCTGACATTATCATCTGAAGTTATGACTGAGAATTCATTTTTAACCGGCTTGAAGACCAATGTCTTAATGTTTAGTCGACTAACACCCTCTTTATTTAAATTATGGGTCTGATTAAAAGATACGTGCGTCCATGTTTAGCGTCTTTAACGATTTTTGTCGTTTTTGTCCAAAAGAGTAACACGGACAAGTGCGTCTTTGTTGACTATCAGTCTGGGTTTTTGTTTCGCTGATGAAATTCTCAATATAACTGATTAGGAATTTGATCGCGGTGTTGTTGTTGTTGTAGAAACAATCCCTGGATACTTTCACGCAACAATTGTCCGTCGAAAGAGCGCATAGTAGTGAAGGGGGTCACTTTAGCCTCAATGGGAATTAGCATTAAAAACACCCTTGGGTCAGATTAGCCTCAATGGAAATTTAACATGGAGAAAAATCGTGGGTCAGATTAGCCTCAATGGAAATTAACATGGAGAAAAAATCGTGGGTCAGATTAGCCTCAATGGAAATTTAACATGGGAATAAATTGTGGGTTAATATACGTACAAGGGGAATTGAACATGGGATTTTTTTATTTTTTTTTTAAATTTTTTTTTAAAAAAAGGGGTAGGCAATTGAAAGGCTATCTCTTTTCGAGAAATATGGCTGGCCCTGAAAAGGGCCTTTGGGTTTATGTTAATGTATTCATTAACATAAAGGGCACCGCATTGGTCTTCTTCTTGTCCTTAGGCTGCGTCTCACTGTTGGCCCGTAAATTAGCACTCTTTTCAGGCATCCTTGTCTTTCAACGTAGATCCTACGTATCCACAGGCTGGTGTTTGTCCTGTGGACAACGGTCCACTTGGATCGGACATACATGAGCAAGTCTGTCCTAAACATCATGGAAGACACAAGGGTGGATGACTCAACTGTGGTCCACATCTTGAAGCGACGAGAACAGGTGAATCAATGCACTGAACTGCGCTTATTTATAGGCAGAGGTAGGATTGAAACGGATTGAGTTCATTCACCAATCCGAACACGCGTTACAAAATTCAGTCAGCCCGCATCCAATCCGAAGAGAGCAGTCTGTGACGTCACGTAGTCTATATAGATTCGCTAGCGCTTGTGTGCAGTCAATCTATGCGACAGTGATTCAACATGACGGAAACTCAGAAAACGATCCAATGGGGTGCACCAACAGGGGAGACCGCCCAAGGGAACCCGGACTTACTTTCAGAAGAGGTGAATTGGGATTTTGTGGATTTTCTCTCCTCGCAAGAATTTGTTCCGGAACCTTCGTTACCTTCTTCATTACCGCAAGTGGAGAATTTTAGACAGAGACAGAAAGAAGAATTGGAGAAATTTATACAACGACAAAAGGAAGCGGAACAAGCTTTTCTCCTACAGCAAGAAGAAGAAGAGGTAAGAAAAAAACAACAGCAACAACAGCAAGAAGAAGTAGCAGCAAGAAACAAGAGGGTGAAAATCAAACGGTCACGGTACTGTTGGACATTTTAGCGGAGTTAAGAAGTCTGAAACAAATGTATCAGACTTCTTTATTACGACCGAAGAGAATACGACCTTCCCGAGCTAAACACGTCAACCCTGTGACTAAGCCTACCGTACCACCCTTAGTGATTTCAACCCAATCATCATCAACATTACGCAGTTCAGAAGTAGGCCTTGGCCATGGCAAAGGCATAAGGCAGTTAAAGTTGATTGCTTAAACTCACCCCTACACCATAAAGAAAAAAAGGCCCTTTTCAGGGCCACCCACATTTCTCGAAAAGAAATGCAATTTCAATTTGCCAATAACTCAATAAAAAAAAACACCAATTTTACCCTTATAGTACGTGTCTGTGTATGAGTGCGTGAGTGTACGTTCTTATTTTAAAATCAAAACTCAAAGACACTTACCTTTTATCATTCATTTATTCTTTTATCCATTGTTACAATCCAATTCACAATTCACAACATAACACTTTAATTAAAAGTTCATTGATTTCTTCTTTTCTCCTTGTTTAGTCTCTCTGTTTTTTGAATTTCTTCACCTTCTTTTCCTCATTTTCTTCCCTTCTTCTTTTCTTCTTCTCCTGTTTCTTTGCCTCTTGTAAATAGAATTGTCTTTTTTCTTCCTCTTCTTGCTCTGAAGAATCCCTCTCTTCTTCCGAAGAATCCCTCTCTTCTTCTGAAGAATCCCTCTTTTCTTCTGACTCCTCTTGTTTCTTTTTTGGGCAATCTGGAGACCAATGTCCTTTTTCTTTACAATAATAACAGGTATCTTGACTTTTGTCTTTTTTAGTCCCTGTTTTTGTTCTTTTTTGACGGTCTGGACACTCTGAAGACCAATGCCCTTTCTTCTGACAGATATAGCAAGTATCTTGACTTTTATCTCTAAAGGAAGGAGAGTAGTCCGTAGGCTGGTCTGAAGAGAATTTTCTAATGACCCCTCGCAAAGCTCTGACGAAACGTTCCATCTGGTTAGTCTCTTCCATCGTTGTGCTCGGCTTGAGAGTGAAATGAATAGTGAAAGGACAAGACACACACCCTTTTATATACGCTGGTCTGCTATGACTATAAAGTAGCTCATGGTGTTTGAACTTGAGTCATTTGACTTTTTGCTTTCAAGATGAAACGATCCCATTCATTCGAGAAGAAAGAAGAAGAAGAAAGTAAGAGGCAGAAACGTGATCTATCGCCTCGTACCAGGGCTGAAATCTTGGCACAAATTCATGCCAGTGATTTTGAAGAGGACATGAGTGAACCAGAATCAGAACCCTCTAAAGCAAGTTCACCACCCTTAGTCAACCCTGAAAAGTACTATTCCATTCGAGAGACGGAAAAGCGCTCCTCTAGAAAATTTAGAACTACGGCTTACAAATACACAGTGAAGTTTAAAGATTTCAAGGCTGAAGTGCCGTTAGAGAAAGCAGAAGTGTTCATCACTGGGGTGTGGGATTCTTTGCTCACTGCACTCAAGCGACAATGTCAACCCAAAGAAGACGATCGCTTGAGACTTTCCATACAACACGACGGTTTGAAATCCCCTGTTTGGATCGAGTTTAGCACCCCTGCAGAATTGACTGCTTCCAAAGTCATGGACAAGATTCAACACGTACAACAATCTAATGACCAGTTTGACATCACCGATGGAAAAGCCACACTAGACATGACCCACGTCTCTCCTCCTCAAGGGACAGGACGCAAAAAGATGTTATTGGTGAACGACCTTCGCAGCACCAAAAAGAGTCTCGTCCAAATTAACAACCCTCAAGACCAGATGTGCTTAGCCCGAGCCATCGTGGTGGGACGAACCTATGCCAACAAGAACGACACGGCAGAATGGAAAAGAGCCTGGAAAACTATTCGACAATCGGACCGAGCCAAACAACGAAACGAAGCAGAACTCCTGTTGCAACAAGCTGGCCTGTCCAAAGACACACCCTGTGGCATTCCTGAAATGCAAAAATTGCAAGATGTCCTAGCTCCACGATACACCTTGAAAGTGCACCCTCAAGAAATGCGTGGGTCTTTGTTGTTTCGAGGGCAAGATTTTAAGGACGGAAAATACATTCACCTTTATCATCACGATGAACATTTCGATACCATTACCAGTATCACTGGATTCCTGGGATATGTTTATTATTGTGAGAAATGTGACCATGGTTATAACAATCGAGAGCAACACAAGCATTGTGGATTGAAATGCTCAGGATGTTTGGCCTCTTCACCCTGTCTGAGCGAAGAACCAGTGCCTTGTTCAACTTGTCTGCGCACGTTTGTCAGCCCTACCTGTTACCAACAACATCTGAAAACGCAAGGTTCACAGAAGAAATGCGCTTGTCAACTGCTGAGATTGTGCCCTACGTGTGAACAAGTCATACGTACCAATAATACCAAGGCACACTTATGTTCAGGAAAGAAAAAATGTCACATTTGTCACCACATCGTGGACTTGGAACACCAATGTTACGTGCAAAAATACCAACCCCCACCAGAGAAAGAGGACGGTCACAAGAAGAAAGGCAATTTCATCTTTTTCGATTTCGAATGCATGCAAGAGACTGGCATTCACATTCCTAATTTCTGCGTGGCTCATCGAGCGTGCGAGAAGTGCATTCAAGAACCTATCTTCAGTCATTTCCCTCACTGCAGCAAGATTCCCGGAGGGCGTGAAAAAATCTTTCGGGGACCAAACACGTTAGCCGATTTTGCCCAATGGGTCTTAGACCCCGTCGACAAGACGTGGAGCCAAGAGGACATCGAACGTTACGGAGATTGTCATCGTCATGCCACGGTGATGGCTCACAATTTCTCCGGATACGATGGACAGTTTCTTTTGAGGTACTATACGGAACAAGGCACCGAGCGTCCTAAAGTGACTTTGAACGGAGCCAAAATCATTTTCATGCAAGTGGGACAAGTACAGTTTAAAGATTCGATGAGCTACTTGGCCATGCCTTTGAGTCGAATGCCTAAAACGTTTGGAATGACAGAAATGGCTAAAGGGTACTTTCCACACTTTTTCAATACGGAAGCCAATCAACACGTCGTTCTACCCCATTTACCTGAGGCTCACTATTACGACCCCGACAACATGCGTACCGAACAACGAGAAGCTTTCTACGCTTGGTACCAGATTCACGCCTCGGACCCTTTCGACTTTCAGGAAGAAATGCTAAAGTATTGTCGTTCCGACGTGGACATTTTACGGCGTTGCTGTGGAAAATTTCGAGAACTGTTCATGGAACACGGAGGGGTCGATCCTTTGAAAGAAGCTTGCACCATTGCCAAAGCGTGTTCCTTAGTGTATCGACAACGATTCATGCCTGAAAACACCGTGGCTGTCATCAGCCCTCAAACGACCCACTATGTCAAACGTCAATACTCGGTCAAAGCCCTACGTTGGTTACATTACTTGTGCGACAAGGAAGACAAGTGGATTCAGCATGCCCGCAACGGAGGGGGTGAAAAGACCATCGGAAAGTATTCGGTCGATGGCTGGGACTTAGAAAACCCCAAGATCGTGTACGAGTTTAACGGATGCTTATTTCACGGATGTCCTGTCTGTTACCCTGACCGTGGCACTAAAAATCAGTTTTTGCAACGAACCATGGAAGACTTGTACCAGGACACTTGTCAGCGACGCCTAAAGTTAGAACAGCAAGGATACCAAGTGGTGGAAATGTGGGAACACGAGTACGATCACCGTATGAAAACCGATCCCGAGTTTAAACGCCTCGTGGAAAGTTACCAGTTCATGGACCCGCTGAACCCTAGGGATAGTTTGTACGGAGGAAGGACCAATGCCACCTGTTTGCTGTACCAAGCCGACGAAGAGAAAGGAGAAGAAATCAAATACTTGGACGTGTGTTCGCTGTATCCCTACGTGTGCAAATATTGTCGCTTTCCTGTAGGGCACCCGCAATTGCTGACGGAACACATCGACCTGGTCAACATTCGACAATACGAAGGCTTGATCAAGTGCAAAGTTTTGCCTCCCACGAACCTATACCATCCCGTCTTACCTCACCATTGTCAAGGCAAACTGATGTTTCCCTTGTGCCGTACTTGTGCCGAAACGTGCAACCAAGACCAACCTTGTCAGCACAGCCAGGAAGAACGTGCCTTGACGGGAACCTGGGTCAGCGTAGAATTGTTCAAAGCTCTGGACATGGGATACCAACTGTTAGAAGTGTACGAAATTTGCCACTTTCCCAAGACACAACAATACCGCAAGGGTGACCCTACTCAGAAAGGCATTTTCGCCGACTACGTGGATGCCTTTTTGAAACTGAAGCAAGAAGCCAGCGGCTACCTTCCTGGTGTCATACTCCCCAAGACCAAATAAAATTCAAAGAGAAATACTACGAACAAGAAGGCATCACTTTAGACCACATCGAGAAAAACGAAGGCAGGCGATCGTTTGCCAAAGTGATGTTAAATTGCTTGTGGGGTAAAATGGCACAACGACCGTGTTTACCCAAGACGGAATATTTGACAGAACCTTCCCGCTACTTCAGATGATTCACGACAAAACCAAATACATGAAACCCGTGGACGTCGTTCGAGAGAATTTAATCTTGGTCAATTACGAAGAAGATCTGGACTTTGTACAAGACGACTCTTTTGGAAATGTCATCATTGCGGCTTACGTGACAGCCCATGCTCGCTTAAAATTGTACGAAGCTTTAGAACTGTTAGGGGAACGCGTCCTGTACTTTGACACGGACAGTTGCATTTACATCCATCACCCGATTCAACATCACCCTGACATCGAAGGAGACCGTTTAGGAGCCTGGACAGACGAGCATCCCGACGACAAGATTCTAAGTTTCGTCAGTGGCGGTCCCAAAAATTACGGCTACGAATACCGTGACAAACAAGGAGAAGTGCACACGACGTGCAAAGTGAAAGGACTGACTCTGAATTATCGTACCAGTCGTGTGGTTAACTTTGGGGTATTGAAAGAAGCCTTGCAATCGGGAGAGGATGGAAACTTTAAAGTGACCACCTATCAACCGAACAAGATTGTACGTTTACCCACTCACCACATCGTCAGTCGACCCTTGGAAAAAGTCTATCAAATTGTATACCAGAAGCGAGTGCGACTTCCCAATCATTTCACCTTACCGTACGGTCACGTCGGTATTGGTCTGTATATAAAAAAGGAACCCTAGGCAAGATCGATAGTTCATTGTGACTACCAAGACCGAGCGAACAAGATGAATACTTTGAAAGAGACATCGTTCCAGTTTGGGGATTGTAAAAAAGTTGTATCTTCCTCTAGTGTGACTAATACTGGATGGATAAGACCCATGCATTGCGACGGAAAATGTCCGGAAGGAAACTGCGATTGTCCATGTGGTTACCATTGTAATTGCGTAACGGAGTTTGCAGACGAGTGCGATTGTGAGCCTTGTGATGGATACGATGCTGTACCTTGTGACCTGAGCGATGCCGTAAAGCATCATGGGAACTTTAGTGTCCCTACCCCTATCATGGAAAGTGATGCTGTGCGTGTCAAACCTGTGGGATGCGAAAGTGATGCCGCTTGTCCTCTTGGACATTTTACTGGGTTTCGTTTTAAAGGGGAATGTTCACCTTCACGTCTACCCCCCTACGGATGTCATCCAGCCCTGAGCAAACTCCTACCCATGTCACTCAACCCTCATCGAAACGAACCTGTGAAAGACGAATATTCGTTTCCTGTGCGTTTGTCGGAATACTGCGACTTTGAAAATCGTCTTCAATCGTTCAAAGGAAAATGGCCAAAGTATCTGGGAGGACCGACCCCCGAAGAATTAGCCAGAGCCGGATTTTTCTACTTGGGCGAAGGAGATAAAGTCAAGTGCTTCAGTTGCGGTGTGTCACTTCACCACTGGGAACCGCAAGATTCGGCCTACGTAGAACATGCTCGATGGTCACCGAATTGTCATTACTTACCCTTAGTGGGACCGAGACATTGAAGTAACTTACCATGTCGTTGACGAAGAAGAAACCAGATTGGTTAGGAGTCAAATGTTGGACATCACCGAGACCAGTATTTAAACTTCATTTCAAAAACGATATTGAATCATTACCTAAAGAACTGCAAGAGAAGATTTACAAAGAAGTTTGGCAGGGGTTTGCCAGAGTGAAATCTCAATGGGTCACTGTAGAACTTTTGTGTCGAGAAATTCATAAGAGGAAAGTGAAAAAAGTCAACCAGTGTGTTAGATTTCTTTGGGTCAAGGGTGCATTCCTCCTATTGTATCGCTTTAGACCGTTTACATCAAAAGAGTTCAGTGACATTCTTGGACGTTACCCTGAATGGCAGTGGTCAGAAATTACTCACTATGTGGATTACTTTTGTGAATTGTGCGGACTGACCTATTCATGAATACTTTACAAGAGAACATTCGTGCTTTGCCTGTGGAGTTGAGAGAAAGGATTTACCGAGAGCTGGTCAAAATACAAGTGAAACGTAAAGAACAATTGCATCCGTTACGTCACCAGATCTTTAAGCACTGGTACCTGAATGGTATAAGAGAACTGATTCGTCAGAAATTGTTTCAGTGGTCAGACCTTGTTCAATACTTCCAGGCTCCCGATGATCCACGTGTTTATCATTTTGGTTACTTTGAGATTCATCTAGTACAACACATTGAGGAAGACAAGGTAAAGGATTACAGACATATTTTACGTGGAATCTACTTAGTGGAAGAGGAAACTCCTAAACAAAGTCTGACGTTTCGGTTACAGTATGCAACATTTAGATTCCCCACTGGAGAACGAAGATGTCTGGCTAGAAAGTACGTGTATTCTTTTCGAAACAAAGAGACTATAAAAACAGGCTGCCATGCCACGACTTATGTCGTATGTAATCCAACAGATTCCGTGGAAGGTACTCAATGACCATATTCAAACCGTGGATCATTACCATCAATTATTACAAGAACTGTATCCATTCAATTTGGGACGACAAGTAGTGTGTGTCTTAGTGACTTGTTTTCTGGGATTTCGTTTACCAGCCGATTCTTTGTGGACTCTTTACGATCAGTACTTACCACCTCCATGGCCTTAAATGGTCACGAAAAACTCCTTTTGCTCAAAGCCTTGCGTTTTCATCTGGATACTTCTCGACCTCAACAGGAAAAAAAGATTCGTCAACTTTTAGCTACCCAAGACGTGTATGACGATGTGTGTGTAGCTTGTGACTTACATCCCCATTGGACAGATGTCCGTGCCTGGAAAGAATGGGGTTTTGAGGCTTGGACCCAAGAAGTGGCCCAGTATGCACGAGGGTTGTTCAAGGAAAAAAGTTACTTTTCAACCCGTGTTAGTGACGGTGCCAGAAGAACCCGTCACCCAGGACAGGACTGTCGTGGACAGACCTGAAAGACCCTTTCGGGAGGACACTTGTGTGACCTTACCCCCTACTATAGAACTGGTTAGAACATTACCCAAAACATGTTGTACAGACACTTGTGTTTATTCCACGTTCATAGTTATCATGTGCCTTTTATCCTTGTACTTAAGCCTTTGGCTTTTATGTATTTTTGTCTTTCGTATTCATGTTTGAAAAAAAAACATTCAATAAACGTGTTCTGAAAAAGTATATAAACTCTTGTCTTGTTTGTTTTCGTGTCACAAGTGACATTTCTCACACCATGGCTACCTCTGCTGTCTCTACTCCCTCTTCCTCTACTGTCAAAGTCATCGACGAACACTTAGATCGTGCCAGTTGGGAGGCTTTGTATCTTCGCCATCCCTTTAACATGCTCATTGCTGGACCTAGCGGTTCAGGCAAAACCGAATTCGTCAAACGTTTGATCGAACATAAACATCATTTGATCGATCGACCACCTCAACGGATCGTGTGGTGTTACAAAGAGTGGCAATCGGCGTACAACCTCTTGCGAGAAAGTCAAGGCGATTCCATCGTGTTTGTGGAAGGCATTCCTAAAGAAGACGACGGCATCGTCTCTGACTCCCGTCAAACCCATTTGGTCATTTTCGACGACATGTTAGGAGAAGACGAAGAAGAAATTAAACTGTGGTTTACGCGCAAAGGGCATCACCGTAATGCCAGTGTCGTTTACATCACCCAAAATTTGTTTCAACAAAGTAAAGCCCATCGCACCATCAGTCTCAATGCGCATTACGTGGTCTTGTTTAAAAGCCCTCGAGATAAATCGCAAGTGCAAGTCTTAGCCAAACAGTTAGGCACGCCTTGGCTAACTCAGGCGTACGACGATGCCACTCAAACGCCACACGCCTATTTACTCGTCGATTTGAAACCTACGACCCCCGAGGATTTGCGATTTCGTACCCACTTGTTTCACCACTGGTGCCAAGACGGAGGGCCTGTCCTGTACACGTCTCCGTCCTCGACTTCATTTCACTCCCCATAAAAAAATCTATAAAAACCTCAGACCCTTTTTCGTCTGTCTCACTCTCAGTGCGAACATGACGTCCCTTCAGTCGCATCTTCCCGTCAAATTGATTCGTGCCTTGTATGGCATCAGTCGAGAAAAAGATCCACAAACACGAGCTCGTGTCTTAGAAGCTAGTCTCAAAGAAGTCTTACGATGGTTCACGGTGACGGCACGTCAATTACTCCAAGAAATCATTCAGATTCCTCATCAAACCAAACGCTTTTTCGATCGAAACAAAGTCGCTTTGGTCCAACTGGCCGATCCCCGCATCGACACTCAAACCAAAAAACAAATCATTTTGAAACCTGGAGGGAGCGGTACTTTAGGAGGGGTCATCATTCGCTCACTCTTAAGATGGGATCCTAATGCCCCCAAAGTTATCCCCAAGACAAAAGTCCAACGAAGCCCCAAGAAGAAGAAGAAAAAGACCAGGTCCCCAAGAAGAATAACTTCTCCAGTGGCAGGACCCTCCTCTTACCAGACACCACCACCCCGGAAAAAGAAAAGAAGCCCCCAGAAAAAGAAACAGAGAAAAAGTCCCCAGAAAAAGAAAAGTCCACAGAAGAAAACTAGTCGCAAGAGAGGCACTTCGGCCAAGACACAACCTTACACTCGCAAACCACGACCTGCCACAGCGGTGACTGCGTCTCCGGCAGCCTCACGTTTATCCACTTCTCCGTTGATGTCACCAGGAACTGAAGAGTACTTGGAGACGTTGATCACACCAAGAACTTCTCCGTTGATGACCCCCAAAAGAACTTCCCCAGTGGCAGGACCCTCCAATTTAGCGGCAGTGGCTACTGCTCACAAAGTACCTTCTCCCAAAATCAAAGTCCATGAAAGATCGGGCATGTTACAAAGTTTACTGGATTTGTCCAAGCAAGAACTGGCTCGATTTAGTCCGTTGCGTACCCCTGCACGACGTGTCATGCCTGTCCTCAAACTGATAAAACGTAAAGACAATCAGTGGCGACGCGTTCCAGTATAAAAAAGGCCTGTGACCAAGTAGGGTATCAGTGTTTTTTGGTGCTCCTAAAGACTCAAAGATGTCACCTTCCAGAAAACCCCAAGGAAAGAAAAGGAAAGGACTACCACCACGTTTAGCCAAACATGGGGACATGTTATCTGTCCTGTCCAAAGCTTCTCCACCCCTACGAAAAAAACTCATTCAAACGGCCTCCAAAGAGGTCATCGATACCGTGTGCGAATGCTGTTTGAACGTTTTGAAAGGCACGATCCTTTTGTCCAAACACCAGAAACAATGCTTAGGCAAACATCGTCACGTTCTTCGGAAAATGGTTCAAAAGAAAATTCCCATTCGTCAAAAAAAGAAGATGTTAGTGCAACGTGGAGGCATTTTACCTCTCTTGTTAGGCCCCATACTGAAAGGAGTCTTGGGAACCATGTTGGGGGGACTGGTGGGAGCAAGATAAAAAGGCCCTCGGAAGTCCCAAGATCTCAGAATCGACCGCTGACAACCCCATGGAAGGACGAAAACTAGCTTTAGTACCTTACAAACGATGGATGGAATACCATCGGTGGCAAGAACAACGCACGCATTTACCTCCCAATCCCAATTTGAGCGAGATGTCCCAGTTACAACACGAATTGCAATCCTTGATGGATCGCCAAGATTTGTCCGAAACAGAAAAATCGCAAAAGTACGGTCAACTCTTGCAACGACTGCAACTCTTTCACCAGAAAGCTTTAGACGAAACAGCTCTACCCACTCTGAAAGATTTTAAGACCTTGATGAAAAGTCCAGCACCATCATCATCATTACCACCACCACTACCATCCCCAAGGGTCACCAGAGATGCTACCCCACAAAGGCCTGAGGAAGAAGAGATGCGCGAAGTGTTTCAAACACCGTCAGCAGCTCCCATTTCGAGTAAGATTGCAGCATCCTTGTTGACCCCGTCCCCCACACCCCAACGAGAAGAAATGAAAGCTTGGGTTAAAAAGATGATGTCCACGCCTCCTTCGACAGAAGTGAAAAAGAAAGAAGGGAAACCAGAAGTGAAAAAAGAAAAGAAAACCAAAGCCATTCCATTGCCACCTCCACCACCACCACTACCTTCGACTTCTACTCCCGTAGCCCATCGGACACGTAAATCCGTTTCCAAACCACCCTTTCGTCCCACCCAAAGTAGCATCACCGAAGAGTGGGTGACTTATTAACACACAAAAAAAATGGAAAAAGTCTTAGCCAGCATTTACTACGATCCCTCGCATCCTGCAGGTTACGCAGGAGTTCAAAAATTGTATCGTGCTGCCAAAACGCGGCTGAAAAGTCTCCGTTTACCTCAGGTGCAACGATGGTTATAAGAACAAGCTACCTACACTTTGCACAAACCCATTCGACGCAAGTTTGCCAGAAGTCGCACCCGAGTGGAAGGCATCGATCATCAATGGCAAGCCGATTTAGCTGATGTCTCTCATTTAGCCAGCTACAATCGTGGCTACAAATATTTGTTTTGTGTCAATGACGTCTTTTCCAAATTTGCCTGGGTCGTACCCTTGACTTCCAAATCCAGCAGCGAGTTAGTGCGAGCCCTGCAACGAGTGCTGAAACAAAGCGGTCGTCACCCTCTTCGATGGCAAACGGACAAAGGCACCGAATTTCTGAACCAAGCTTTCCAAAAAGAATTAAAGAAACGTGACATTCATTTTTTTACCACCGAGAATCCCGAAACCAAAGCCAGCATCGTGGAACGTTTTCAACGCACTTTGATAGAACGCATGTGGAAATATTTTACGCATCACCACACTCTGAAGTACATCGACATCTTACCGCACCTGGTGCAAGCGTACAACCAATCTTACCATCGAAGCATCGGACGTGCCCCGCAAGACGTGACTCCCGAGAACGAAGTGTTGGTGTTTGAGCGCCTGTTCGGTACGTCCCCGACGAGGGCTGTCCCCAAGAAAAGTGGAGAGTTGACCGTAGGAGATTGGGTGCGCATTGGCAAAACCAAACGCACTTTCGACAAAGGTTACTTACCTAACTGGACGACCGAATTGTTTCGCGTCACTGGACGAGTGCATGGCCGTCATCCTGCCGTCTATAAATTGGAAGACATGAATGGAGAAGTGCTCAAAGGAACGTTTTATTTGCCCGAGTTACAACGTGTCACCAAAAAAGAAGACGACGTGTACGACATCGAAAGCATTCTCGAACGCAGAACCCGTAAAGTGGGCAAACGACGTGTCAAAGAAGTCAAAGTACGTTGGAAAGGATATCCACCCAGTTTTGATTCTTGGATCGACGCTTCGCAAGTCATCGACTATAAAAAGAAGTGACCATCATACCCTTTCACACAGCAGACGCAGCTACGTCGACCACTCCTTCTTCACCTAGTTCTTCTGTGCAAGATTTACAAAAACAACCCTTGTGGGTGTGGTGTGGAGAACGTGTGCCTAAAACACAAATCGTCTTTTTCTGCCAAATCTTCGTGGTGTATTGTGTCATCGGGGCAGCCATCGCCAATTTGAGTTTGCAACAAGGAGACAAACAATTGTGGACCATTTTATTGAGCAGTTGCATCGGTTACCTGCTTCCTAATCCCTCCCTGAAATTCACCTCGAACGGGAACCCCGGGAACCTTGTGTCCAGTGCCAGTGCCAGTCACCACTTCAATCACAACCAGAACCCCATTTTGGGAGGAGACACGCCTCTGACGTCCAGTAACCCCTCGGACAGCCACAGAACTTTGGAATTATGAGTCACCAAAACCAATTTTACTTAACCTTACCCAGTGACAGTTCCATGGAGGTGTTTCCCCACAACACGTTGTGCTGTTACACGGCCAAATTACCTCAAGCCATCCCCTTAGATCACGAAGCCCATTGGGAAGTGGCTTTAGTAGAAATGATTCACCCGACCCAAGTCCTCAATGTCCTTCCCAATCAAAATAAATTTGATGTGGAAGTTTATGACGAGCGAGTGCAACAGTGGTTGGATAACCATGGCAAATATGACAAGAAAACCCGTTTACAAAATCAAAAGTACACCACCTATCACTTGTTCATTCCCCCAGGCTATTATTTTAGTGGTCAACATTTGGTCAGCACCATAACCTCCAGGTTTAATGTCGTGTTTCTGAAGGCTTTGGAGGATGCCAAAAAAAGTGTCACCATGGAATACCACAAATCAGCTCGTCGCTTCTTGATGAAATTTGACGGGAGGAAAATCGTGTCCATTTTATTTTGTCCTGAATTGTTTGACATGTTGGGCGGAGACATGGACCTGAGAATGACCATGATGAAGAAAAACGAATTACCCATCGTTTACGACAACGAGTCTTTTAGCAAGTTATTTCGTGCCCCAGTAGAACTGAATCAAGGACTGAATTTGATGTTCGTGTATTCCGATGTGGTGGAGTACAACGTGGTGGGACACACCTCCGTACCGTTACTGCGTGTCATTCCTTTCAAAGTGGATTCTGCCACGAACGCTGACGAGGAAGGTGGAAACACTTACCACGTCCACCGCGAATTTGTCCATCCTCACTATTTGCCTGTCAGCAAGTCTTATTTGGACACGGTCAACATTGCTATAAAAGGAGATTTGGGACAAAATATTTCATTCACCAAAGGAAAAGTCACGGTGAAACTCCATTTTCGAAAACGGTTCTCTCACGACTCGTAAGTAAGTCATGTATCCAGTGTACCGAGGGGTTGCTCGACAGCGAGGACACGGTTTAGGAGATATGCTGAAATCAGCCTTTCGTTCGGTGGCCCCGGTGTTGAAACCGATGGTGACACGCGAATTGCACGCCTTGAAAGATGCGGCACTGACACAAGGCAAAGAATTTCTCCAAAATGTCATCATCGACAAACAAAACCCTAAAGAAGCCTTCATGAGGGCAGGCAAAAATGTCTTGCTACAAACGGGCAAAGACATTTTAGGCCGACGAGACACACCTATAAATGCCCTGCACGCTACCGAGTCAGGCATTCAGCAAGGACAAGGCAGAAAGAGACGACGAAGAAAACACCCTTTCACCAGACTTCAAGCTAGAAAGGCCAAGAAAAGAAGAACCGTTCGAGACTTAGACGTTTTCGATTATTGAGACACAGCAACAAAAAAATGATGCACCGAGAGTCTTGCGCTTGTTCCAAGACGGAACTGGATCTGTTTGCCATGCCCCCCACCATGATGACGATGCAAGAATCCCAATGGGTGGAATTTCACCCCGTCTCCTCATTGACAGCCTCAGCTCCCATCGAGTTTGAAATCAAAGGACAGCCCGAAGATTACATCGATCTGAATAGCAGTTACTTGTACTTGAAAGTCAAAGTTGTCGATGAGGACAATTCGACCCTAGATGGCGATGAGGTAATAGCTCCCGTCAACAATTTCATGCATTCCTTGTTTAGCGGAGTGGACTTGTACTTGAACAACAAACTGGTCAGCAGCAGCATGGATACTTACCCTTATCGAGCGTACCTGGAAAATCTCTTGACGTACGGAATAGACGCCAAGAACACTCATCTCAATGCCTGTGTGGTATGGGAAGCTGACGAAGCAGGCCAGTTTGAAACATTCGAAACTGATGCAACCAAAACACCAAACAATGACGGATTTGTAGAACGAAGAGACAAAATCAAAAACGGACAAAGTTTAGAACTAATGGATCGTTTGCATTTGGACATGTGGTTGCAAGAGAAATATTTGCTGAACGGGGTGAATGTCCGCCTGAGACTGAATCGTAGCAGTGCCGCTTTCCATTTGATAGGTAATACTGCTTGCAAAACTGTCATCGAGGAAGCCAGGCTCTACGTACGACGCGTAGAAGTGTTACCTAAAGTGGGTAACGACATCAGTCAGACGTTGAGCAGAACGACCGCCAAGTATCCGATCCGACGCGTGGAAGTGAAAACCTTCACCATTCCCAAGGGACAGCGATCCATGATCGAAGATCATCTGTTCCAAGGACAGCTACCCAAACGTTTGATCGTTGGTATCGTCGAAAATGAAGCCTTCAACGGAGCTTTGGCTAAAAATCCTTTCTACTTTCAACACTTTGGCGTGTCCAAAATCGAAGTCAGTCGCGATGGCAAGACCTTGTGTACCCGACCCTTTGAGCCTGACTTTCAGAAGAAGAATTACTTGAGATCGTACTTGTCCCTGTACGAAGCCACCGGCCAGTTAGGAACCAACACCAGTCACGGTATTACGTACGACGATTATGTAGGAGGCTATGCTTTGTGGGCTTTCGATTTCACTCCTGACCAAGGCAGCGACGAGGGACATTTCCACCCTATAAAATCAGGCCAGATTCGTGTGGAAATTCAGTTTGCAAACCGAGACCCTGATGTAACGGTGAACGTCATCCTGTATGCAGAATTCGATAATACCATAGAAATCAACAGTTTGAGAGAAGTCATTCTAGATTATTAGAAACCATGGAAGACTGTTCTCCCTCTTTACCTAGTGGAGAAACTTTAAAGATGGAATGTGTGGAAAAAGAAGAAGTGATCATGATGAGGTCGAGATGGCCAGAACAAGAAGCCCATTTAGTCTCCTGTTTTGCCAAACACTTGGTCGACAAAATGACGGAATTGATCAAGAAAAATTGTTATGGATGTCAAAACGATCATCCCAGTCAAATTCAACACGATAAATGCCTGATGTTGAGTCAAGAAGAAAAATTGGACGAGTATCTGGACGAAGCTTGGAGTCTCATCTCGAACAAAGACGTGTTGCACCAGTGGTATAAAGACTTGCGTGAACATTCTTGTCCACCATTAACCACTCAAGAGATCCATCGTATCGAAGCTCTCCTAAATCAGAGTGAGGAAACAGAACGAATAACCGTTTATTCGTCAGACATTTTCAAGCAAAAAGTCAGGATCGAATTGACGACTTATTATTACCTGTGAAGAAGAAGAAGATAAAACACAAAACAATGGATACCTGGGAACTTTATTACCTTTTGAACCACAGTTCGTATACGGCTTCTTGGAATCCTGTCGTCTGTGCTAAAGATGAACTCCCTCATCGCAAACCTAAAGACCATCAAGCTTACGTGATCAACACGGACGACAGTCATCTCCCAGGAACCCACTGGGTAGCCGTTTACTTTCCTCAAGAAGGATGTGTGGAATATTTCGATTCGTACGGATTGCCCCCTTTGGAAGACGATATCATCGACTTTATGAGAAGAAATGCTCAAACCACCCGATTCAATAATGTGAAATTACAAGGCACAGATTCCTTGGTGTGTGGACAGTACTGTGTGTATTTTCTGCATCATCGCAGCCTGGGCTATTCCTTAGAACATTTAGTGACTCATTTCGATCCTCGTTCTTCTTCTAGAAACGATGTGAAAGTAGATCGATGGTTTTGTGACCATTATGCTTATCTTTTGTCTCAAGCTAGGAAACGTAGTGTCCATCAATGGCTTAATGATTTCCAACAGTGGAAATCACAATTTCATTCACAACGTTGTCAGCCCTGTTTAAAGTAGATTGTCCATTGAGAAAAAAATGTTTGTGATTTGAAAAAAATTGTTTGATGTTATAGTGTTGGATTATTGTTAAACATGTTAGAGTTATTGTTTAGTGTTAAGTGATTTTTGAATAAAAAATGTTGTGTTTTGAAAAAAATGCCTTTGTGGTTTGTTTAGCTATAAGAATGTTGGATTGATGCTCTTTCATTTCTTACTATCCCTCTCATGACACTCACTGAACGTTACGAATCGAAAACCGTGTGGGGGATGTTTTCCTTCACGTCCGCGCTTTGACTTTAAGAACCGGGGTTGTTTCCAGTCTAACCATCCATTGTCGACTCATACTCCTACGAAGATGTGCTCCAAACTAGCTAAACTCAACGAAGCCTACGTGAATTTGCATAGGGTCAGACACAGTCTGATACCGAAGCCAGAAGAAATAGAGAATGTGAGAATGTTAAAAGTTACTGAAGACCTGATAGAAGAGCTCTTCAGAGAAGAAATGAACAGGGAAAAAGAAGAATGGACAGAGAAGTACAGACTTCAGAGAGAGCAGCAACAGCAGCAACAACAGCAACAGCAGCAGCAACAACCTGAAGCTGACAGAGGCTTTGTCGATTGCCGTATCGACACCAAAGAGTTCTTCTTCTCTTTCCGAAGAAGCAGACCTATCGCCAGAAAGTCTATCCTCAGAGGACATCGCATTCTTAGAAACTAAAAAAGAATGCCATAGCAAACAAAAAACAGCCCTTTTCAGGGCTACCCAATACTCTAGAAAAGAAATAACTATTAATTTGCCAATGTGTGTAGGTAGAGTAGTGTGAAAATAAACACTAACTCTTTATTGATAGTGAGAGTGTATGTGTTTGTGTGTGTTTGTAAGTGCTCAAGTAAGTTGGTGTGGATAGTAGATTAAAATCATGTTTTTTTTGTGTTTGAGGTGTATATTTGGGGTTAGATTGGATTGCTTTGCATATGTAAATAGTCTATTGAAGTGATTTATGAAAAAATTTTAAAATAATGATGGGTAGCATAAAAAGTGAGTGAGTGTTTCTTTTAGGTCCGCGCGTTGTTGTTGTTTTTGGTCATGATCTAGGTAAGATCAATTTTATGTTTTTAGGGGGATGTTTTCCATCACGTCCGCGCTTTCACTATAAATTGAAACTCGCTGGGCAGTCTAGCTACCCTTGTTGATTGATCAACACAAGAATGAATAGTAGCAGAATAAGCAAACTTCTTGAACTCCAGATACATCTGGAATATGTAAGGCGCCTGGTCAATGAACTGGCTGCGGAGGCTATAATAGAAGAAGAAAGAATAAAGAAGGAAGAAGAGGAGAGAAGACAGAGGGAAGAGGAGGAAAAGAAAAGAGAAGAGAGGATGTCGTTCAATATTCCCGAGACAGAGGATTGGGGTGATGAAGCGAATCATCCCGCCTCTGCACTCTCAAGACAAAAAGTAAAAAGAGACTGGAGTCAAAGATGCGTGTGTGGCGCCAGGCCTGGAAGGTGCAACCATTAGATAGGTGCATCTGGAGTTCCAAAAAAAACAGCCCTTTTCAGGGCTATCCAATACTCTAGAAAAGAAATAACTATCCATTTGCCAATGTGTATAGGTAGAGTAGTGTGAAAATAAACACTAACTCTTTATTAAAAAATGTGAGAGTGTATGTGTTTGTGTGTTTGTGTGTTTGTGTTTGTAAGAGCTCAGGTATGTTTGAGTGAATAGTAGATTATGGGTTTCTTAGCGTATGTGAAGAGTATAGTTAGGGTTTTATTATATGAAATTAGAAAGTAGGGGGATGTTTTCCTTCACGTCCGCGCGTTGTTGGGTCATGATCCAGGTAAGATCAATTTTATGTTTTAGGGGGATGTTTTCCATCACGTCCGCGCTTTCACTATAAGAACCCACAGTGTTGGTCGTTCGCACCATTCTACGGAATAACGGAAAGAAAATGGTAGCTGTATCTGACCTGTTCAACAACTTGAGACACTGTTATTATTGGATAGTAGATGGAGTATATGTTGTAGAAAGAGTAGAAAAGGAATGGAAATATCCAGTTACAAGGGATTTTGTGACCAGACAAGTGAGGAGTCTGAAACTAGCTATGGATCTCCTTGACGGTATGTTACAAGAAGAAGTGAAGAAAATAAGAGGATTAATTAACCCTCCCTATGTAAGAGTAGGTAGCTTGAAGGAAGCTCTAGATAATACAACATTAGTAAGATGCTTCCTACAAGATATCTTAGTTTGGAGTGAGTGGTCTTTTGTGAAATGGGGTGTTGACCAACTTATAAAAGCCGAGGAACTTATGAAACGAGTGCTGACCCAAGAAGTAGAGAACATAAAGGAAAGGTGGACTAAAGAAAGAAAGGAAGAACAGAATAAGAAGAAGAAATTAGAATTCGACCAACTGAATAACAACTGGATGAAAATACAGGCCAAGTTCCGAGCCATGGGTCACCCGGACTGGATGCCGGAAAAAGAAAAGAAAAAGAAGAAAGGAATGATGGACAAAATAAGAGGATGGTGGAAAAAGTTAAGAAGTTAAAAGAAGAAGAAAAACCCAAAGGCCCATTTCAGGGCCCCCATATTTCTCGAAAAGAGATAGCCTTTCAATTGCCTACCCCCTTTTTTTAAAAAAATTTAAAAAAAAAATAAAAAAATCCCATGTTCAATTCCCCTTGTACGTATATTAACCCACAATTTATTCCCATGTTAAATTTCCATTGAGGCTAATCTGACCCACGATTTTTTCTCCATGTTAATTTCCATTGAGGCTAATCTGACCCACGATTTTTCTCCATGTTAAATTTCCATTGAGGCTAATCTGACCCAAGGGTGTTTTTAATGCTAATTCCCATTGAGGCTAAAGTGACCCCCTTCACTACTGCGCATGCGCGCAAAGGCGATTATTCTAAGCTGACCTCGAGTTGATAATGGTTCATAAGGATGGTCCTAACGGTCTATTTCTGTCGGGCTCTGGCGTAGATTAAATCTGAGCGTTTATGATGGTTGTTGTTTTGTTGTTGTTGCTGTTGTGTTTAACGCCATTTTTCAGCACAAGATAGACCGAACCCGAGACCCGAACCCACGCAGACAGAGTTGAGATGGCAATGATCCGTAACGGTGAGCGCTTTAGACTACTCGGCCACTCGGGGCCCCCTGTTTATGATGGTCACTGTTGGTACGCTCTCCCAGCGGGCCCAATACCACGTCCATAAACTCCGCAATACCATCATCGTGTCGTTTTTCAGGAGTCATTACATACATTAAGGCTAAAGAGCGATTTGATGTTTTTCTTTGTTATGATGCAATACACCATGGTTAGGGACATTTAATTCCCGCATCAGCCCCGTACACGTACTCTTTGACAATACTATATGTCTCAAAACGTGGTGCTTTCAAAGACATTATACAATTTTCTAATAATAATCTAACTGTTTTGCTAACCTTACTTTTCCTATCTCAGTCCTTTTATCTCAGACCTGTCGACTCAGGCATGGTGTCCACGCGCTAGGAACTACTTTTTAAAAAGAAACATTTGATGTCTTATGCTGTGCCTGACGGAGGTGGAATAAGATCAAACAACAACAACAACAGTTATATAACAAAACGAAATTCACTCGTAAAGCAACTTAAGGTCTCTCCAGTTTTGATAACACCAAACAAAACAGTTTCACACACACACACACACACACACACACACACACACATATGTCGAACTATTTGATAGAGTTCCAGACACAGAGGCTATATAAATCACTGACCTTACAGAACCAAACTCTCTTAAGTTCTACTGCAAAGCCAGCAAAAACCAAGAATGTGTTATGTCAAACTGGTTTCTTCTAACTTTGACATCCAAAATTTTCCCCAGTTGAATCAGATATAATAATGGAATTGCAAATGAAAATTCATGTACTTACCATCCAGAGTGGTTCATTCATCAGTCCACACGCTATTCCCCAAATATAATTGCATGTAGCGTATCATTGCACTAGTGATAGCAACACATGCCATATTTCCAGGACACAAAACATGAATTTCCAAGAAAGTCGTGAATTAGAAATTTCCTGATGTCACCACCGGTGCCTACCAAAGAAGGCTTTCCAAATTAGAACTGATGAAAGTTAAAACTTAACCGTGAAAAGATACTAATTACCTATTGTCAATTTCATATGACATCCATCTATTAAATGTGATAATACAGTAATAATATTAAAATTATATTATGTTTCTGTTTTCTCATCCGTAGATCTTGTGTACTTAGGGTCGACAGGTCACCCATTTGCTCTCATTAATATAATCGCCTTAATACGCATAATACATTAATGCACGTGGCACGAGACGCTCATTGCGCAATACTTCCAACACGTGACAGTTATAACTTTTTTCTAGATATTTTTTGTCCTTTTCAAAGAGCGGCATATATAGCCCGATCCCACTTACATAATTATTCATATTTTCTTAAAGTGTACAAAATCTGATGACCTTTATATTGAGTGAGAATCAATAATAGTATCTGATGAATACTGTGTTTTAAATCTGCAAATTTGAATTGCAAGGGCGCAGTGTTATTTTAATTTAGTTGGACAAAATTGGGTGAGGAAAATAATGTCCGTGTTTGTACCAAGACAAGGAAATTCCCTCGTGGGGAGACAAATAATATAACCCCTTGACTGGGATATCCTTGTCTCGGTCCAAATCCAAACAATGATTCCATTTATCTTAGTGCTGCTAAGATCACAAACTCACGGGATTTTATCATAGATTCATGGATATTTCAGGGTACATGGCTGAAGGCGGAGCCTCGGGAGCACGATCAAGTTCGAGACATAACGAGAGCAAATCACGAGTGAGCCCTTACGCAAAGTCGAGCTATCCCGTGTTTTATTCGCACAGGCAATCCCCGTGTGGTCATGGGCATACACAGAGAGGTCGAAGTAATGGAGGATAGTTAGTAACACCACATTCTTAAATCCCATTCTCAACTATTCCATTGGTACAACAGTATCAAATTCAACCAAATCTTGAGCAAAGACTTCATACGATACATTAACGTCCAGAAAACGGTCAAGACACTCAGCTGAGCGAAGAGCATTACAAACAAATTAAAAACCAAATGATACAAGATGAAAAGATTTATCCTAATTCTTTCTGTTTGTTATAATGTTGGGAGCATAATTACTCTTCATATATGACTGGATTTCGAACTCCTTCTTTCATCAAGCTCAGATTTATTTAAGAATTTCTTTAACTGGGTTTCTGAAATTAACGAAAGCGGATGGAAAGTCACTATACGTGATCAACAAAGCCATTATAGAAAGAGAGCTTATGACGACAGCAATGTAAGAAGATACTGTCAAATTAGACCACAGTTTTACTTACAGTGTTGAAAATATTGGTTGTTACTGGTATCCTCCCAAACATACCAAGTTGAACCCAAATCAAAAAAGTATTTGTGCTAAGACGATTATTTAACTTTTATTAAAGGTGGCGCTATACAGTTTCGCATTTTGCATAGGGTTAGGAATTTAAAGAAAAAGAATGTCCCCGGCTTTCCTCACTGGTTATACTGGCTATTTAAAAAAGACCTTGTATATCTTAGGTATAATGCAAAGAACCTTTAATTCCCTTTATTTTGGTGTATGATTGATGGGTGTACTATGGGTTATAGAGTATACAGCTTGGCCTTACTTCAAATATGCACCTTTCAAAAAAGTGCTAGCTCTACTTGGTCATTTTCACTTCCTGAACTTCAGAGGTCATTTGTATAAAAAAGAGCCGATAACTTTTTTTACATTTTATATATTTGGTAATTCATTCATTGCACTTTCAGAAGCTGGTATTGTCTAGTCTGGCAAAATTCATTTTCCCTATTTTAATAGCTGCTATGTATAGTGTACTTTAGACTAATTCAGACTGATTTTTTAACACAAGGGAGCAGTCATTTTAGTTAGCAGTGTGCTTAAATCATGTAAAATTTCCAAAAGTACAATATCCAAAAGAAATATCATCCACATTACATTAATGTAGCATAGAGGTATGCAAACATTCTCTCCACTGTGCATGTTTTAAATGCGAACTACTTCACCTTACATACGTCACTCTCTCAAAAGTACTTATTATCTGGTGAGCGCCACCATAAAGAAGATGTAGGTATTATTTTTTATGATTTAATTATGTTTATATGGCTGAAACATTTAAGTCGCAAGCATCAAAACAATCCTTATGAATAATTCTCCTGCTTTTTTCCCCACAGAACAGTATTTATGAGTGTCAGAGTCTCTAACAAGTCCAGCCTCCCCCCCCCCCATGATAAAAGTGAGCGATTTTAAGAATGCACATTACATTTTGTAAACATAGCAACCAATGTTATGCTGAATGATAGGAACATGAAACTAGCCAGAATTATTTCTGAGATATCAACAATGAATTTTACAATTAGAAAAGGGAGGTAACTCATCAGCTTCATAAAGGTCAAAGGTCAAAGTGTAAAATATTTGCCTATTGTTTAATATGGAAGAAGCGAATTCACTTTCTCATCATTTATTTTTTTATTTCATTGCAAATAAATGAAAAGAAACATTTTCACCATATATTTCTGTCACTTATTGCAACAGTTTTAAATTTAAGTTGACTCTATTCCTATATTCTAAGTCTTCTAATTTCCCCATAATTAAGGTCACTACTCACACAAACATACCTCATGACAAATTATGTAAGCAAGAGAAAAATGATCATAATTAGCTTATTTTCATGCTTAAACGCAATATGAATGTACCATTTTATTCAGAACATCATACATAATTATATAAAAATAAAAAAAAATAATTGCAAACATTTTTTTATTTTCTTTAAGGTGGCGCTATACAGTTTCGCATTTTGCATAGGGTTAGGAATTTAAAGAAAAAGAATGTCCCCGGCTTTCCTCACTGGTTATACTGGCTATTTAAAAAAGACCTTGTATATCTTAGGTATAATGCAAAGAACCTTTAATTCCCTTTATTTTGGTGTATGATTGATGGGTGTACTATGGGTTATAGAGTATACAGCTTGGCCTTACTTCAAATGTGCACCTTTCAAAAAAGTGCTAGCTCTACTTGGTCATTTTCACTTCCTGAACTTCAGAGGTCATTTGTATAAAAAAGAGCCGATAACTTTTTTTACATTTTATATATTTGGTAATTCATTCATTGCACTTTCAGAAGCTGGTATTGTCTAGTCTGGCAAAATTCATTTTCCCTATTTTAATAGCTGCTATGTATAGTGTACTTTAGACTAATTCAGACTGATTTTTTAACACAAGGGAGCAGTCATTTTAGTTAGCAGTGTGCTTAAATCATGTAAAATTTCCAAAAGTACAATATCCAAAAGAAATATCATCCACATTACATTAATGTAGCATAGAGGTATGCAAACATTCTCTCCACTGTGCATGTTTTAAATGCGAACTACTTCACCTTACATACGTCACTCTCTCAAAAGTACTTATTATCTGGTGAGCGCCACCAAAGTGGTAAAGAATACTGTCTTAGAAGGTATCCGAATATGCAAAAATAAATGTATTCTTTTTTCATACAATATTTATAACTATTTTCTATTTTATAGACAAGAATAGAATCGAAAATATATTAAAGAAGGATTATAAAATCAATGTCTTAATTCATATCAGACTTATTAATGTCAAATGCATTTCCTTAGAAGCGAATTATTATAGAAAAAAACATAATATTAAAATCAATATATTATTTACAGAAAATACATTGTTTTACAACATTAGAAAAATATTAATGTATTATTTAAAGAAAATGTATTAATAGTACATATAAGATCATTTGTACAGAAGTAGATTATATGTATGTGAGATCATTTTCCACAAAAGTTTACAAAAATGAGGTAATCAGACAGAAAAGAAAGTAATACTAATGTATTAGTAGTAAATTTACAATCAAAACTAAGAACGGGTACTTGTGTGGCTTTAGTTTTGCGCATAGCCGTTTCAAACAAACAGGAGATCTCAGGATCTTGCTCCTGTTCGACAATGAGTGAGTTTTTGAACCTGTTTAGAATAAAGAAATGAGTAGTAAAAGGAGGATCACCGTGATCAATACCTTTTGATTCATTTAATGCGAGGAGCAAAAGTGACCTCATCAAAAGCATGACTAACAAATGTGTCAGCTAAAGGAATAATTTCCTGATCAAGATCATTCTCAAGAGTTTGCTTTGCCATAGTTCTAGTAACTGTGCTAGGTGGATTATCTGATCCAAACAAGGCTTGTCATTTACTAGTGGATTAATCACAACCTTATCTCCAGCTAGGTGATTGCCTAGTAATAAATGAATACCCTCGATAGGGTAAAAACGTTACTGTTCCTACAGTTATGGGTCATGAGACTAAGTCTGATGAGAAATTTACACAATGGAGAGGAACATTAACATAGCCACACTTTACTCCCTGGATAATAACACTTTCATTACAAGAAACCTTCTCAGAAAAAAGACAAAGTACCTGATAACAATAGAAACTCGTGTGGCCCTTAAAATTGTAATATGGATAGACATAGCAGAATCACCAATAAGTGATATAGAACCTTTCGACAGGAATGGTTCATAATTCTCCATTATAAAATCAGACTGTGGTTTGTTTGACCAACAAATAGATGGCTTTAAATGCATGACCATAACCTTGAACTCTTAGAAAAAAGAGCATTTGGAACAACTCTGTCTTGATTATGCTGCTTTTTTTATCAATCTGTAGCAATCAGAAATAACATGTCCTTTCCTCTTGCAATGGGTGCACGTAGGAAGAGATAATGATTTCTGATCAGTCTAATCAGAAACTCAGTTCCCAAAAGTTGTGCCAAATTGGAATTGGGAGTGCTCATATGGGACTGAGATGGATGTTTGCCAATGTAATCAGCATTTTGTTGTACCGGCAGTGAATTATACACTTCACTAATTTTGCCAGTAAGTACACAAAGGCTTTGTAAGAGCTGAGGCCAATGCTCTCCTGACCATTTCACATTTTCAGCAAATGTTTTGAAAATGAAGATAATATTTATCTACTTCATTGTCATTAAAAGGGGGCATCAACTTGATATTTCTGGTAACATTAAAATTTGAACATGTGTGTAAAGGGGTGTGAGCTTTCCACTTGCCAGTTTAATTTCTTTTAGTCTAAAATGCATTTCTCTTTCTTGTTTTATTCTTATTTGAATAAAGAAATTCCAACCAAATTAAAAACTGAACACATCAGTAAGACTGCTTCTGCTTTGGATGTATCGGCAAGACTGAATAATCCTAATGTAAACATAACAATATTCCACTCTCCTTGATCTAGATGACAATTATCATTGTCTGAAATACTCTGTCAACTTAATGGAAAATTTCCTTTTTGAATGTTTCTGAGGTCATAATTAAGATTGTATTTTAAACTCAAATTGAAGCAAACATGTTTATAATTAATAATAATCTGAATGTTTAATCAAAAATCATAGAGAACTATTAACTATGTAGTATATTGTTTACATCGTAAATGTCATCAGTATACTTTTGGTTAGACACCGGAAGTCGATCTGTGATACTTGAGAGCGGCTTAGTGTATAGAATGAAGATAACAAGACCTAGAACAGAGCCTTGTGGAACGCCAAAACATAGGTCAACTTGGTTGTGAATTTAATGTTGCTATTGCTGATACGTATTATTTGGGTAAAAGGAAGTGAATGAGAAAGTCATTGTTTTATTATAATTCATCTACGACTTGTTACATGTCATCATTGACTTCACATCGGAAATGCTCTTCTCTACACCCTGGATGATGGTCGCCTCAGTTTCAGCTGGAAAGATAGATTTGTATATTCAAGTGTCATCAGTGTACACTTGGCGAGTGTATAGAATGAAGAGAACAAAGGCTAGGACAGAGCCTTGTGGAAAGCCAAATCAACTGGGCTGGAATGTTTTCCATATACGGACACAATCTGTGTCCTTTTGACTAAGTAAGATTTGAACAAATGGAAGGCTGTATCGAGGATACAAAATATATACTGGAGACGGTGAAATAAATTATCATGGATTATTGAATCAAATGCCGCAGACAAGTCAAGGTGTATGATGACTGTTATTTTTCCACTATCCAAATCAGAGAGGAGGTCGTTAACTTCTCTGAGAAAGGAAGTTACAGAGATATGGAGAGGGAGATATACGGACTTTAAATTGCTAAAAAGACTCTTTGAATTCAGATGAGATACAAGTTGGGATAGAACAACATTTATCTAAGATTTTGTACATGAATGGGAATTTTAAAAACAGGACGGTGGTTCTTTAAATCGTTATGGTCATGCGTTGGTTTCTTCAAACAAGGCTTAACAAAAGTAGTTTTGAAAATGATGGGAAATTTCCTGATCAGAGAAAGCATTGATAACACCTGTCAGTAAAGGCAATATAGAATCTCAGCACTCGGGCAGCAATTATGTTGGTTTGGGGCGCTCTTCATCACAATCGTATGTGCCAAAACAATCGAGACAGGTTCAAATAATGTTAAAGGCTGCTGTTGATGTGACTGCATCACAATTGCATGGTGACGATGAGTCAATTGAACTTGTGTTGTCAAGCTTATATCTAATGGATTGTAATTTATCACGGAAGAAATTTGCAAACCAGCCTGGGGTGTGTGTGTGTGTGTGTGTGTGTGTGTGTGTGATTTGGATTTTTCACGTAGCTTTAACAATTTTTCAGTCATATTGATACGATGTCTGCAGTGTGGCAGCTTATAGTGATGTCTAGCACTGGGGCATCATGCCGCAGACATGAAGCATGATGTCCCACCCAATCACATAATTCTGACACCAGCCCGACCAGTCCTAACACTTACCTCTTAGTGCTGTTGGCCTAGCGAGGATGCTGTTAGTACCATTTGTATAAGTCTTTGGTGTGACTCGGTCGGGGTTCGAACCCACGACCTCCCGCATCCGAGGTGGACGCTCTAACCTCTAGGCCACCGGAACGGTCCAAAACAGTCTGGAAAGTCGCCCGCAGAGTAGGTCGTTAGAGGTTGTGTGCATTTATTCTTTGATATTTGCTTGTTCGTAATCTCAAACAGCTCTTTTCAACTGAACTTTCAGTGATTTAGTTATGTAGTACGCTGATTTGGCTGCATGAACTATGTTTGTAATATTCTTCTTTGCAGCTTCATGGATCTGCTTATGAACAGTGAGGTTGGTGGAAAGCCGGATCCTCTCAGCCTTAGATCGTCCTCTTTTAGCAGGTTGAAGCTGGTCCCTGCCACTATTATACCATGGTGACTGTTTGAATTGATACTCTGCACTTGGTTGTTGGGGCATGTCTGTCACGCTAAGCCCTTTTCAAGTTGTACTGCTGTAGGAGGTAACGACGTTGTTAGGTTTGCTTGGATGTCATGCAGATAGAACTTGGGTTCTACTTATCATACGACGTTTCTTTTAGTAACAGACAGAGATGGAGGGTTAGGGACTGATACGTTGAGATGGCAATATATGACGCAGAGAAGCTCTGGTGCGAGTTCGTGGAACACCAATATGGAATATTGTCATCAGGTCTATGAAGAATCCAGTCTAAAATGTGACTGTGTATTGGTGGGTTGGTTAACTTGCATTTTTAGGTTTAAAATGTGAATAGAATGTAGGAGTTTGTATGTGTATAGGTTTCCAGGACAGTCAAAGTGAAATTTTATATCCCCAAAAATAATCACTTTGCGACCTTTTTTCCATTTTGAGTGAGGTTTCAAACGATGTGTGCAAGAAATTGAAAGTTGTAATGTGGTTCAGGCGTTGGATTATGGAATTCTTAAAGATGACAGCAATTCGACCTCCTCAGGAGTGGCTTGGTAACGATTTGATTGAGTGACCAGTGGCTGTTCCGGTGTTTTTAGGCACCGATTTTCTTCGAATCTTCGTAACTATTTATATTGTGTACTGCAGATTGAATAATTCCTCCACCACATGACTGTAAGTATATGAATTTATTTCATCACCATACAAATTTAGCTAATTTTTAAGAATAGTTCCTTTGCTAATAACTTATTTGTACCCAGTGAACTGGGGTGCTCAGTAGAAATAGCGAAAGGCATTGATCAACAACAACAACGACATGGCAGCGCCCATGAGCATGGAACAGAGGACAATGGCAAAAACACAAAATCAGTTAATTTATAACAGCGATAATAAATATCAAAAGGCCAATATTAATTTAATCGAAGGCTTGAATGTATGGATATTAATATTCTGTTTTTACTTTACAATTTTGGTGTTTATTATGGTTCGAATGGACTCGTTTCCAAGGCCACAAAGTCAACTTGGTGACTCCAGAAGGGATCATTTTTATGAAGGCAACGCAGAAAAGCATTTGCATCAGCTAGTTGTTCATGGACCCCGCGTTGTTGGAAGCGAAGCAAATGAAAAATATGCCAGAGATTACATTTTAAATGAACTTCACACCGTACAGAAAAGCGCCTATTCAAAGTCAATAGAGATTAGTGAGCAAAATGTCAGCGGATCATTTGACCTGGCATTTCTTTCAGACTTTACCAGTGTTTATAAAAACGTAAAAAATATCGTCGCCAAACTTATCCCGGAGGGAGGAGCAAAAGACAGTTTATTGATTAATTGCCACTATGATAGTTCTGTGGAGAGTCCTGGTAATAACTGTTGTCAAGGGTTGAACAATTTCTCACTGCCAGCAACCTATCATTAGTTATAGTTGTAGGGATTGTACACTTAGAAAAGTAAGAAGAAAGAAGAAAAAAGTCTTTTAGACTGTAGTCCTGTAGTTCTTACTGAAACAGTTCATTTGAACTTGAAGCAAATAAAGATTTATGAAAGTTTAAGTAAATCATATTTTTTACACTCCCTTCAGAATTATTAATATAAATGCTATGATTTCTTGTGCTTGACATATAATAATTTCCTTATTTTAGTAATGGTCTAGTGGACTGAGAGAAAATGTTCAACCCATATTTGTGTGTTTTATAAAGAAAGAGCAAACCATAGTGTTGATTATGATTGGTGCTGTCATTACAAATAAGGTTAAAAGCCCAGGTGAATCGGAGATAATTTTATTAGAGACATTTCAAAGTAGAAAGATACAACTATATACATATAAACAGATGACAATGTGTTGTGCATTTTCCAATGCGAGTGCCTGTAGATATTGGTTAATATTTAGTAGATGAGTGACACTTGTAATTTATATTTCTTCTTTCAACTTTGAATTAAATCATTTTGTTTTTCCGCAGGTGCTGGGGATAATGGCATTAGCTGTGCTGTGATGTTGGAGTTGTTAAGAGCTATTTCACAGTCTGATGTAAAACTTGCACATAATATACTGTTTTTATTTAATGGTGCAGAAGAAAATATATTGCAGGTAAGAAACCAGTATTTCTATCCTAATCGATGTTAGGGTCCATGTTATTACTCACTATTCAGGGATACATTTTTATATGAAACGCCACAACTATGGTAGGTTATTAATGCCCAGAAAAGCAACATAAAAATACATGCATTAAAATTCCCAATTTTTTCTTCCAGTATGCATACCAGATATGCAAGTATTTTATCTTTTATCGAAAACATCAACATTTCTGTGCATATATTTGTGTGAACAAATGGCGTAACTAAACTTTGTGCATAATTTTATTGCCTGGTGCCACTTACATTATGGATGAAACAAAGTATTAAAAAACCCACATTTTTAGGATGTAAACAGGTATGTTAACCAGTCTAACTTGTATTGCTGCAATTGACAGGGTGCCTACTTGCTCACATATTGCATAAAATAAAGCATTGAGAAACTATCAGGCTGCAGGAGTCAAGCTAGATATGAATTTTAGGGAGAAGCAACTCCTTATTTTGGACAGAATAGAGATAAGTGAGAGCAAATTGAGAAATGCGGTATATAGTTTACATGCAGATTATTCATACTTGAAAGTGTGTTATGATTGGATGGAGAGATATGCAATATATTTTGGACACAATACTTCAAAAGAGCACAGCAGCAGAAAATATATATTGTAATTAATTATAACTGACAGGAGTAACTACATTACAGTATTATAATGACCAATAGGTACAAATACTTAATCATCTGCCACTTAACCAATGTATTTATTATTTAATTTTGTGTTTTGCTTTCTTATACTTCACCAGAAAATGCACTTGAAAACCTTTCTCAACCAGCTGGAAACAAGCCCTTTAAATGTACATGAGAGCACACGTACAAGCATCTTCGCACTATTGTGTTTATCCATTAAAACAATGATGGTTACTGACCTGTACTTTACACAAGCGTATGTTAATTCAAAATTCAGTGTGAATATTTTCGACTGTAATTTTTTGGTGAAGTTTTGAAAAGTGTAAAAATTAAGTTGCTTGTTTTAGTAGCAGTTAATTAACTATTTATGCATATTTTTTTATAACGATGTATTCTTTGTACAGAAATCATATCATTTACAGTTAATTGTAATTAATTTCTATTGTGCACACTCAAAGGTATATGGCCAAAAATACATGGTGTAGAGACAAAGGGCAAATAAATTTCAAGTAAGAGACCAACTGAGGTGTTAACGTTTATATAATAATGATACTTCTTTCAAGCTGAATCAGCATATAGTAAAGAACAAAATATGGATCCATGCAAAGTGATGCATTCCATGTTTATTTTTAGAAATGGATTTTCTTAATATTACCACTCACACATTGTAGCTTCCATGTACCAATCCAAAGATAGGTTTGCAGATTTATGCTTTGACTGTTTGTCTACTTACTCGTAATAATGTTGTGCTTTGGTTTGATATTATTCACATTGCTGCTGATTTGTATATATTCACAAAAAATGAGTCCTGTAAGAAAATAACCCTGACCTTACAGCACTTATTGAATTCCACAACATAGCATTGTCCCATATGTTTATGACTTTAAAAATTTTTATTTTCAGCTAAATCTTCTATCACATAACAATATTTTGACTTAGCTTTCTATGAATTGTATATTTTTATTAATTTGTGTGCCCACTGAATTAGGACAACTGACAGTTAAATGAAGAGATGTCCACTATTATTATCTTTTGACATGTTCACTTATGGTTTCAGAGTGATTTAATAAAAGAAAAAATAATGCAACACAGCATTTAAAATTTTGAATAAATATATTTAGAAAGTGATTTTACCAATTATGTTCTTAAACACAAATTGTTGTTTAGATATTGCTGTTTCAAGTTTTGAAACACAAGTAGGTATGTTGCCATCATCAGATGATAACTTGTGGGGGAAAGGATTAATGGTCAATTAGCCATTAAAACACATGCCTGCAAATGCGTACAAATTTACATTTTTTGGTCAAACTCACCTAGTAGCATATCCCTTGAGATAGACAAACAAAATGTTAGGATTACAAGAGAGAAAAATCTGCAAAGCCCAAATTCATGCAAAAAAGTAAAATTATTTAAGATTTTTTCCAGCCAGTTGACAGTCCATCATCAATATAAATAAGAAGTATTCTCTCAGATATAATTGATAAATCTGTTCAATTAGCCTTTATTAAGTCATCCAAGACCATGATGGAAACAAGGTTTCATCAGAGGCAATGTATGATTTGCAGAGACAATCACTTCTGTGGTAGGAAGTAACTGGAATTGAGACCCATCAAAACAAGGCAATAAATATGACATAGAAAGGTGTACATTGAATTATTTAATGTAATGTATACTTTAACACCATCTAAAACCTAAATATACTCAATTATGTTTTATGATACTCTATTTTCACTAAAATGCCAAATTTGCCCAAAAGTTATATGAGGCACAGGTTATATCATGTTACAGTTATCCACTATCAGCATGTACAGAAGAACCTCATTAATCCAGACTCTGTTTATCTAGAAACCTCATTATCTAGACACAGTTCAATGGGAATGGAGTTCCTGAACAGGAAACAGAATTTTTAAATATTAATTTGCTCCATTAATCTGGAAATCTGTTCTATGGATCTGGATCCATAAATCAAAATGGTGGTCTAAAGTGTAAAATTACTGTACAGCTTGATCTGATAATCCAGAAATAATCTGTCCAATAATAAGAAAATTCAAAGAAACATGTATTAAAAATAGGCAGTCAGATAACACATATTCACCTTCACACATTTGGAGGCGTTAATTTATAAACCTCTGATTGGTCAAATTCTAGTGGCATGTTAAAGTTTTTGATCACATGACCATGTTTGTGGAAAACCTTGAAGTAGCATGACCTTATTGTAATGAGTATAAAACATGTCTGTTTTTGCTGAACTTTTTAGATGGATAAAGATACCAACCAGCATTAAAAAAATAAGATTTGCCAGCACGAAGACTTCCTATATGTAATTTTTGGAAGTCCCACTGTCTTATCATGATACATTTCTCCAGAGTTATCATATTCATACACTGTTTGGTATATTTGTGATAGCCAGGGAGTCATAGAAAGAGGTAATGATCATAGAAATTAGAGATTTTTATTTAATGTTTCATTTTGCAGTGAAAGGAGATGAGTAAAGGTTTTAGCAAGTTGGAAATTTAATGCATGATCTGTAAGATTGTGGAAACGGGTAACCAGTCTAAGTTTTAAAAAAAAATTCTTAGAACAGTCTTTATTTTGTAAGTTGGGTGCTTAGGGCTGTTCACATAATAAAATTGATTATGCATGTGATTGTGGTTGAAAATGACACATGGTCATTCTTAGCAGAGGTCAATCAAGACAAGTTTTATTATATTTGTTCTCTATATTTCATTGATTGCCTATAATTAGTGCTCACTTGTCCTGCATGAATAATAATGAGAATTCCCTTGCTCATGTTGTCATAGCTTACATGTGTCAAGCACTACCTATACAGTTGTTTCACAGCTTAGCTAGGAGAAGGGGATTAGTGACTTAGAAACATCTCCAGTAATAAATAATTTACCCTAAAGAACTGAGATACACGTAATTATGTTGTATTTTAATCCTTTTAGTTCAAAGACATGGTAGCCATGATTCTGTTTTATGGAGTCAGTGTTTTTGTGTAATTGTGACATATGCACAGTAGTGTGTGTGATTTGGATTTTTCATATAGCTTTAAAAAAAGTTCAGTCATACCACTATGATGTCTGCAGTGTGGCAGTTTATAGTGATGCCTAGTACTGGGGCATCATGCTGCAGACATGTAGCATGATGTCCCACTCAATCACATTATATCTGGACACCAGGCCAACCAGTCCTAACACTAACCACTTAATGCTGAGCGCCAAGCGAGGCAGCGGTTAGTGCCATTTTTATGTCTTTGGCATGACTTGGCCCGGGTGTGACCTCTAGCATCCAAGGCAGATGCTCTAACCACTAGGCAAATGGAACAGTTGGTGCGTGGTAGCATAATGACATGAACTTGTACTGAAACTTGAAGCTACTGTTTTTGCTAATTGAATATATGTATTAACAAAAATTAATGTCTCCAAACTTTCATTTCTGTTTTTAACTTTGCTCAAGAAACATGGAGATTTTTAAAACTACTCCAGTTTTGAAAATGTTGGACATCATTTTATTTGTGAGCATGTGCTATTACAGCAGAATGTGAATGAGGGTTTAGTCTCATGAGCAATATTATAAGTAAAAGGGACTTACCATTTAATTGGGGGGGGGGGCAGGGTGGTGGTGAGATTGAGATTTCCTTTAAAGCCAGGGTATTTTTTTAATTAGATCTGAAGATAGATTTTTCCATCCTTGTATGTAGAATTAAATCTTTTTTCGACAAGCTGTTTGGGGGCTCAGTGCTGTGTGAATAAACTTGTTGACCTTTACTTATAGTCAGCACATAAACCTCCACAGAATAATAATTTAGTCATGACTGGGCTAATAACATATGGAATGTCACTCAGTTCAGCAAGCTTTGTGTGAGAATATTTGGCAGGAATGAAATGTAATTACAGACAAAAGTGATCAAAAATTGGATATCAGATGACCAAAACACCAGTGTAAAATACTATGGTGAAACTGTTTCATGTTAACTTTTTAAAGAAACAGGTGATGAGTCAAGACAAGGCAAAGTTGGCTTCATTTTCTGTGCATACATCAGTGAAATGATAAACCAACTTGCCTGAATATCCCACAAATGTGGACCGTGCTGATCAGTGAGGACTGTTAAACTTGCATGGTACCCAGTTTTTATAAAAATGTATGCCAGTGTTATCTAATTACTAAGAAAGGACAATGATACAAAATTCTAAATTTCATCTGTGGTTGACTACTTGACATTGAAAGGGCCTTCCCAGGGTCCCAAGTATGTTTTACTGGAATGGCTTTGCCATAAAATTTATGTTCTTTTGAATTTGGATTTTGTTTTTGGGAAATTGTCAAGGGTCATCATGAACAAAATTGCATATCAGATTTTCAAACAAAAATCATAGAAAAGATGTACACAAATATATTTGGTTAGAATTTAAGATAACTTTAATGAGGGTTTAATTGTCATGAAAAGTACAGTGATGTGAGAATGCTTTTTCAGCATGTCCAGTGTTTGTTCTTCCAATTGGGGATGAAGATATAGCAGAAAACAGTTAAGTCCCATCAAAATTAAATAAATTTATATTCAACTGATTGGTATTTTTTTGCCAAATGTAGTTTGCACACAGATACATTAGAAAAATATAACTGTATAAAAAATGTATGTCCCATGTCATTATTACTTCATTTGTGCAAAGAAGACCCTTATTTAAATATTCCTGATGTAACTATGTAACGGAAGTACAGCACATTTATATAAAAATGGAATTATAGATCAAAGATAAGTAAATATTTGAGGGTGACCACATATTTTGCAAAATATTCCTTCCTTTAATCAACAGTTTAAAAACAAAAATCACCTGTTGGTGAAGTAAATAGGGAACATTGGTAGAAATAGTACCTCTTATTGCCATTGTATTTTCTTTCAAATTATCCCTCAGCATTTATAATTTAAATGACCAGAGATATTCAGAAACAATAACTTAGTGTATATACTTGCTTTTAAGTTGAATCAAACTGCAAACAACATAGACATTGATCTGCCATTGTACATTGCACCAGCCGATTGGGGTCTGTTTTATTTGTTAAATTGATTTCTCTAACAAACTGCATAGAACCAGTCTGCCAGTGCATAATGCAGTTGGACTCAACTTATAAGCGTGTACATATAGTAGTGAGTTAGAAAATTAAGTAGCATGCATTTAAACCAGGTAATTTTGATGAAACCAGACATTTCCTTTTCTGGATTGTCTTATTCTTATGTATGGTAGTTCTCTACATTTGATTAGCCTGCATTTTCAAAACTTTGTTCTTTTAGTATATTGACTGTTGAAATTAAATGCATTTTTATTTATATTGGATTTTTTTTCCCAACATCTGTTCAAACATGATATGAATAGGTTTTACAGGTACTAGATGGTTTTGTTGTTGTGGAGTTTAATGCCATTTTTCAGCACAAGATAGGCTGTACATGGCAGCCATTATGGATGGTGGAGGAAGAACCTGGGAACACCCCAGAAAGAACCACCGACCGACGAGAAGCTACTGACAAGCATTCTCACATAACACATTGGCCGAGCCCGAGACTCAAACCCATGCAGACAGAGGTGAGACGGCAGTGATCTGTAATGGTGAGCACTTTAGACCACAGATGGTTTTGTAATGAATGATCTATTTTCCTTTTATTTGTTTGACAGGGAAGTCATGGGTTCATCACCAAACATCCATGGGCAGGATCTGTAAAAGCATTTGTCAACTTGGACTCAGCTGGTGCAGGAGGCTGGGAAGTTGTGTTCCAAACAGGTTGATGTGCTGTTACATGTATATCTGTGTGCCAGTCTCAGAATTTTAATGCTGCACAAGCAGATTGCAAACTCGCAAGTTATTTTAAAATAAGAAAATTAGTTTAAATATACTTGACTGCCTTTATGAAGCATAGGGATCAGATAGAAGTATAGATACCCCCCAGTACAAAAGAAACATAAAACTAAAGGAATTATAAGCAAGGAAAACTGTACAGAGATGAGTTACAGTAAGTTCCCAAAAATTCAAGTGCTGCCCTTCAAAGGACCATTTATTAATACCAGCATATTAAGAAGACCTGTCATAAAAGGTAATCGTTAATTGGTACATAGTAAGGAAAAAATTATTCATTACAGATAATGTTTGAAGTTTATTGCATTTATCATCTGTACTTCTTGCAATTATTAAATCACAAATAAATTATATTTCATTCAGCACAGCATCACAAATAATATCCATGCCTGAAGCTCTTTGACTTTTCAGGTTAGCATCATTAAATGGAGCTAAAAGTAATTAATTCATTTCATGAACAAAGTATTTTAACACCATTTGAAATGACATTTTTTAACATATCAGATTAAATACTTGCTAAAACAGGGTGGTTTGTTTACATAATTTTTTTTGATGCCGCCATGTCCAGAAAGACCAATTTTTTTATTAAGAAGTGAGCAGCTTTCTTATTTAGGCATTGTGTAGTTGCCTCCTTTTGATTTCTTCACAGTATCAAATATTGACTCTTGCAGCACTCTAGACAAAAATGGCAGATGACATGTACACAGACAAGTTTTTTTTCAGTGTATATCAAATGAATGGGGTTGCACTGTTTGTCAGTATGAACTATATTTAAATCATTCATGCTCAAAATAAATATGGTACTTTTAGCTATATTTTGAGATCCTGATGTGAAAATTTGATGAGAAACAGGTGCAGATTTTATGCTGTGCCATATGGTCTCTGATATTACAGGAAGTGGAGTTCTGAGATGAAATATCTGCCAAAGTAAAATTGCATGTTTTTGATCAAGTTTTAAAAAAACCTTATGGTAGAGCAGTTTCTTTTCCCACTAAAACATTCAGATCATAATATTATGTCACTCAAATACTGAATATAGTAATGGCACAAGTTACCATTTGTTTTCCCCATACATTTTGCTGGTCCTATAATATTTAATTGACTTGCCTTTAAAATTTATTGTTTGTGCACAAACAAAATCAGTGGACTATATTTTACAAGATCCTTTCATTTTTAGGTCCATTCCATCCCTGGCTGGTGAGGGCCTATGCACAGTCAGCTCCCTACCCCTTTGGATCAATCATGGGCCAGGATCTGTTCCAGAGTGGTCTTGTGCCATCTGACACTGACTTCCGAATTTTCAGGGACTTTGGCAAGCTGCCTGGTATTTACTAGTTATAGAATTTGTAAATGACCAAATATGGGATAATACAGAGTCAGTAGAATTGTTAATGACAAAGTATGGGATAACCTAGCCAGTAGAAATGTTAATGACCAAGTATGGGATAACACAGTCAGTAGAAATGTTAATGACCAAGTATGGGATAACACAGCCAGTAGAAATGTTAATGACCAAGTATGGGATAACACAGTCAGTAGAAATGTTAATGACCAAGTATGGGATAACACAGTCAGTAGAAATGTTAATGACCAAGTATGGGATAATATAGAGTCAGCAGTAACTTACTAGTTGCTGCACTTGCACTGAGACCAGGTAGATTTTATTATGATTTGGTATACTTCTGTACTGTATTGCTAATATACCATGTAATAAAGTCGCCCCATCAATGACCTTGACAATCCTTAATCAAAGGAACATCTTGCCAGTAAATGGCAAGATATAAATGTCACTTTGTGCCAGTGGTGGTTATAGCATCAGCCATATGACAGCCATCATCATTAGTGTTAAAGTGCTGTGTTAGAGTAGCATATCTTTGACATCATTTACTTCATTCAGTTGACATTTTGGTAGAATAATGCTATATATGTACAGAATGTTTTCAGGTATCCTTTTGTTTGTCACCATCTTTTAAAGAATTTCAATTGGTAAAAGATCTTATGTGGGTTTTGTATAAATTATTTGTCTAGAAATGATTTACTGCTTATCACAGTTTAGAATTCGTACGTGGATTTTGTTTAAATTTTTTGTCTAGAATTCATTTACTGTTTATCACAATTTAAAATTCTTATGCAGCTTCATTTTATTTAATATCCACAAATTAAATATAATGTGTGTAAAAATTTTGTAAGGAGAAAAATAATGATGAAATCTAAAGAAAGTAGACTCTAGTAGAAGTATGTACTTCCCAAGCAGTGCCAGTGGCAATGTCACCAGAAGAGGACAGGGTGTTAGTTCAGTTCTTTCCTTAGTATCTTGATAGAGCCAAAATAGAATATCCCTGTGATAGTTCAGTTTCATCCTGTCTCTTGATTATTTGAATCAATTTGTGCGATAGCTTAGAATTGATTGATGGTTTATATATTAATAACAACACATAACTGCATTTTAATCCCGAATTCCAGATACATCTTCTGTGAGAAATTCTTTCTTGAAGACAAAACAACAAAAATGATATAGAAACATTCCAATTTAAGGTTGAAAATTGGATATATTTAGTGATATTGAGGCCAGGTCCTCATTTGATGGACTTTGTAGATGGTGTAAGTTGAAACATTTTACCTAGGAATCGCTAATATGTTTTCATGATAGTGAGAAGTAAAAGTCAAAAACTTTCCTACCTTCGTGTTTTTTGTTGAGTTATGCATGCCACATAATTTTTAGCAAGTTCATTTAAACAAATGTACACTTTTAATGTGTAGGTTCATTTTTAGAATTCATTTTCTTTGCAGTCATAGAAATTTATATGTACAATGAGTTAGATTGGCTTTAAAAAAGTTGTCGCCCAAAAATCGGCAACTTAAATATTTTGTTGCCAGTCTTCAGAAATTGTCGCCATTTTCATGATACAGAACTATCCATTTATCTCAGCACCTCAGGAACAAGATAATATTGTCAACATAAGTGGATGTTTAGATAAAAATAAGAGGGGGTGCTGAAAATAAATTGAAATTTCACATTCAAATGAAATTTTGGAAGTGACCCGTCGTCAGTGGCTAGGATTTACACAGAAAAAAAAACCCAAAGAAAATATGGCAATTTTGATTAAATGATGACAGATAGTCTGAAATGGACATGTATATTGACAACTGTAGTACACTCCACAATGTGTTAAATAATGTACCTGTTTATGAAAAATCCATAAATTTGAGTATTAGATCATATGTTTGAAAATTCATGTACGAGTCAAATCTTGTTAGAAAATACAATTAACATGTATACATGAAAAAACGGTAGTCTTCATTTAATCTATTTCCCATTGTCAACAAACACATTTCACAAAACAATTCACTCTTCTATTCCTTATCCTAGCAGCACATGGCTGTATAGTTCAGGGTTCCCACCCTATCAGGAAATTGTGAAAACATCAGGAGAAATGATAATTTTTTTCCCGACCGTGAAAAGTTCTTGAATTTTGCAAAAATTGACGAAAGTTGGGAAAACCCAGGAATTTTCGGCCACAGCTTGAAGCTCGTAACAATTATGTAATTGAGTCGTAACTGAACTGATCTTGTGTTACATCTATCGAGATCTGACCAGAATATTCCGAGGTTGCAGTATGGATCATTTGAGTGCTTGATATAAACATATTTGTTGAGTCAATCCAAATGCTCAATGTTTTAGATTCATCTAGTAGACAAGATAAAACTAAGACATTGATGCAACTTGACCTGGTACTTGCGATTTGTATTGCTAATTGCACGAGTACACGTATCTCACAACCCACATGTTCATGACATCATAAATCCAGTAGTCATGTTTTATCAATAATAACCCATTTCAAATGATGTAGAAAAAAAAAATATTATTAAAAATTAAAGAAGTGGAAAAAAACAAAGTCCTCGATATTTATTTCGAGAACAACTGCCAGGGTTTTGTTGTCTCTCATGACTAAAAATCTTGACATGTGCCCTCTGCTTGATGAATCTGACTGGCCAGATTGCTGTGACAGTGACAGGGTTCTTGTCATTGTTCTCGAAATAAATATGTTGACAGTTATATGTTCCTTTTATGAAAGGTATCTGACTTTCATTTAATATAATTAATATAATTTCATTTTATTACATTTAAAAGGACTTTGTTGTTGATAACACATGACTATTTGACTTCCGATGTTGTCATTTGAGATTTGTGGAGTCATGTGACTAGTTATGCAAATGGCGAGTACCAGGTCAGGTTTCATTTTTGCTGTAGTTTCGTCTACTAGTCCATCAGTGGATTAAAGACATAATGATTATAATACTTGCCATTTCTGAAGAAAAAAAAACATTTTCCTGTCGATTTCATGCAGGTATGAGTTGATATAACATCACTTAAATTTGCTAGTCCCACTGGTAATTGACTACCAAATGTTGCTATCCCACGGTGGTGGCAAATTCCAAATTATTTTGACATGGAATAGCTGACCCCACACCCAATCCTATGTGTCCAAATGTGAAAAATGGGGTGGGAATATTCTGAGGATACCCATATTAGAAAATGGACTGCTATTCATTTTAAGCCAAATTTATTGTCCAAAATGTTGAATCTCTGAGCTGAACTTTGCTGCAAAACTATTACACAGTGGCATATAGCTTGAAGCAATGGTTTCAGATCTTAAAATGGACGCAGGAAAAATGGGAAATTGTCATCCCTTGTATATGAGTCCCTGTATCAATACAGGTTTGGGGACTGGTTTATTGAATTACAGGAAGACATGATTTTACAGAAAATTCAGTCCTTGTTTATACAACAAAATGTAATTTTGAAGATTTGTTGTCACAATTGAAATCCCTCCTTTTGTTAATGTTTTTTAAGTGATGGATTTTTAACCAAATCCTCTTAAGGAGTTTAGGTTGTTTGAAAAATCTTGTTTGGGTTTTATTGGTACAGATTAATTGAGGGTTAAACTTTTTTCTTTACAAGATAATTTATTGCTTTTTCATAATGTGAAATGAAAAGTTTACTTTGTATAACATGCATATATATTGCTCTAGAATTTTTTAGAATTAAAGGTTTGAAATTTATAAAAATAAAGTCAAACTTGTTTTGTGTGATAAATTTATGGTTTTGTACATTATCATCTTTTCTGACTTAGATGGTTTGGAGCATCTTGAAATAGGAACATCTTTAGATTTAGAAAAAGCATGTTTTATAACACTGGACAACAAATTTTTACAAAAGTCATGTTACTGAAATAAAATTAGTCAATTCTTATCAATTTTTATGTGCTGAACACGAATATGACAGTCAAATTGCAAAATTGGCTCTAGTATTTTTGTAATCTGCAAGAAATTAATGTTTACATAACGAAATGCATTCCAATAGTAAAAGGTCAACTGTAATAGCCTACCTATAAAAAATCAAGTCATTGACTACATCTTAGATTTCTTCGCCTGTCTCTTGTACAGCTGTTCGGGAGCATCTCTGAGGAGTGTCCAGCAGTAGTCAGCCAGCATTGTAGTGGACCATTTTCCCTGGTATCTTTGTTCCATTGTTGCGATATCTTGATGAAAACGTTCGCCGTGTTCATCACTAACAATACCACAGTTGCTAGGAAAGAAATCCAAATGGGAATGAAGGAAGTGAATCTTTAGAGACATATTGCAGCCAAGTTTCTTATACTTCATCAACATGTCTTCTACTAGTTCCTTATAGTTTTCTGCCCTAACATTTCCGAGGAAGTTTGTAGAAACTAGGCGAAAAGCATTCCATGCTTGTTTCGCGTCACCTTCCAGCAAGTTGTTGAACCGGTCATCTTTGAAAAGCTCTCGAATCTGAGGACCCACAAAAACTCCCTCTTTAATCTTTGCTTCGCTGAGTCGAGGGAATTTTTCATGCAGGTATCGGAATGCTGGCAAAGTCCGGTCAATGGCTTTCACGAAGTTCTTCATCAAACCTAGTTTGATGTGAAGGGGTGGTAGCAAGATTTTCTGAGCCTCAACCAGAGCTGGGTGTTGGATATTCTTCTCTCCAATGGCTACATTCTGCCTGTGAGTCCATTCCTTCCTCATGTAGTGCATTTCCCTTGCTCGGCTATCCCACTCGCATAAGAAACACATGTATTTTGTATATCCTTGCTGCAGTCCCATTAAAAGGGCAACTACCTTCAAATCACCACAGAGGTGCCAGCTGTACTTGTTATACTCAATGGAATTCAGTAGCTGCCTTAAGTTATCGTATGTCTCTTTCATGTGGACAGCATACGCTACTGGAATAGATGGAAGAATGTTTCCATTGTGCAAAAGCACAGCCTTGAGACTCAGTTTCGAAGAGTCCACAAATAGTCTCCATTCTTGTGGGTCATGAGTGATTTTTAAAGCATTCATGAGGCCCTCAATATCGGAACAGAATATCAGATTACTTTCCTTTCTGAAGAAAGGCTCCAATTGCTGGTGGCGCTTTCGATATGCAGTAATTGTGACATCTTCTTCTAGAAGATTCCATTGTTGGAGTCTTGATCCTAGCAATTCTGCCTTGTTCTTTGATAAGTCCAAATCACGAATCAGGTCATTTAGTTCTTCCTGTGTTATTCTGTGTGGGGTTGATGATGCACCACAGTGAAAATCTGGATCACTGCATGCTGATGGACCAGGAGAAGAACAGGTCGACTCACCTTTGTCTTCGTCAGATGAATCAAGAGAATATTCTGCTGGAGGTTCTGGAATAGGAAGTCCCTCACCATGTGGAACTGGTCTCAATGCAGACGGAATGTTTGGGTAGACTATTCTCGACTTCTTTCGCTTCGTTATTCCGCCGGAAAGAGGAGGAACCAAGCAGAAGTAACAGTCATTTAGGTGGTTGCTTGGCTTTCTCCACACCATTGGGACTGCAAACGGCATTGATGACCTTTTGCAATTCAACCACTGTGAAAGCTGTGTTGTACATGTAGCACAGCATATATGCGGAGCCCAAGGCTTGTCTTGGTCACCAACCTTGCATCCGAAGTAAAGATGATATGCCTTCTTCACTTGAGAATTGATACTTTTCTTCTGGTTGGCAAATGTCACTTCCCCACAAATATAGCAAAAATTGTCCGCGGTATTAACACACTTTCGAGGCATTACTGTTCTTTATTGTACGTAAATGGATAAAATAATAAGTTTTATGTAACAGTAGCTTGAACTGTCTCGCACAACGTCTAAAATATTTTAAATGCTGAACCTATCTGATTGGGCTTTATATAGTACACTGCTTACGTCAGCTTCAGCAGCCGCCTGGCATTAGTATAATAGGCCTACACATGTATAGTACACTGCTGACGTCAACTTACTTCAGCAGCCGCATGGCATTAGTATTGCATTGCATCAGAAAATGATGCAATCAACTGTGGATGATGTGAGCATGATGGTATTATGCAATGTTACATCATTATTCCGGATGTTGCTGCAGTCCTACTGGAGAAATTTACACAGTGAAACATAGAAAATGAGGTATATGAATATCTTCAAAACGAGAGCCAATACAAATTTTTCACGGTTATATTCGTGTTCGGCACACCAAAATACTACAGATTAGGGCCTTTTCAAGTCAGTAATGATTTCACTGTTGACCAGTGTAATCTAAAATGTTCTATAATACCATTTAGTAATGGTCATGTCTAAACCTTGAAAAAATTAATTTCATCATGGAAAATCCCTGGAAATGACCTGGAAATTTAACTTTAGAAAAGTGGGGGAACCATGATAGTTATTTTTATGCTAAATGTACTTGTACTTAAATTGGCCTAAATTGTGATCAGCCAGAGACAACTACCATGATGATGAGACCACCAAGGGGATGAGGCTATTCATAGGGAAATGAAAACGTGAACAGATTAAAAGTTTAACAAACATTCTTCCAAGATGTCCCACCTTCATTTTGAACTTGACAGCCAGATCTCTATTATTCAAAATAATGCAACTTTAATTTGGGTTTTACACCACCGTTGGTAATGATTGTAAGCATGAACTATTTTGTTGCAAACAGTAAACTTTCACGGCGCAAAAAAATATGTTCCAGTCACTATGAAAAAGAAAACAATGCTTTTATTTAAGATTTTTGCAGACTTTCTTTGATTAAAGGTCTTTGGCTTGCATTGATGAAGGATCGTGTGCTTTGAAAGGCACTGCTAAAGGCCCTCTTTGAAGAACCAAATAAATGCCTGGTTGTTATTTCTCTGGCAATATAAAATACTTGTAAAACATTGACTGAGACAGAATTTTGTTTTCATTTGCATAGTATATATAGGAAACAATCGATGCTTCAAAGGTAATCAGTTTTCTTTGATGTTTCAGCAAAACTACTTTTACTGGTACATTTTTCAAAAAGAAAAAACTATTGCCATCATCTGATCGATTGTAGTTGTTCCCTCCTTCAGAGGTGGTTGATTGTAGCTAGTCAGGCAGCACGGCTAATTTGGTTATATTATGGCATACAGTACTAAGGCCAGACATAAAAATAAGCAGATTGATATAACAATGGCATGTTAGGGCAGTTTATCAATATGAACAAAGGATTTGTTTATGTATCAGTAGATTGCAGTGCAGTTTTATATCCAAGTTTGCCGCTTCCTGTAATGGTGTCTTTGAATTTCTTCACTCCAAACCCAAGACTATATAACTATATATAAATTTTAACAGCCAAAAATGTTTTCGCCAAAAATTCACCAGATGGTATTTTGTTTTTTGCCAATAAGGAAAAAAATTACAATTTGTGACATCAGTGAAGCCCAGCGCAATCCCTAGTACATGCATGGTTCTAGAGGACTACTTGTTTTTAGAAGCAAGTTAAGTTTTAATGAATTAGATTGGAATGAACATTTTGGATTTTTGGTGACATGAGAATTTAGTTTCATTGTTTATATTTTAAAACCTCTTAATTGCTCATGAAGCACACCACCTTTAAATTAGTGTTTTCTCCAGAATGCATAATTGTACAAATCCCTGATTAATTGAAAGAATCCCAACTATCCTATTTTAGCATTCGCAGTTTTCAGTATTCATTGGTAATGGCTATGCTATTACATGTACTTCCAATGCATAGTGTCATGGTCCTAATAAGCAACCAGTGTGCCAGTGATCAAGATGAACAACTATGTATTTTATGTTTTTATTAAAAGTTATTTAGCACACATGTTTGTTGAAGCATGCTAGTGGTCTGTTTATAGATAATGTTCTAGATTAAAAACTGCCTGCATTAAAAATTGAAAATCATCCATTTGAATATTGCTAGAGGGAAATTTCTCTCTGTGTGAAAATCATGATTGCCTTGCAGTTGTGTACTTTATTTTAGATAACTGAATTTGATTACATGATGTTAAGTCTTCTTATCAATAAATCTTAGTCTTGCAGGAGCATTCTTTTACTTTTACTTCTATTTATCCTTCTTATATCTGACTCTTAGTCATGCAGAAGCATTCTTTCTCCTGTGCTTTTGCTTTTCGGCTTTTTTTAAATACTGTATTCATTTTGGTATTAAGCATATTTCTTTGTCACTGTTCAGTATACAGTTATGGTGAAAAGAATCGATCTTCAGTTAAGTCATAATAACCAACATGGCTACATGTTACAAAATTTACTTTGCATGTTTTTATTTAGTCATTTAAACTGCATTATTTTCTTTTCTTTGCAATAAACGTAATTTTTGTGTACAGCTAGAATCATTCCAGCAGTTGTTGTGGATTATTCTCATAGCAAATGAGACCAAAAAATAGTTTTGTGACTGCGCTACATTTCATAGGATAACAATTTTCATGTATTTCTTGGTTGCTTCAAACAAGTTACTTTCTGTAGAAACAATATGACTCTACCAATCCACAAATGTATGATCTAAGCAAAATGCCATTTTTAACAAAACCTCAAAACTCAATACCCTTGAAAAAAATGAATTTCACAGTATCCGGGTTTATGCCTTATTTATGCAGTCTCATAGAATGTAAAGATAGTACAGTGATTTTCAAGTTATGAGGTAGTGAGCATGAACTTTGTACCAAGAGTTTTTTCCCTTACTACCATACAAAACATTTCCTACCTTGTGTGTAACTATATACCATAAAAAACATTTTACAGTAAAACATATAATAACATTCAGATGTATTTTAACAAATGATTGGTCCTTTCTATAAATGTGTGTACCGTTTTATTTGTTCTTTCAAAGAACAAATTTATCTTTAATGTACTAAGAGAGGTAACTCTTGTGAAAAGTTTGCTTCCAGACATTAGTTAAATAATTAGTAAATTAGTTATTATTGTTGTGGAGATATTTTTCTTATCTTATTACAGTTTTTTTTTTTAGCTTTTCAATTTTTTTTTAAATTTAAGGTTTGGATATTGCCTACATTTCCAATGGTTATGTCTATCACACAGAGAATGATAAGCCAGTCTACATCAATCCTGGCTGTATTCAAAGAGCAGGTGCGTATATGCTTTTTTAAACAACAACAATACAACAAGTATTAAATAGGATATTGAGAGGCATCATTAGCTCCCTTTTCAAGAGAGCTTATGCTGTCACCGTTGTATCATGATTGTCCAATGGTATTTGTATTAATAAATGTACACATTTTGTGTAAGTTAGTTTCTTGGACATTTTTGCTTGTACAGTCATGAAGCTTTAGATTGGCAAATAACCTGCAGTGTACAACACCACTATAACAAAAATAGGTAACTGTAACATGCTTTTTATGTTCCAGTGATCATGTACACATGTACACTTTTTTCTTTAGATCAATTTTGTTTAAAATACTTTTGCTTGTACTATGATAAAAATAGATCTGTACATGCGTCCAGAAGAGTATGACATTATAATACCAAAATTGGCCATTTTGACTTTCTTCTTATATTCTAGAGATCATGTACATACTTTATATTTAGGTTAATTTCTGGAACAGAATTGCTCGAATAGTCATGAAAATAGATATATGCATGCATCATGAAGAGCACTATGACTTTCTGAATGAATCGCTCTAATCACTAGGCCACCAGAGTGGTCTGCATGCATCATGAAGGGCACTATGACTTTCTGAGAGAATTGCTCTAAGCACTAGGCCACCAGAGTGGTCTGCATGCATCATGAAGGGCACTATGACTTTCTGAGACAATCACTCTAACCACTAGGCCACCAGAGTGGTCTGCATGCATCATGAAGGGCACTATGACTTTCTGAGACAATTGCTCTAACCACTACACCACCAGAGTGGTCTGCATGCATCATGAAGGGCACTATGACTTTCTGAGACAATCGCTCTAACCACTAGGACACTGGAGTGGTCTGCATGCATCATGAAGGGCACTATGACTTTCTGAGAGAATCGCTAGAACCACTAAACCACCGGTGTGGTCTGCATGCATCATGAAGGGCACTACGACTTTCTGAGACGATTGCTCTAACCACTAGGCCACCAGAGTGGTCTGCATGCATCGTGAAGGGCACTATGACTTTCTGAGATGATCACTCTAACTACTAGGCCACTGGAGTGGTCTGTATGCATCATAAAGGGCACTATGACTTTCTGCGATGATTTCTTTAACCACTTGGCCACTGGAGTGGTCTGCATGCATCATGAAGGGCACTATGACTTTCTGAGAGAATCACTCTAACCACTAGGCCACCAGAGTGGTCTGATGCATCATGAAGGGCACTATGACTTTCTGAAATGATCGCCATAACCACTAGGCCACTGGAGTGGTCTGCATGCATCATGAAGGGCACTATGACTTTCTGAGAGAATCGCTCTAACCACTAGGCCACCAGAGTGGTCTGATGCATCATGAAGAGCACTATGACTTTCTGAGATGATCACTATAACCACTAGGCCACCAGAGTGGTCTGCATGCATCATGAAGGGCACTATGACTTTCTGAGAGAATCGCTCTAACCACTAGGCCACCAGAGTGGTCTGATGCATCATGAAGGGCACTATGACTTTCTGAGATGATCACTATAACCACTAGGCCACCAGAGTGGTCTGCATGCATCATGAAGGGCACTATGACTTTCTGAGAGAATCGCTCTAACCACTAGGACACTGGAGTGGTCTGCATGCATCATGAAGGGCACTATGACTTTCTGAGAGAATCGCTCTAACCACTAGGACACTGGAGTGGTCTGCATGCATCATGAAGGCCACTATGACTTTCTGAGATGATCACTATAACCTAGGCCACCAGAGTGGTCTGCATGCATCATGAAGAACACTATGACTTTGTTTTCCCTTATGAGTGATCATTCATGCTTTTCATGTTTATGCGAGTTTCTCAGACACTGTTGTTTGTATGCTCATGGTACATGGTATGTTCATATATCTTGAGAAGTATCAAACTATGATATCAAATGTAGGTCACTATGCCATACTTTTTATACTTAAGTGATTATGTACACCATTGATGTTTTGGTGTCTTTTTTGAACTCTGTTGCTTATGCAGTCATTTAATTGGATATGAGAAGTAATGCATCACCATATTTAAGAAAAAGTTGCTGTGACCTACATCAGCCTCTTAATTTTATGTCATCATCACTCATTATTGATTATCTTGAGTGCTGACAAATACAAAACTCATTTTTTGAATAAATATTTGTAATGAGCTTTTTCTGTCTTCTGCAGCTTTTCTTTTGTTTAATTCTTGCATATATAATTGATAGATATGGTAAAAAAAATATTCATTCCAATTCTGTGAACATTATTTCTTGTTTAATCCTTGCACTTCTATCTGATTGTTACTACATACAGTCCAGAGTTTGAAAATCAAGGTCCCACAGTTTTTAAAATAATGTTGCTCCATTTAAAGTCAGAGAAAGCTATTTAATTTGAAAGCTTTTAGACTTTTGTTGATACTCAAACAGGATGATACTTAAAAAAATAGCTTTGAATTTTGCATAACATATAAATATGTTGAAAGTCTGTAAACAAGGAAGGAGGAATTTTTGCAAGTAGTGAGGGTAATGTGTGCCACAAATTTTTCTGAATTTTTTGAGCTATTACTAATGCAGAAGTTATGTCATGGGCAAAATGTTATATCTGACAATCAAGTACAGTGCAATCTGTCATAGTGGACACCCTTATATAAGGAACACATCCTAATGAAGGACAAAATTTATGAGCTAATTTTCTTACGTTACATAAAATAAAATATAAAGGACACAATTTTGTGGTTCTTTGGTAGTCTTTATTACACAGATTTCTTTGTATTTTAAACATATGACAACAATATGTAACAAAAATACATGCTTGCTTTGGTTGGGAGCATAAACTGTCATCAGTTATTTTAGCCAGAACTGAATGGAATTTCCTGCTTTGTTTGGTTGGGAGCATACAATGTTATTTTTGTCATGTTGGGCACCCATGTTGAGATTAAGCAAGCAGACTGTTTTAAGTTCAATGTAAAATACTAAATCTCATGGTGGAAAAATGTTAATTTATATATATATATATATATATATATATATATATATATATATATATATATATATATATATATATATATATAAATAAAATTTATTTATCATATTAGTTATATTGCATTTTCATACTTGCAGGTGAGAATTTGATGTCTCTCCTTAAAGCCCTTGCTTCTGACCCAAAGCTGGCTAACCCTGGCCTGGATAAACATGGGACGATGGTTTTCTTTGATGTGGTGGGCATTTTCCTTATCCATTATCCTATAAGGATAGCGACCATTGTAAACAGCATTCTAGTGGCTGCAGTGTTTTTTAAGTTAGGAAGAAAAGCAGTTGCAGGTAATTTTAAACTGTGCATAGATTGTGTATTTCATTTAACAAGTAAATTTAGGACTTTGAATTAAGTGCATATAAGAAAAAAACCAATGATGGAAAATAAATGAACACAGACCTACAGGTATAATTGTAGCCAAAATATATTTTTGTAGAATAAAAACAGAGCCTAAGATACAAAATGTACTTTTCTGTTGATTTTCTTTTTTTAATGAACTGCAGACATGCCAACTCTTATGATTTTGCTTAAATCTTATGAAAATTACCCGTAAAATATGGACTTTTGGCAGACTAGCAAAAACTACAAAATAATGATCGTTGCCGAAAAATCCAGATAATTGGTTCATCCATGTTTTATTTTGATCGGGTTTCATCTTAGAATTAGTGAAATTAGTCAGGGAACCAGACTAACTTTACAGCAGCACCCCAGATGCTTTAAACTGCAACTATTTGTTCATGTGAAGTGTCTGCATGATCAAACTCTTGATTATAGAATTTTTAAAAATGGCGTACAGAAAGTGATGCATGTTTAAGACGAAAGGGAAAATAAGCTTCTAGAAAAGTGTTAATAATCAACACAGAAGAATAGAAAGGAGTATTCAGATTCTTGTGAATAAAACTTTGAAAGGACACAATTATGTTTGTTGGAAATCACATGCCAATTTGAGTATGTCTCACGGCGGGAGATATGATTGCCATCATTATGTGAAATGGAAACGAATTTCCAAGAATGATGTAAAGTTAGGAGATAGCAACAAGCCATTGAGCTACATAGGGTTTGGAACTAGAGTTTGTGCAACTCTACTGGTGGTAAATAAAATCTATGTGTACTTAACAAACTTTTCAGTTGAACATAATGTTTATCGTTGATGCATCTAACTTTTAATTATGTTTTCCAGCTTTACAGTAGCAGTTATTGATAATAAGTTACGTCTTACTGAAAACTGGTCAATCTTACGGAAAAAAATCAACTGCCTTACTGAGATGGACTCATCGGGGTTGGCAGGTCTGGAATTGATTAACATGACTTATATCCATTTACCTTGATCTTATTCTGCATTTTTGTTTAGCTGTCTCTCCTCTTTTGAACTGTAATCTGGTTAAGGAGAATTTTGAAAGTAGTTGTATCATGATGCATTTCACTTTGGCAAAGGGATTGTCTAATATTAGCATATGCGAATATCACTAACTTCAGAAGTAAACATATATGCCTCATATCCAAGTATTAACTGATATTATTGATCTAGGCACAAGTCATTAGTGTTTGGTGACCAATTGTTTGCTGTGTAAGGGATATTACTGGTTGGGTAAGCAATATATGTGTACCTCATTGGGTAGGAAGAGTTCTTATTTGATAGGGATGATGAATAATGTCAGAGGTTGCATTTTGTGCAGTTGTCTACATCATCAGTATAATGAAAAATGACTAAAGTTTGAAAGACTATATCTATTGAAAGACTATATCTATTGAAAGCAGGCACAAGAGAGTCCGAGGCCATACTTGCCAGTGAAGACAAGCAAAATTTTGTGTTCAGGGCATTTTCTTTGTGATATAAGTTGACTTTTTATCCACAACTATCAATATTTGGGAGTTCTCATTTGCTGGCTGCAGTATTCTGTAAATTCTGCCAGCCGCCTTTACATGTCAGAAGTTTTCTCCCTTTAGGTAGATATTGTAAATCTGTATACATTTGTGTCAAGGAAGGTTTGATGAATAACATAATCATCTTTATTCAACAAACTAATGGTCATTTTCAAATTATATGCTGTAATGAAGGTCATTCATGCATATGGAGTGATCAGTTGTTAACAGCTTTCTCTTGTTGGTGAATGTCATTTATGCATATGGAGTAATCAGTTGTCAACAGCCTTCTCTTGCTGGTGAGTATCATTTATGCATATGGAGTAATCAGTTGTCAACAGCCTTTGCTTGTTGGTGAATGTCATTTATGCATATGGAATAATCAGTTGTCAACAGTCTTCTCTTGCTGGTGATTGTCATTTATGCATATGGAGTAATCAGTTGTCAACAGCCTTCTCTAGCTGGTGAGTATCATTTATGCATATGGAGTAATCAGTTGTCACATCCTTCTCTTGCTGGTGAATGTCATTTATGCATATGGAGTAATCAGTTGCCAACAGCCTTCTCTTGCTGGTGAGTATCATTTATGCATATGGAGTAATCAGTTGTCACATCCTTCTCTTGCTGGTGAGTATCATTTATGCATATGGAGTAATCAGTTGTCAACAGCCTTCTCTGGCTGGTGAGTATCATTTATGCATATGGAGTAATCAGTTGTCAACAGCCTTCTCTTGCTGGTGAATGTCATTTATGCATATGGAGTAATCAGTTGTCAACAGCCTTGTCTTTCTGGTGAATGTCATTTATGCATATAGAGTAATCAGTTGTCAACAGCCTTCTCTTGCTGGTGATTGTCATTTATGCATATGGAGTAATCAGTTGTCAACAGCCTTCTCTTGCTGGTGATTGTCATTTATGCATATGGAGTAATCAGTTGTCAACAGCCTTGTCTTTCTGGTGAATGTCATTTATGCATATAGAGTAATCAGTTGTCAACAGCCTTCTCTTGCTGGTGATTGTCATTTATGCATATGGAGTAATCACTTGTCAACAGCCTTCTCTTGTTGGTGAATGTCATTTATGGACATGGAGTAATCATTCTTCAACGTTCTTCTCTTGATGGTGAAGGTCATGCATATGGAGTAATTATTTTTCAAAAATTTTCTCTTTGTTGGTGAAGTTTATTCATCCATATATATTAGCAATTATTTTCAACAGTGTTCTCTTTGCTGGTGAAGGTCATTCTTGCATATGGAATAATCATTTTTCAACAGTCTTCTCTTTGCTGTTGAAGGTCTTTGATGCATATGGAGTAATCATTTTTACAACAGCCTTTTCGCTTTTGAAGGTCATCATTTTTCAAGCTTCATGACTCCCAGAAAATAATCAAAAGTTCAGTTCTTAAATCAGTATGTATTTAACATTATACTAAGATCACTTATTCTCTGAGTGGTTTTTAAATACAAGTTTGGCTTTAGCTTCATAAGGTGGCATGTCTTGCATTGACAGCTTAGATTTTTGTTGTAATATGATTAGCTAGCAGATTAGAAATCATAAATCATTGTAAATAAAACTCCTTTTTAAAGTTTGTCTTAATTTGTCTAATGGTCAGCCAAGATAAATGAGCAATGTGTCCATGTAAATATTTTTGTAAACACAAGATAGTGTGATCCAACATTAGGGAGAGTAGGTATTATTACTTTAGTCTTAGTACAAAGGAAGTCATAAATTAATAATTGTTGTAATCGTGAGACCTGAAACACTTTACTTATCCATTTTTGTTGCTTCCAAATAGTAAAGTTTTTAGTAATTAGCTGAATGTTTTTGGGGGGTTTGTTTATAATCAACATGTTCCCTGTTAAAATATAAGTCAGACCTGTCCTGTTGTATTTGCCAATGCAGATTTCTCTCCCATTAGTTATTGTAGGTTTTACTCTATTTTTAGCTGACAAATTGAACACGAGTATAAGTAAAAGTTGCTAATTTTGTAAATTTTCCAGCCATATGTAAGTCGATATGGAGTATAAGATGAAGTCAGGTCAGTGCCATGCTTCATCTTTGTTGCTTGTAACTTCTGGTTTCATGAATAGTAATGGTACCACTATACTATTCCAGATTAATTATGAAATTGGTGCTACCATGCTTTTTCACTGGTATTGTTTTGTAGAGATGGAGAGAGGGAGGGAGGAAGGTTCAGGGCAATTGCATTCTGTATGGTTCAGTTACCTGACAATTGTGATCTTCCCCATTACAATATTCCATTATCAATCGACACCTGAATAAACATTTCATTCTTGTTTTAATTATGATATACATTATCTCAAGAACCACATGGCTATGCAGTGCTATTTACATGCTAATTAAATATGCCTAGAAAATTGGCCAGTTCATTACAGTTCATTACAGTTGACAAATGTTTGATGCCAAGATTTGAAAGACAAGTTTAAATTAGTGAGGCTGCCAAAAAAATAAATGAGGTATCTGTTGAGAAATGGAGAGAAAATTAATAATAGAGACAGAAAAACAGAAAGGTCACATAAAAGAATAAATAAAATACTTTTAGAGCAATAAAAACAATGCCCATGACTAATGTTCATTATTTACACCCAAAGAAGAGAGAGGACATTATTTCTTGTGGTTCTTAATCTACTTGTAGTAATAAAACAAATTTGGTAAATGATGTGGAGTAATGATAGGGAACAAATAGTACCGGTATTGCCTATTACGGAAAGCCAATGTCAGGGTTTAAACAGTTCACTGGCTTGGATTGTTCTTGGAAACCAAGGATTGATCCATCAATTATAATCAAAGGGAGATGCCAAAACAACAGCTTGTTAAGAATGAAGACGAGTAATGTGTTGACATTTCATTTTGCTCTAAGCTGAAATGCAAAGCTAAAAATGGATCATTCATGGCCTACAAGTAATCCATCTCTGTTCAGAAATTTAGTCTATAGTATGTGCATTCTTTAGTGAACATATGACAGTATTAAGAATATATGATAGACATAAGCTTGATCTATGATAATTTATAAATATTCATCAAACATTTGAGTCCTTAATATGGATTATATCCCTTTTCAGGATCAATTATATTCATGAAATAGATGTATCAGTAATTGCTTGTGTGTGTCAAATAAAATACTGGTAAAGAAATATTAATGGACCTATGTGAAGACTGAAGTATTGTGGGGAAAAAAGATTATAAAGCCACTTCTATTCATATGTTGGTTTCCTATTGTTTCTTTTTCGGAAACAAATTATAGGCTTTGCAGACGCAAGTAGAGTGTAGACCATAAGTACTATGCTGCCTGTGATTTGTGAACTCTTTAACTGTTTTCTTTTATTTCATCTTGGAGAAATCGGGACATACAAGCACATACAAGTGCATACAAAATGATGATAAAATTATAACATAAAAGCATCATATTAGTTGATGAAAATTTAGTGAAATGGCAATTCAACAAGAATTTATACAGTTGTATGACCTGCTTTGGATTTTGCTGATTAAATCTAAAATTCATGGTATTGCAGATACTCCAAGCAATTAAAATTAAGTAATCCATGTGTAAGTCAATGTGGAGTAGAAGATGGAGCCCAAATTTCCAGATCAAAAAGTATCAACTTGTATGCTAGAAAATGTGATAGCTCATGGGAGATAAATCTCTAATACCAAACATAACAGCTTGAGTCCATCATCCATGCCATCAGGGAACATATTGATTATAAACAAATTAAAATGAGGAATTCAGAAAATTACTGAAAACTTTATCTTCGCTGTTGAGTAGTGAAGGAAATGGATATGTGAGATGTCTCAATTCCTATCTATAATAGAATAAATAATAATGTAAGACATACTTATTATTTAGATCATTAATTTTAATATATGGCCTATGACAGGATAGACCCTTACTTCTTGTAAATGAAAAAATTTGATTTACTTGGATTTCATCCTTCCTCTTACTCAAAAAATATTGAGTTGTGTTATCATTGAATGTCTCAATGTTAACTTTGGTAAATAATGGTAATAAATGGTAAGATACTCCTTGCAGTGTTTCATTAAAAAGCCAGTATAGCAGTCTAGAAAATTTATTCATCCTCAAAGTCAGGAATATTGAGGGATAAAAACTGAAAGTCATCTCTTTGAATGAGTCAAACAGTTGTTTCTGATTGGTTGAATGGTAATGATGTCATAATATTAAAATTATGGATAAAATAATTACGATAGTATCTACATTCACATATATCAGATTTACCTCAGGCAGTCTATATAAATCCAGCCTTTACCATATAATATTTGGGCAATACCAACTTATGTGAGAGGCACAATTTGTTACCAGTTGGAAGGGGAGGTAATTATTAGAAGTTATTTCCCTTTTGACACTTAGAGTGTCTTTGTAAAATAGTTGATTTCAGAGGCTGTATTGGTTTTTAGCTCACAGGCTAGTAAGGCCAAGTGAGCTTATGGCATGGCCCAATGTCAGTTATACTTTGTCCATTTTGTGTATGTCAAGAGTTTCTATTTTAAATGTCGCAGAATCCACTGGACCACTTTAGACCAAATTTGGCACATTTCATCTTTGCATGGAGGGCTTTCAAACATTTACAAAATGTTACTGATCTAGCGTCGGATATGGCCACTGTGACTAAAAACTGACAAAATGTAAATGACTTCATATCTGGCTACCAATAGAAAGCCACTTTTACTAAAAAAACAGCAAAAATACCTAAAACCTTTTTGCCAAAATCACTAAATATAATTTGACCAAACATAATAAAAAGCATCCTGATATGAAGACCTTTTGAAATTTGTGCATGATGCACATCTGCTGCCAAATATGTCTACCACATAATTTTTAAAAAAACAAACTTTAAATGACTTTTTAGTAACTGCTGAACAGAATTTGTTCATATTTCACAAGTATCCTTGCATGATGACCTTTCAAATTTGTTCAAAAGTGATGCTGATCTGTCATCATGTATGGCAAATGTTCCAAAATATAGAACATTTAAACAACTTCTTGTGAAACTATTTTAAAATATTTGACCAAACTTGACAAAGCATCCTGGCTTCAAAGGTTTTCAAGTTTATGCAACTGATGTAGATCTACTTTTAAACATGGTTGCCATTGCTAAAAGTGGGGAAAAAAAACTGATAAAATTTGACAGAAAGCCTCTGAATATTAGAGGACTTTTAATTTCGTACAGATGATGCTGATCTACCATCTAATATGGCCACTGTTGATAATAACTGAAAAATATTAATGTGACTTCTGAGAATTTCTTAAAAAACAGTATTTGACCAAACTTTAAAGAAAGCAGCCTGCCATCAGATATGTTTACTAAACATAGAAAACCCTTTGACAAGTCCTCCAAAAAAGTATATTTAACAAACTTTAATCAAATTTGACAGAAAATATTCTGGATTGAACATGTTTGAGTTGATACTGTTCCACAATCAAATATGGCTGCAGTTAGTAAGGTAGAAAAACAATTGCACAACTTTATAAAAAAAACTGTTGGACAGAATTTGGCCATCTTTGACACAAAGCACCATGGCATATAAGCCTTTCTTGGACAACTGATTCTGACATACCATCAAATATGGATAAAGATACAAAAACTAGAGAAACCTTGAAACAGTTATTTTCATAACATATGCAATCCACAGTATTGTAAGAAATTTCAACCAAAAGCATTCTACAGAGCTAGATAGGTTCACTGTATCTTAATAACATCCATTAAGTATTGTGAGGTAAATATCTTTTCATTGGTATACATTAATTTTACTAATATTACTTTCCTGTAGGATCCCACAGAAATGGCTACATCAGAGATATGGGAACTGTCATACTTGTTTTTCTCATGACCTGGATTGCCATTTTTGTTGCATGCCTGTCCATGGCCATGTTCATGATGCTTATTCAACGTCCAATGACCTGGTTTACATACAGAGTCAATATGCTACCAGTATACGTATTCCCAGGATTTATAGTTGCCCTGTATTTCCAGGAATTTTTGAGAACAAGAATAAAACTGTTTCATGTGAGTACAGATGGAGATAGATAGATAGATAGGTAGATAGATAGAGAGAGAGAGAGAGATAGAGACAGACAGACAGACAGACACAGACAGACGGATAGATAGATAAATAGATAAAGAATGGATTGGTAATCGAATGCTGGCTTTTACTTTGCATGCATTAAAAGAGGAAGCTCTCAGAAATTATTTTAGGTCAACTGGACTATAAGGTAAAGTGAATTTATGGTATGTACCTACATCCACTTCTGTTGTGAGTCATCCATCCGTCCATTGCCATAACAGTATTTGCTTTTTGCAGCTTTATTTTCAAAACCTGCTTACCTTGTGGTTACTCCTGATGTTCAGGGTACATGAACCTGATCATAATTTAGAAACTGTTCATAACCCCACTTGTAAAGTATATTGTTGCAAGTGAATTGGATTATGGGTCTTGGGTCTGTCCACTACAGCTCCTTGGGCCCAGCCTCAAAATCTCACCTTGGAAACTATTAAGATCTCAGCCCTGAACCCACATATATACTTTTTCAAAATAAGTACAATAATAACACTATATAGGACAGAAAACTGCCAGGCAGATGTCTTCCAAAATCAGGCATCAGTTATGACTAGTTTCTTCTTCTGGTTACAGTACAGCTCATGTATATTTTTTGAATCCCATGCAGTGCGGTGGTGGTGGAGAAAGAGTAGCAAGGATTAAGAATAAACCCATCTCTCCTACAATCCAGATGGAGTTGCCACAGTGGCTCACAGAGAATTGCTCTACACACCATGCTTTCTTGTGGAGTTGTTGAGGATGACCACCACAAAGTTTATGTGGTTTCTATCAAATATTCATGGTTTACTGTGTATGACCCCTGCAAGCATGCTTGTTAGTATGCTGAGAGAGAGAGAGAGAGAGAGAGAGAGAGAGAGAGATGCCAGTTTATCTACATTGTTAGTTATCAGATGATTATACACATTTCCTAGTTCTAATGAAGACTATACAATAGATATGATGCCAAACATAATTTTAAACAATATTAACATAGTTGCAATGCCTTGAAAACTGTACTAATATTACAGTACTTTTTTCATTTACAAAAGGCTGATTAACACCTCTTGCAACAAGTTTATACCTTTACTTTATTCAAAGAAATCTTAACAAACTTATGCACAGACTTTACAAGACCCTGTTGATATTCTCTTGAACAGTGCAAAGTTATCCTACTGTTTAAATATGAAAAGTAATCCTCTTAGGTATGTACATTTAAATTCCCACTTCTTTTTACCCCTCCCCCCAAAAAACCCCACTTAATTCTTATGCTTAAATGCGAAGAATGTGTTTAGTCCTTTAAAAGTAATGACCCCAGACTTGAGGCTGAATATACATGTATAAAGCTACAAACATTAGTTCAGTTCTGTCTACATTTATACTGTATGGGATGGGTCATTTAATTTATGGTTCTTTCCAACTGGGGCATTTTTTTATTCTTTCATTCAACACAAGATAAAATAGTTTCAAATAATATAACCCTTTGGAAACTTAAATGGTCTCTTGAGCAGATGTTTTACAGTAATAAAGATAGTGAGCATTGTAAACACTGTTATAAAACTAGCTTTAGAAGACAATGTCAATTTCAGTATGGGAAAAGTGCATTTCTAACATGAAGCCATCTGACTTGTCGTGTTTTAGTTTACAGCTCAAATTATGGTTCCATCAATAACAGAGGAAGTTTGGTAATTGTCTCTAAATAATCTGATCACAGCATATTGTTGAAATAAATAATAATGTTTAAAATTGTCAAATCTTAAATGTTCAACAAATTCAAGGCATTCTGCATGGTTGTATCCACATGTGTCCTATTATTTGATCGGTCTTGTAAGGAAAAAGATAGAAACCAAATTTAAGCATGATAGAAAAAAAGTATTCACTTATTTGGAAATGATGCATCAATAACCTAATCATAATATGAATCTAAGATGTTTAATTATTTCAGTGCAGTTTCCTGTTTGTGACTATTGGAGTGTTTGGCTATTGAGACAAAAATAAAATAAAATAGAATAAAAATAAAACAAGCAAACCAATTTCTTTCAATAGATATTAGCTGATTTCTTTATTTGTAATACTGCTTTGCACCTAAAATGGATTCAGTGGAAGTCTTGGGATTGGTTTCTCATCTACTCTCTCTCTCTCGATTGATCGATCAATAAAATGACAGGTGTCAAATTTACGTCAAATTTACATTTCTCTAACATGACTTTGTGCAAATAAAAGACCTAGCAGTAGCAGTAACACCAAGTTTACTCGAAACATATATCTCAAATGGTTTAGTGCTTTCTTCTGCTTATTACTGAATCCTCTACTTACCATGAAACAAAAACTTCAGAAAGTGCTAATGGACATATTTCGAGTAGATTTGGCACAATGAATCTTACGTTTTTAAAAATCTCTCAATACTGTTATTGAAAGGTACAAATGCATTCATTTCCTTATTTCTGTTGCAGTTTGCACAATATGCTTTGTTAAGTATTATATGAAATTGAGTATTATTGCACACTGCAGTGAAAAGAACGATATCGAATGATAGACGTCAGACAATTTACAACAAAATGACATTCATATTTGACTGATATGAAACAATATTGCACAAGTTCTGATAGTTACCCCATGCACAAACATGGCCAGATCAGGTCAAGTGTTGGGGGCATCCAAAATTTCAAAAGTGCCCCAACTTTCCTCAAAAGGGCACCAAAGTGAAAGTTTATGTGTCTGTTACTCAGAGTGTGCATAATACCAAATAAACATGTACAAAAATAAAACAATAGTTAAATTTCAAGCGACAAGTGGCTGTACATTTCTGTATGTGTACGTTTTGTTGTTTTTCAGTGGAAAGGGGAGGGTCCGACCCTGATGAGTTCTCAGTCATATCTTGTACTATTTCTTCTGACATCCAATCATAGGATTATAGAGGTGTGATTGAAACTTGAGATTTGTATTTTAAAATTCCTTTTCTTATTTGAAATAATTTATCTTCTGATGAATGTAATAACAAAAAAATATCCCAGGCAGAAAGAACAACCTGGTTCCATAAATTAAATGGCCAGTCCCTTGCAGTTCACATTGGTTCATGAGAAAGCCTGCTAGTAGCTTCTCGTGGGTAGGTGGTTCTTCCCAGGGTTTTCCATGGTTCTTCCTCCACCAATTATACTGGCCGCCATGTATAGCCTATCTTGTGCTGAAAAATGGCGTTAAACCCTACAACAACAACAACAACAACAACAACAACCTTGCAGTTCAGGTGTAGTTAAAATTGAACAAGTATGTATATTCAGCCTCGTGACTGGGTCATTATAAGATTTTTAAATTCAGAATGTGCTCATTTTTGTTGTTTTGTTTTTTTAAAAACAAAATTGGCTGTCAACTGGAATTTAATTGTCTAAACCTTAGGGTGCACAAGTTGGTTCAGATTTCTTTGAATAAAGTAAAAGTGTAAACATATTACAAAATAAGTTGATCAACCTTCTCTTAATTTACAGAATAGACAAGACATTTTTTTTAAAAATTGTTTAATTAAGATCACTTGATTATTGAAATGGTATCTGATTGTAAATCACACATAACTTTTTGGTCATTCCTTGGATGGTCATCATTCATCGACTATTCAAATTTCAATCAGTAAAACTTACGTTGAATTGACTGGGGCATAGTTTGAAGTACATGTATTGCGTGCAAAGCAACAAGTCATTCCTATGATAGAAACTCACCTTTCCCAAGCTTAAGTTGAAATCTTCTTCAGATGCTAGCATTCTGTAACATTGTTTACTGTCACAGAATAAGGCAAGAAATAATTTGGTTTTGCCTTAGAACGATTTGATCATTTTTGTTGTACCTGCATACAACGTTACCTAGGGTGGATAATTGTTTTTCTAGGTACACAACTGAACTAGTATGTATCTTGTGCTTGTGGCGAGATACACTAAAAGCACAGTATGCACAGGTATTCTACCCTTACCAGTACTCACTCTCCTGTAGATTTAAGGCAAGTTTGTTTTCTAACTGACACACTGGTCTTTGGATCATGTCAAGGAGTGAACATTCTCCACTTATGTTCTCCAGCCATAGTGCTCTCTGTACCTGTCAGTACCTGTCTGTGTGTATGTCTATACATATGTCTGTGTGCATGGTGGATCCTTGAAGGGTGGGCGTGGCCCATACAAGTGTGCCAACCCAATTTAGGAGAACTGTGTGCTGTTGGTTCATATGTGTGTGCAGGTATATCAGCCTGTCTGTTTGTCTGTCAGTGTGTCTATATGGATATGGAAGATGATGTAACCATCAAGGCCATATGAAGACAAAACTGTTAATTTGCAAACTTGTGCACATGGTGGATCCATGAAGGGTGTGTGCAGCCGATACAAGTGTGGGCCAACCCAAGAGTTCGGGAGAACTGTGTGGTTTGTCAGTGGACATATTTGCAAGTTTTACAAATATTTATGAATCATATGGCTGTACAAATGACTTAGTCGTGTTTGTTTCAATTGATTGTTGTTTCAGTTGAGTACAATTGAGTCATTTTGATTATATGAGTTTATATGAATCTCACTTTCATCACAGGAGATTATTTGAATCTTATTTTTATTCCTTGAGATTATTTGAATCTCACTTTCATTACATGAGATTACATATGATTATTTGAATCTTATTTTCATTCCATAAGATTATTTGAAGCTCACATTCATTACATGAGATTACATAAGATTATTTGAATCTTAAAACCATTACATGAGATTATACAAATCTTACCATCATACATTTGAATATATGAATCATTTTTTGTTTTCCTATTTGTGAATGTATGGATAAAGTAATTGAATGACTGTACGTTTAGAGCATGAAAGAATCACTGTATTTATAGTATATATATATATATATATATATATATATATATATATATATATATATATATATATATATATATATATATATATATATATATATATATGTTATTAATTCATATCATAAACTTCCATCTTTCATCACATTGTGTTGTGTTGTCATTTGATCCAAGCATCCATTCAGGTCTATCCTGTTACATTTACAATGCCTTGATTTCTGCTGAACATCAGCTGAAGCCAAGTCTTTATTAGGGAGAGACCATTTATGTTTGTAAAGGGTGGGGTGGGGTAAATGCTTCAAAACTATTGTCTTGTTCTGATTTGTGGTATAAAAAAAGAACACTTTGCCATTCCTTGCTTTACCTGAAACAAATTTGTCTTGTGATGAATGAAATAAACAAAATACCACAGTTAGAAATAATAATTAACAACCTTGGACTACCTGAATGGCAGCTATCAACAAACATTCGAGGTATGATCCTTAGGATTGGCCTCAACCGCTGTGAATCATAGATATGACTTCATTCATTTCTTTTTGTTACAGAGACATGACCCGTGGTTGGTGGAGACCCTGTTCTTTGAAGGCAACTTGCTCATATGGAGCTTCTTAACATTACTGCTTACCATTAACAGACTAGGTTCGGCCTACATGCCTCTATTACACCTTCTGGGTCCTTTTATTCTCAGAGATCAAACTGCCAAGTTTTTAAAAGTAAACTGGAAAGGTATGGTCAGAGGAAAAATGTGTGTAAATGTTAATGAAGATTTATTTACATTTGCTTCGATTTTGGTATGATATGCTGTCCTTGTTACCAAAATGAATTTCAGATATCACCATCTTGCAGGCAGGTGGTTTATTTTAATTATCCAGAAAAGCAACGAAAGATCCAACTCAGATGATTGATAGAAACCTTCATATGCATCAGTGTAGAATAAAGAAATTTCTGAGCCTGAGGGTGGAATTTTTCTTTCCGACATGGATGCATAATGAAAGACTATTTTTCCACAGAAACTGAGAATTGAAGTCAGGATGGTGTATAGTGAGTACTGATGGATCTTTAAAACAAATGAACTGATGTAGCTTTAAAACAAGCAACATCTGTTGAAATGTTCTTCACCAGCTGGAAGTGCATCCAACTTGTCTTTTCAGTCAGTTGTGTCATCACTTGGAGGTGTTTTAACCCCTTATTGCCTGTCCTCCTGATTATCATTGCATTTCCACAGCTTATGTTTACCATGGATTGATGGATTTTAGCTTTATTTGGCAGGCAGTTTATATTGGTCAGGCTATGAATGATTTTGATTTTGATTTTGGGATGCCATTTGTGGAAGTTGTGTCCACTGATTTTCATTTTTGGGATGCCATTTGTGGAAGTTGTGTCCCCTGATTTTCATTTTTGGGATGCCATTTGTGGAAGTTGTGTCCCCTGATTTTCATTTTTGGATGCCTCTTGTGGAAGTTGTGTCCCCTGATTATCCATCCTTCTGACTTTGCTTTTCTCAGTTTAACTTTATCAAGGATTGTTGGAATTCAACCAGATTAAGTGTGTAGATTTATGTTGATCAAACCCTTAATGAGCTTGATTTTTAGCTTAATGCCCTTATGGTTCTTGATTGACAATCCACGTAACATTGGTATCTGCAGCATAAATTTCCAATGTTTACCTGGAATTCAACCAAATTTGTTATGCTACATTATTATGGTGACACCTTGAATGAGTTCTGTTTCCAGTGCTGTGTGCCCTCCTTGCCTTGGTTTCTGCATTATTGCTGGATATGCAGTGCTAAAGTGATGAAACCTCAAATAAGTTAGATGTTGAATGTTGCACAGCCTCATTTACATGAGATATTGTCTCTGATTTACCGTTCTCCTAAGCTATGGTTCTCTTAACATAGTATTTGTAGAATTATTTCAGAAATGGTTTCGAATTTTAACAAACTTTGTCATGCACTTTTCTGTTGGTAAGACCCTTGTATGAATCTTGTTTCAAGCATATTACATCATTTCTAGAGTTACAGCCCCTGATTGCCTTTCCTCTTGAATTTGGTTTCTACAACAGTACTTTACCAAGAGCTGTTGGACTTCAATCAAGTCTGGCATGAAACTTTATGTTCATCAGGTCTAGAAGCAGTTTAATTTAAGTGTTCCACATTATAATTAGGAAGAGTTATGGCTCTTAGTTGTCTGTCTTTCTGACTTTGGCTTCTGCAGCACTACATTACTAAGGACTGTTGGATCTCTAAAGATTTGATATGCTTTGTTATATAGACAAGAGCCTGAATGAACTTAACATTCAGCATTTCACATCATCATATAGAAGAGTTATAGCCCTTGATTACCCATCCTGCTAACTTTGGTTATCATAGTTTGACATAATAATAATAATAATGAGGACTTTGTATAGCGCCTGATCTTTAGATGCTCTAAGCGCTTTACAACATTAGACAACACCTATAAGATAAAAAACATATAATAATATTATTACAGAAACAAACACCATGAAATTAGAAAAAACATTAAAAAATAAAAAACATGCTGAGAATATTTCAGGTAGGAAACATTATTAGGTCTTTAAGTTTGTTCTTGCAGTCGAAATAAGTGAGTTTTGAGAGCCTTCTTGAATGTGATCACTGTGTCTTTGTGTCTAAGTTCAGTGGGCAATTCATTCCATGTTGCTGGGCCTTGGTATGCAAAAGAACGCTGTCCATATGACTTTGTTTTCATAGTGGGAATAATAAGTATATGGTTGTCAGAAGAGGAGCGTAAGTATCTTGCTGGTGTGTACACATGGGTGAGATTGGATAGGTATGTTGGACTAGAGTCCGTCAGTGAAACGTAGCACAGAGAACAAATTTTGTGTTTGATTCTGGATTGAATGGATAACCAGTGTAGGGTACAGAGCAGCGGGGAGGTGTGCTCTGATTGTGGTACTCTCAGTATGATCCGAGCAGCTGTGTTTTGAACTTTTTGAAGTTTCTGGAGTAGATATTGAGATGAACCAAACAGAATTGAGTTACAATAGTCCAGTCTTGAAAGTACTAATGAACACACGTTTTAGTGGCATCACCTGAATGATATTTGCAAATTGAGCTGATGCGTCTCAGCTCAAGATGTGCAGCCTTGCATATGTTCATGACATCCTGGTGCAATGTGAGAGTACTGTCCAGAGTAACACCTAGGTTTCATACTGATTGTGTGAATTTAATGTTGGCATTTCTGATATTTATTGTTTGAGGTAAAGGATGTGAATGAGAAAGTCTTTGTGTTGTGATCAGAATGGCCTCAGTTTTATCATCATTCATCTGCTGCTTGTTACATGTCATCCATGATTTCTAATCAGAAATGGACCTCTCTACACCTTGGATGGTAGCATCAACTTCAGTTGGGTGGCTAGATTTGTATATTTGGGTGTCATCAGTGTACAATTGGTGAGACACTGGATGATGATCTATGACACTTGAGAGTGGCTGATGAGTGTACAGAATGAAGAGAACAGGTCCAAGAACAGACCCCTGTCGAACACCACAATATAGATCAACTGGGCTGGAATGTATTCCATTTGCAGATACAATTTTTGTCTTGTTGACCAAGTAGGACTTGAACCACAGTAAGGCTGTATCATGAATGCCAAATACATGCTGGAGACGGTGAAGTAATATATCATGGTCTATTGTGTCAAATGCTGCAGACAAATCAAGGAGGGTGAGGACTGTAATCTTTCTGCTATCCAACGCAGAGAGAATGTCATTAACTACTTTTAGAAGAGTAGTTTCAGTACTGTGACAAGGGCGATATGCAGATTGTACATTGCTAAAAAGACTGTTTGAATTTAGATGAGATACAAGCTGGGATAGAACAACCTTTTCTAAGATTTTTTATATGAATGGGAGATTAGAAACTGGGCTGTAATTCTTTAAATCGTTATGGTCTAGTGTTGGTTTCTTCAGCAGAGGCTTTACAGCGGCAGTTTTGAAAAATGATGGGAATTCCCTGGATGAGAGAGAGGTATTAATAACATCAGTTAATGAAGGCAATACTGGATCTAAGCACTCAAGCAGCAGTGATGTTGGAATTGGATCAAGTTCACATGACTTTGGTGCACTCTTCATCAGGATTGTACGTACAAAATCCACAGAGACAGGTTCAAACGCTGCTAATAGTTGCCGCTCAAATTCTGTATCCCAACTGTATGGTGACGACGAGTTAATTGGAATTGTGGTGTCAAGCTTATCTCTAATGGTTTGTACTTTGTCACGGAAGAAATTTGCAAACATGTCCGGAAGGATGACTAGAGAGAAGGTAGTTGGAAGTGGTGTTGATTTGTTCCTTGACATTAGCTTGTTAGTAATCTCGAAGAGCCCTTTGCAGCTGGAACTTTCCATGATCTTAGTAGTGTAGTGGGCTGATTTCACTGCATGGACTACATTTGTGACATTCTTCTTAGTGACTTCATAGATTTGCTTATGAATAGTGAGTCTTGTGGAAAGCCAGAGCCTCTCAGCTTTACGGCGGTCTCTTTTAACAGTGCGAAGCTGGTCCCTAACACTGCTATACCATGGAGAACACTTTTGAATTGATACTCTGCACTTGGTAGCTGGTGCATGTTTGTCAAGCAATGAATGCAGACATTTATCGAGTTGTTCTGTGGTAGGAGGTAAGCAAGTTGTTAGGTTAGCTTGGATGTTGTGCATTAGTTTGGTTCTATTTATCATACGGAGGTTTCTCTTAGTAGTAGATAAAGGTAGAGGGTTAGGGACTGATATGTCAAAATGGCATCTAATGCAGAGGTGATCTGATGCAAGGTCATGGGATACCAGGGAGGACAGTAGAATGTTATCATCAGGTCTATGAATAATCCAGTCTAAACTGTGACCATGTTTATGGGTGGGTTGGTTAACTGACTGTTTGAGGTTGAAAACATTAATGGAATCTATGAGTTTTGATGTATTTGAGTTTCCGGGACAGTCAAAGAGAAAGTTGAAATCGCCAAGAATAATCAGGTTCCCACCTATCGAATTTCCATAGTCCAGGAGATTCGGAAACTGCTTCAAAAAGAGAGAGTTAGCCAGTTTGTTTTTTCTACTAGGAGGAGGGTGGTATAGGCAGAAAAAATGGACTGACCTTTTCTCCAGTGTGAGTGTGGTTTGGACTAGTTCAAACGATGTGTGGTCGAAATTGAATGTTGATCATACAGTGGCATACAGTGGTATGGGATGATGGATTGTTATAGTATGATACAGTGGCATATTATGATACAGTGGTATCTGATGATACAGTAGTATATGATGATTCAATAGTATATGATGATACATTAGCATACAGTGGTATGGGATGATGGATTGGTATATAATGGTACAGTGGCATATGATGATACAGTGGCATATAATAATACAGTGGCATATGATGATACAGGGGTATATGATGATACAGGGGTATATGATGATACAGTGGCATATGATGATACAGTGGTATCTGATGATTCAGTAGTATATGATGATTCAGTAGTATATGATGATACATTGGCATACAGTGGTATGGGATGATGAATTGGTATATAATAATACAGTGGCATATAATGATACAGTGGTATATGATGATACAGTGGTATATAATGATACAGTGGTATCTGATCATACAGTGGTATATGATGATTCAGTATATGATGATACATTGGCATACAGTGGTATGGGATGATGTATTGGTATATAATGATACAGTGGCATATAATGATACAATAGTATATGATGATACAGTGGTATATAATGATACAGTGGTTTATGATGATACAGTGGTATATCATGATACAGTGGTATATCATGATACAGTGGTATATGATGATTCAGTAGTATATGATGATACATTGGCATTCAGTGGTATGGGATGATGTATTGGTATATAATGATACAGTGGCATATAATGATACAGTAGTATATAATGATACAGTGGTATATCATGATACAGTGGTATCTGATGATACAGTAGTATATGATGATTCAGTAGTATATGATGATACATTAGCATACAGTGGTATGGGATGATGGATTGGTATATAATGGTACAGTGGCATATGATGATACAGTGGCATATGATAATACAGTGGCATATGATGATACAGGGGTATATGATGATACAGTGGCATATGATGATACAGTGGTATCTGATTATACAGTGGTATATGATGATTCAGTAGTATATGATGATACATTGGCATACAGTGGTATGGAATGATGTATTGGTATATAATGATACAGTGGCATATAATGATACAGTAGTATATAATGATACAGTGGCATATAATGATACAGTGTTATATGATGATACAGTGGTATGTCATGATACAGTGGTATATCATAATACAGTGGTATATAATGATACAGTGGTATATGATGATACAGTGGTATCTTATGATACAGTGGTATATGATGATACAGTGGTATATGATGATACAGTGGTATATGACGATACAGTGGTATATAATGATACTGTGGTGTATGATGATACACCCTATTGTGAATGATCAATAAAATATATGTAATTCTGTATTTCAGAGAATCACTATTTCTTCCTTCTACTGCATCTTGCTTCTGTGTCCTTGCCAGTGTTGATGATCCTGTACTCCATACACTGTATGCTTCTGCTGTTTATACCCATCATGGGAAGGTCTGGGACTGAGGTCAACCCAGATATATTTATCGCTGGAGTTTCAGCATTTACTATAGTAGTTATCACTAGCTATATGGTGAGTGAATTGTGTGGTACTTACTAATCAAGACATTTCTTACATAAAAATCTGTGAACACTCCTGTCACTTTTTAAGTATTATTTAAATTGCTTCTTTAATCCAAATTGTGAATTATTAGGCTTGACTGTAACTTTTGTTTTTAACTCCTTGCATGTTTTTTTTTTCATTACTGGGGAAAATATAAAATTGCATAGACCAATTTTTACAGACATTTGTTTTTTTTCTTCATTTCTTCACCACTTACATTTATTAATCTATACTGTAAACCAGAGTTTATGGAGTAAGAAGGAACTAAAATATATTTCATTCACAGATCAGCTTTAATTGTGATTTTTTTTTAATTTAAAAAAATGTTAAAAATAATGTGTAGCTGAATTGTATCCTGTCCTGTTTATAACTGAAGTGTGATTTTGATGGGCACACATTTGAGGCATACAGTTCCAACCCAAAACATTAAATATATTGCAAAGGTAAAAAGATAATTATAATCTCATATTTCTTGTAAGAACTTGTTTAGAAAATTAAAAAAAAAAAAATATATATATATATATATATATATATAGACGTCACAGTTACTAATGATCTGTAATGGAATTGTTACATTTAAGAAATAATAACCAAAAGCAAATTGTTCTTTGACTCTCTTAAAATTTACTTATCATCCTGCACACAAAATATGAAAGAATTAACTTTCTGATATTTAGTTAAGCCTATTTTGTAATATCCTTGTACAGTTTGGGATAATTCATCCAATTATTATCACACACCAGGAAGTATGACATTAATATTGAGCCTCAAACTTGGTAAATTGGAAAATAGATAAGTAACTTTTTTTTACAAAGGTTTAAAAGATACTGCAAATATCCCTGCAACAGTTTAATCAAATGAATACAAATTCTGCCATCAAATCAGCACCTACAAGATAACCATTACTTAAATGGATAACCACAACTTTTATTTCTTTCCCCAAAAACCATGAAAGATTGGAATTTTATCCACAACTATTAATCACAAAAATTGAAAAATCTTAAAAAGATGAGATAGACCCATGTCTGTAGGGTCAAATTTTTCTGAAACATTTGTTGTTGCTGTTTCATGATGCATTAATCTCATTATGGTTTATCATTGAACTAATGAAACTCACACATGTCTAAGTATATGTTTTGGACCAATTAAGGTTTATAAACATTCATCCTAAACGGACAGTGAACGCATTAAGGACAACCATTTTGTTTTTAGATTATAATCAGAATGAGATATGAAATATCTGTGATCCACAGACCTACCAAAAGTACTTGCAGAGCAAATCGTTAGAGTAAATTTTTACCTTAACAAAGATAATTAAAAAGAAATATTTCAATATTTGTGAATAAAATGGTTGGGCATGAAAGAAATAGCCATCTTTCCCATGAAAATGTACAGGTTTTTCACTAGTATACTGTGTATTATCATAACTATCATTTATGCTTGCTTATAAGATGAGTCCAACTGCAAACTGCACAGACCGAGATCTGCCGTAGCATAATGAGCTGGCAGATCTGGGTCTGTGCAGTTTGTTTAGAGTATTCAGTAGAAGAAACAACATAGACTTGGATCTGCAGTGTCATTATGCAATGGCAGATCAGGATGTCTTTTGTTTGCAGTATGACTCGACTTATAAGTGAGTATATATTGTATCTGTATGCCCATAGTGTTAATTGTATGGCCGTTGTATTAAGCTACCTGCTAAACATTTTGCCATCATAGCTTCATTTTACTTTTCTGGATTGTGCATGTGCATTTTGCTAAATTTATGTACTTTAATGTATTTTACAAATGATTTGCTATATAATGCTGGAAAATTTAGCATTCTCAAAAAGCTACAAGAGCTTCAAATGTCAGCTTGCATTTTCTGCAGTTAACTTGCATGTTCGGAGTATACAAACAGTAACTTTGAACCCAGAATTAAGGAAGCAGTGAACAATCTTAATATTCATATACAGAATTAAGTTGTGAAAGTTTGATATGGTTCTTTATTTCATAATTATTTTTCATGCTTTTGTTTTTTATTTGTTTTTTTTTCCCTATTGCAGTTTGGATTAGTCTATATCTCGAAGAATATTGGCAGATTTATCAAGTGCTTGATATTTGTGACGGTTGTTTGGAATGCTGTGATTATTTTTACCTCACAAGGTTTTCCATTCAGTGGAAATCCAGATTCTCCATCACCTCAACGTGTTTTATCATTGGTATGATTGCCTCTATGTTTTCTTACAGCTAAGTTAACCTATTGACTATATTCCGCTTTCTTATTGGCATTTCAGAATTTTATAAAATAAAATAATTTCTTTGAAAATTTCTTTAACATCAGTGTTGAGTACCTGCTAAAATTTCTGCTAACTTGGGCAAAAAATAGAAATGTATGGCGAGTCACATTTTGTACATTTTATATGAGTGATGAATGCCAGGTATCAGAGTTCAGTCAGTACAGACTCAAACAGATGTTAATTGCACATTTCTGTCACAAGACTTGCAGTACAATTGGTCGGGGTCAGTCAGTTCATTAATGGATTTTGAGGGTGTGCATGGTAGGGGTGGTTCAGTCATACCACATTTTAGTCAAAATGGTGCACATTTTCATTAAAGACTTGGAAGTTGTCCATTTTAAGAAAACTGAAATGCACACTTCTCTAAATTGAACCTTTCAAGAAAAAATTATGGATCCACCCATGTGCCAAAATTACTGATAATTTGTAATTAACAATAGTTGTTGCTAAGTCAATTAATGTAGACTTTAATATGGTTGAAAACTCGATATACCCATTTATGAAAGAGTACAGTGCTTATGGACGTTTATTTCCATTATGGTTCCTAAATAACCATGACCAAAACATTTAATGTTCAAAATTATACTGCATGCTTGATTTTTAGTCACTTTAATTATGTAATTGCATCCATATTTATTCACTGTACAGTGGTCTCGTTTGTGAAAGATGCATCACTGGATTAGCTAGAAGACCAGCTTATCATGCTCTAGAGTAGTGCATGGTTACCATATTTTTCCCATACAGAAGTTATGGCCTTGTAGTATATCACTGTAATGCTTTGCTCTAAACATATATATGGATACATCATCAGAACTACACTTATACTTTAGTGGTCGTGTGCCGCTTTTAAAGTGTTCAAAAATCAGGAAGCATTTATGAGACATCCTAATTCAATGTTTCAGCATACACATAGAAAATTCTATAATAAAGACAAGACCATTATCAGGGAAGACTCTGGAATTTGGATGCCATCTTTTGACTACACTCAGTACCGTGACATCATAGCCAGCAACCCCACTCTGAAGGCAGCAGGTCATGTGACCTGTGACCAGGGACCATACTGTGGGGTGCCTTTCCTTATACCAGTTCTTAAGTTGTTGCATGCTAAGTAAGTGGTAAGATGAAAGGGAGATAATCAGGTGTGTAGTGTAGCTCTGGATATGGTCTCGTAATGAGATATAATGCAGATGCCTTCCTTGGTGCTGATTATTGCTTAATTTTAATTCCATTTTTTTGTGCTTTGTTTTGTCACATCATTTATTTACACTTGTTCTACAGGATGTTTTGTTAGCCATCACAGCTGAAATATAGTTATTATTGCTAATAAACATTAGTCCAGTAAGTTTATTGTAGAATACCTTTAAATGCATTGCTGTGTATAGAGAAGAATTTTTTAGACACGGCTTTTTCATTTGTATCATATCCATAGTAAAATTGAAGACCATAGTTAGTAGATATTAATTACCCAGTAGTGTATGTTACGCAGACTTGTAGATAATGGATACATTTTTAAAACAAATGTTATTAGATAACTTTTTTTCCAATAGCCTAACTTAGGAAGTCACCATGTTGCAATGGAAGTGATGTCAGTTACCTTCATAGCCTTCCACACATCACCATGTTCTTTTTCACGCAACAGAACTGAAGTGGTATTAAAGCTTGTGCTCAATTCAGTCTATTGTTTCCATGGCAATGTTCAAAATGGTTGTGATGCATTGTTGTTATGGGATTTGCCATACGGATACTGTATTTATTTACATGTAATTGAGTGCAAACAGTATAGATGCTGATCTACCCTCAGATAATGCACTAACACATCAGGGTTTATGTTGTTTGTTCAACTGATTACTTCTGACAAACTGCACAGACAAATATATGCCAGTGATGAATTGCCAGATTGCAATAGGACTCCACTTACAGGCAAGAAAATACAGTAATTAATCTATCACCCTCTGCATACGTATTTATTTCCACTATTGTCCCCCCAAAAATTGAAAGGAAGAATAATATATTGATACATAAATTTTTTATCCATATGTTGTTCTCTCTATCATTAATTTTGTTCAATATAAGCTTTGTCCAGTCAGTATTAAACAGTAGGCACCCTTTATTTAAGCTTATCAGTATTTGGCAGCCTGTGTATAAGCCAATCATTATTAGGCAGCCTGTGTATAAGCCAATCATTATTAGGCAGCCTGTGTATAAGCCAATCAGTATTAGCCAATCTGCATATATAGCTGTATGAAATTTGTCAATTAGATTTGGATTTGGATTTCTCTGGATTTCTAAAAATGTCAGCAGTATTGAACTTTTTATAGATGAATTTTCTCAAAGGGTAAAAGGTTCTTTGCTTAAAAATTGGTCAACAAAATCTGCATACTGTGAATCACTTTAAAGTCGTATGTATCAAATTTTGTGGTTTGGTTAAAAAAAAAGAAAAATAGCCATTTGTGCATACTTAAAATTTCATGTATTTGTTAATTGGAAAAATGCAATATTGAGTGACAGTGTATATATCTCTATAATAGATTACACCAGTGTTCACTTCTGAACATTTATGAGCAAATGGATTAATCCCATCTCCATTAATAAGTTAGATATGGTAAGTTATGTATTACTAACACTTTATATAAATGTGGGGACATGAATCATAGATGTTGATACATGTATAAGCAAACAAGCTTAATTCCACTGCTATAATTTAGATTGCAGTTAGATTATTTATTGTTCTTAAAGACTGCTACCACAAACATAAAGTTCTCAGCAGCTTTAAAACAAAGCCAAAGACTGCATATCCATTTTTTAAAAAAACAGATTGTCTTTTCCATATGTAAACAGTTCTGTTGAAATTAAGTTTCATTTTCTCACCTAGCACAGTGTTGCTGACTCAGTCATCGAAGAGCAGATGCTTGAAGTAAAATTTCCTGCTGTTGTGAGCTTGTTAATTCCTAAAGTTGTCTGTAGACTATAGGCTCATATCATGTGAAAACAGAGTGTACATGACTCTCTGCCCCTTAGCACAATCAGAATGCAGTAGCTCTGTCGGATGTTTTCCAAGCACATCACTGGGAGAGGCTGCTGTCTCATTTAAGTGAACTGTTTAGTTTCGGGGAAAGTTTCAACCTCTGGATTTATCTGTCATGGCCCTGGTAATTTCTCAATTCAAAGAACATTAGGAGATAGATGCACTCTCATACATGGTCTCATAAGAATCAACATGGATGGGTGGGGGTAGCAAGTGAAGAAACCACTGCTTAACCAGTTAACTTTTGGTCTATTCCTCTAAAAAAATTATTCTCCCATTTCAGGAAGAGTCTATATATTAAAGCAGGACCACTTGAATTACCCAGGGTGACTGCAGAACTAGTGAAAACAGAAAAATTATCTGATGATACAGCGAGGTTTTTCTTTCAAGTCGAAGGTATGATAATTCAAAGCATGAACACACACACACACACACACACACACACACACATACAACCATACACACACACAACCATACACACACACACAAAACAACATCATATATATTCTTCAGAATGATGTAGAATAGAAAAAACATAATGGTTGGTCTATGAAATTTGAAATTAGTCCTAGGCATCAAATTATGTTTGGATAGTACAACATTAAGTTTAAAAGGAATTTATAATGTAGGTAGCTGTTGTCATTGAGATTCATATATAGTGTAATGCTGATGCTAATACTCTCAATTCATTATTATGGGGGGGGGCAAGATAGACCATGAATTTAAAGTCACAACAAAAGATATGAATGAAGCTTATATTGAAAGCACACACCCCCCCACCTCAAATGCCATAATAAAAGCATTACTCATTTGATCTGATACTTACAATGTTTATAGTATCAAAATTCTTGGGGGTGGGGACGGTAACAGCACTTTTAGAAGATTATTGGCTTTATCAAGCCAAGGAAATGGGAGCTAGGTGCCTTATCCAAGGACAAACAGAGGTAGCTGACCTTTGACCTTTGGATTATGAGCCCAACACTCTATCAACTGTGCAACAGCAGCTCCTGTGCTGAGAAATATATATCATTAGGAAAGACAAAGAACTAAGGAAAATTATTGATTATATTTTAATTTACACCCAACTTTTCTTTTCAAACTTGAAAGCTGTGCACTAATATAATTACTCTGTCTGATACTATAGTAATAACTGCAACATTATGGCTTGTCTCCATTACACATCAAAGCACATTTTATAACATTGATAATAATGAATATCAGTTAAACTGTATGCAGTCCAATTATGTTGGGAAACATGAGAAATGCGAAAGCATTGAAGTTCAAGAAAATAAAATGTCAGTCACGGTTTGTACTGTTTTAAAGACTTGTCCTTGAGTAGTATTTATCTATGACAATATCAAAGATAATGTTTGGATCACTATTGTTATCTATGGTTAGATACTGTTTCATTCTGAATAGATTCGTATGAAATCATTTATTGTGTTGGATTAAAACAGGAGTTGTTTAGTGAAAAAATAAAGTTTTCACCTCATTTTCAGTTCACCTGGTCATAAGATCGAGTCAGTTATGGCATGGCCCTGTGTCTATCTTTCATTGTCTGCCCATCAGCATTTTAACCCTTGCTTTAATCCAGTTTTAAGCAAAATTGTGATTCAGGTATATAGTGCCAATGTATCTGACATGTTTGAATATTAGAGAGATCTATGAATATTAAGTTTGATAACGGGCAATATTCATGCATACTGTAGTTACGATGTTGTAACCTCAACTTGATTTGTTGTGGTTGAGGCTACAAACTGATCCCATATCATATAATGGAGCAAAAAAATTGTCACTAAAGTCAGAAAAACAAATAGTGTGGAAATCTGCTACATAAGTATAATCGTGTTATGAAAGAAGTTTGGCTTATTTTGAATTTATTACGCCCTTACATGATAAAATAAATTGGCCTGGTTTCATTAACCTCACCCTCTCTGCCATGACAGATAACACAATACTCTCACCGTGACCCTTTTTCTATATAAGGCTTGCCATACCATATTTGGATATTCTATGCTATGTTATTCAAAGTTGCCAATAAACCGTATTTACTTTTAATGCACAGAATTTCTGACTCAAACCGAGCTTTATTTTTACTACAATTTGTTTACATTTCCAAATAAGGTCTCAATGTCCTTATATGGCATGCAAACAAACGAGACTGAGAATGGAATTAATCATTATTTGAACTAATTTGGCAGGTGGTCTAAACGAAAATATCATATAAAAAAACTATTTCTACAGTGATTTGCAATATTTCTGGTATTAAATAAGCAGACTACTCAATTTATTGCATTATATGCAAGGAATATGTTCAAATTGTTGATATTAGGCTTGCTCCATTGACACATATATGCTTATGTTAGTACCACATCCACGAGGTAGGAGTAGGGTTATTAATGTTAGTACTATGCATACTGATGATCAGATTTTGATAAAACTTGGAATATGAGCTTCTGATTTCAAGACCTTGGATGAGTTCGATAATGTGCTAGATCTACATTATTGGGGTGATCATGCATCTGATTGGTTGAGCTTGTTGCCTTTTGAGGTGATCTTGCATCCGATGGGCTGAGCTTGTTGCCTATTGACTCACACAGAGGTGATCTTGCATCTGACAGGTTGAGCTTGTTGCTTATTGAGATGATCTTGCATCTAATGGGCTGAGCTTGTTGTCTCTTGAGATGATCTTGCATCTCATTGGCTGAGCTTGTTGCCTATTGAGGTGATCTTGCATCTGATGGGGTGAGCTTGTTGCATATTGAGTTGATCCTGCATCTGATTGGCTGAGCTTGTTACATATTGAGATGATCTTGCATCTAATGGGCTGAGCTTGTTGCCTGTTGAGATGATCTTGCATCTGATTGACTGAGCTTGTTGCCTATTGACTGAGAGGTGATCTTGTATCTGATGGGCTGAGCTTGTTACATATTGAGGTGATCCTGTATCTGATTGGCTGAGCTTGTTACATATTGAGATGATCTTGCATCTAATGGGCTGAGCTTGTTGCCTGTTGAGATGATCTTGCATCTGATTGACTGAGCTTGTTGCCTATTGACTGAGAGGTGATCTTGTATCTGATGGGCTGAGCTTGTTACATATTGAGGTGATCCTGTATCTGATTGGCTGAGCTTGTTACATATTGAGATGATCTTGCATCTAATGGGCTGAGCTTGTTGCCTATTGAGATGACCTTGCATCTGATTGGCTGAGCTTGTTGCCTATTGACTCAGAGGTGATCTTGCATCTGATGGGCTGAGCTTGTTGCATATTGAGGTGATCCTGCATCTGATTGGCTGAGCTTGTTGCCACTCAGGAATTCATATTTTTAATCTTACTTAATCTTTTATAATTGGGATCTCATGTTTGTTTGATAATGCACTGGATCCATGCATGTTAATAAGGTAATCTGACTGAACTCATTACAACTCCAGAGCTTGTATTTCCGATCCAGTTTTAATCAGTCCTTGGACATATGCTTATGCCAAGATGTTGGACAATAAAAGTAATGAGTGAGATCCATTCAAATTAATAAAGTCAGTTTGAATTTATAGACTGAACATGTTACCACTCCTGAAGCCATAATTCAGATGTGATTTTTATCAGACTTGGAAAATGGACTTAATTAATTAATTAAGTAATTAATCAAGATCTTGGATGGGTTCAATTAGCTAGACCCATCTGTAATAATGAGGTCATTTTTTGCCTGTTTGGCTGAGTTTGTCAATACTTTGGCAACTCTTTTTCCGATAATATTTTTTTATAAAACTTGGTGAAAAAGCATACATGATCAAAATATATAATTTCTTCTTAAAACAGATCAATCAGTAATAATGCCTTAGAGTATGCCTACCACCTCACACATTCAGCCTCACACATTTGGTGGGAGCTGGACAAGAAGGACCTCCCCTAGGATTGAGGAATTGGTGCCAGATCCCATCCATACTCTGGTTACTACTTTTGCCTGTGGTAATAAACACACTGTTTTAGAAACCTTGCAAAAATCCTGTATCAGTTATTATTATTTACATGTCTGAGTGAGTTGGAGGAGTTTCCCACATAAAGGAAGTATGCTGTTTCTAATTGTTTCTCCCTTTTCTGTCTGAGATGAAGTTTTGTTAACTTTTTTAAAATGACGGCTTTATCATATGATATACATATTGGTGCCTTTTTATTATATCTGTCATGCTCGCTAGTATTTTCATTTAATAATGAGTAGTTGACGTGTTACAGGTGTGCAGTAATTGACTGGATAATACTATCATGCAGATAATTTCTGTAGACTTGTTGACTGGCATCCACTTCACTGTAAGTTTATGTGATGCTTTTCAGTCACTGATTGTAAAATATTACAGACCATGAAGGTCATGCAGGTAATTTCTAACGACATTTGTATTGTTCACTAAGCAGCATCAACTTCACATTAAGTTTATGCAAGGCTTGAATGATTTCATTTGCTCTGGTCACTAGAACATTCATTCACCTTTTATGTATTTGACCTACCATACTGTATGATTTCTGTCACTCACTGTATAATATTACCGACCAGAAAGGTTGTGCATGTAATTTTCATAGGTATTTATATTGTTCACTATCATCTACTTCACAGTAAGTTTATGTAACACTAGAATGATTTCACCTGCCCAAGTCGCCAGTATATTCATTCACATAATGTGTATTCAGCCTACGATATGATTTGTCATTCACTGCGACAGACCAGAAAGGTTGTGCATGTAATTTGTATAGGTATTTGTATTGTTCATTATCATCCATTTCATGGCAAGTTACACAATGCTTTCACCTGTAGTGGCTATTGTTTAGCTGTGTTTTCAGATTGTAAATATAATAGGCAGGATTATGTGCTGTCAGTACAAGCACTTTAAATGAGTGAGGATGTTCATACTCTATGTCTCGAATGTGTGGGGTTTGATTCAGGACATAAATGTAACATGCTAATGATGGACTTGGAATCATGGGGCTTTAGTCTTGGTTGACACAGTATACAGCAGTGTACCAGTAAAAGAAGATGATGCCATTAGTAGTGTTGCCGTTGATTCGTCATTGGTATAACATCCTGTCTATGCTTACTGTGAAATCCAGGGCAGAGCAACAGTAGTCAGTACCAGGTCAGACTTGGCCTCCTCCAATGCAGGTAGGGACTAAGGGACTATTGACAGGGACTAAGGGACTATTTACAGGGACTAAGGGACTATTTACAGGGATCTGACATCATGTATCTCAATCCTGCACTATAATACTGGCTTCAGCAATGTAGATCATATGGTCTCTACTCAGTATTGAACTCATATCGCCAATACAGTACATGTGTCACTGTACCTATGTACCATGACAGAGCCAGTTTAGTGCCTTAGTAGCCAGGTACCTTTATGGAACCAGTGTTGTCCATAACCTGTTTTTGGTTCATCATGTTTATAGATCTGTCTGGGTCCTTGCCATCATGAACCATTGTCATATGGCTTTATGGCCTGTCACAACTTACCAGTCAAGTACTTGCTACAACAATGTTATAGTCCAGTGCTGTCCATCCTGTGGCATGCGGGCCGCATGATTTTAAATGGCCCGCTAGAGCTGTAGCAGCTATATAGTTGTTGCTTTTCAGTTTTCTGTTGCGGCCCTCGGCTTCAAGAAAAACATTTTTCAGTTGCCCATGGTGTCAAAAAGGTTGGACAGCACTGTTATAGTCCCAGTATACAGTGACTCAAACTCACAAGCGAATTTGCTGACTCAAGTCTAGAAGTATCCTGATTTTGGCTCAGTCCATGGCCAGGGAGCTTAAGGTTATTAGTTTTCTCATTGCAGTCACTTTGCTCACTTAGCATGGGGTGAACTGAACTCAGTATTTTGAAATAATTTAAGAAGTAATTAAACCACTCTGAGGTAATGCTGTATGTGGAATTGAAACTTGAGAACATTTTAGTTCAGGTATAATGCATAAATCTTAAGTATACACAATTCTGTGACACTAATTTAAAATTGTTTTCAACTGCCATTTTCTAGTGAAGTTATAGAAACAAAAAATAAATTTCTTGTTTAAGTGGTGATTGATTAGATATTTTTAGCAATTTGTAATTGCAGTACTATATTCTGGGTATTTCTACCAGTTAAAATTAATTACAATGTATAGTTTCTGCTATACTTTTTGAAAATTATATATACATGTATTTGCAATAAACTGTCAACAAACAGAGTAAAACTACTGCGCCAGTGGCCTAGTGGTTAGAATGTCCACCTTGGAAGCGGGAGGTTGTAGGTTTGAACCCAGCAGAATCATACCAAAGACTTAAAAAAATGGTACTAACAGCTACCTTGCTAGGTGCTCAGTATTAAGAGGTTAGTGTTATGACTGATCAGCCTGGTGTTAGGATACTGTGACTGGGTGGGACATCATGCAGCATGTCTGCAGCATGATGCCCCAGTGTTAGACATCTCTATAAACTGCCACACTGCAGACATAGTAGCGATATGACTGAAAAATTGTTAAAGCTACCTTAAAAATCCTAATCACACACACACACACAGACACACAGAGCAAAACTAGTATATAATTAGCCTGACCTACTAAAGTATGGAGAGAAGGAAAAGACTGATAGGATACCATTCATCCTGACCTACCATCCAGACAACTCCAAAGTAGGTAAAATTATCAGGAAACACTGGCCCATCGTGGAATCATGTGATGCACTAAAGTTAATCCTCCCGAAGCAAACCTGTAGTAGCCTGCTGGAGACCAAAAAACCTCAAGGCCATACTAGTCAGGGCGAAGCTAATGCCAATCACTAACCAAGACCACCCTAGTAAATCTGGTTGAAATAAACTAGTTGAAACATAATAAATTTAAAGGCTTAATTTCGGTAGATTCTGAAATAGTCATGTAAAGGTTTGCAAACACAATGGTTTTTCTGTTTTATTTGTTTGTTTTGTCTGTATTTTGTATTTGCCTTTGAAAAAGACTCATTAAGGGTCAAAAGTGCTCAGGCTAATTAGATACTAGTTTCATTCTGTTCATTGTCAGTTGATTGCATTTTTCTTAATCAGTCCATGACGTGATCCCTTGTTGGATCCAGTGCACAAGAAAGGACTTATTCGCCATGTGATTTTTTATTCTTTTTATATATATATATATGAACAGGGTTCAGGCAATTTTGGAAAAGAATAGAAGGAAGTGAGAGCAAAGCATGAAATGCAATATATATAATATATAATATATATAATGCCTTTTTTGCTTTGCTCACACTTCTTTCTACTCTTTTCCAAATCACCAGACCCTTGTTTACATACTAGTTTGTGTTTTTAAAATACTACATAAGCCTGCTTAATGAAATAAATGGTCTGCTATTGAGTTATGTAAGCCTAGGTGGGTGAGTGATAACCAGCTCGAATTGGCCTCTTGTTCATTCTGTTGATCAAAATGTTTTGTGTTGAACAAATGGAATACAATAGCATATTGTTTAACCACTAAATAAACAATCAGCAGATCAGTCTTGCTTTTTCAAAAGTTGAATCTAATCACATCTGTCCAAAGCAATAATGAGTCATGTGTGTATCCAAAGCAGTACTAAGTCAAATTTATAACCAAAGCAGTACTAAGTCATGTGTTTATCAAAAACAGTACTAAGTCATCTGTGTATCCAAAGCAATACTAAGTCATATGTGGATCCAAAGCAGTACTGAGTCATTTGTGTATCCAAAGCAGTACTGAGTCATGTGTGTATTCAAAGCAGTACTAAGCCATGTGTGTATCCAAAGCAGTACTAAGTCATATGAGGATCCAAAGCAGTACAAAGTCATGTGTGTATCCAGAGCAATATTAGGTCATATGTGTATGCAAAGCAGTACTAAATCGTTTGTGTATCCAAAGCAGTACTAAGGCATATGTGGATCCAAAGCAGTACTAAGTCATATGTGGGTCCAAAGCAGTACTAAGTCATATGTGGATCCAAAGCAGTACTAAGTCATGTGTGTATCCAAAGCAGTACTAAGTCATATGTGGATCCAAAGCAGTACTCAGTCATATGTGGATCCAAATCAGTACTAAGTCATGTGTGTATCCAAAGCAGTCCTAAGTTGTGTGTGCATCCAATGCAATACTGAATCATGTATTTTTCTAAAACAGTACTAAGTCATATGAGGATCCAAAGCAGTACTAAGTCATGTCTGTATCCAAAGCAATACTGAGTCATGTGTGTATCCAAAACAGTACTAAATCATATGTGGATCCAAAGCAGTACTAAGTCGTATGTGGATCCAAAGCAGGACTAAGTCATATGTGGATCCAAGGCAGTACTAAGTCATATGTGGATCCAAAGCAGTACTAAGTGTGTGTGCATCCAAAGCAATACTGAGTCATGCATTTTTCCAAAACAGTACTAAAAAGTCATGTGTGGATCCAAAGCAGTACTATGTCATATGTGGATCCAAAGCAGTACTAAGTCATGCGTATCCAAAGCAGTACAAAGTCATGTGTGTATCCAAAACAGTACTAAGTCATATGAGGATCCAAAGCAGTACAAAGTCATGTGTGTATCCAAAGCAGTACTAAGTCATATGAGGATCCAAAACAGTACTAAATCATATGTGGATCCAAAGCAGTACTAAGTCATATGTGGATCCAAAGCAGTACTAAGTCATGTCTGTATCCAGAATACTGAGTCATGCATTTTTCCAAAACAGTACTAAATCATATGTTGATCTAAAGCAGTACTATGTCATATGTGGATCCAAAGCAGTACTAAGTCATGTGTATCCAAAGCAGTACAAAGTCATGTGTGTATCCGAAGCAGTACAAAGTCATGTGTATCCAAAGCAGTACAAAGTCATGTGTGTATCCAAAACAGTACTAAGTCGTATGAGGATCCAAAGCAGTACAAAGTCATAGGTGTATCCAAAACAGTACTAAGTCATATGAGGATCCAAAACAGTACTAAATCATATGTGGATCCAAAGCAGTACTAAGTCATATGTGGATCCAAAGCAGTACTAAGTCATGTCTGTATCCAGAATACTGAGTCATGCATTTTTCCAAAACAGTACTAAAAAGTCATGTGTGGATCCAAAGCAGTACTATGTCATATGTGGATCCAAAGCAGTACTAAGTCATGCGTATCCAAAGCAGTACAAAGTCATGTGCATATCCAAAACAGTGCTAAGTCGTATGAGGATCCAAAGCAGTACAAAGTCATGTGTGTATCCAAAGCAGTACTAAGTCATATGATGATCCAAAACAGTACTAAATCATATGTGGATCCAAAGCAGTACTAAGTCATATGTGGATCCAAAGCAGTACTAAGTCATGTCTGTATCCAGAATACTGAGTCATGCATTTTTCCAAAACAGTACTAAATCATATGTTGATCTAAAGCAGTACTATGTCATATGTGGATCCAAAGCAGTACTAAGTCATGTGTATCCAAAGCAGTACAAAGTCATGTGTGTATCCAAAGCAGTACAAAGTCATGTGTATCCAAAGCAGTACAAAGTCATGTGTGTATCCAAAACAGTACTAAGTCGTATGAGGATCCAAAGCAGTACAAAGTCATAGGTGTATCCAAAACAGTACTAAGTCATATGAGGATCCAAAACAGTACTAAGTCATATGTTGATCCAAAGCAGTACTAAGTGTGTGTGCATCCAAAGCAATATTGAATCATGCATTTATCCAAAACAGTACTAAGTCATATGTGGATCCAAAGCAATACTAAGTCATATGTTGATCCAAAGCAGTACTAAGTGGGTGTGCATCCAAAGCAATATTGAGTCATGCATTTTTCCAAAACAGTACTAAGTCATATGTGGATCCAAAGCGGTGCTAAGTCATATGTGGATCTAAAGCAGTACTAAGTCATGTGTGGATCCAAAGCAGTACTATGTCATATGTGTATCCAAAGCAGTACTAAGTCATGCGTATCCAAAGCAGTACAAAGTCATGTGTGTATCCAAAACAGTGCTAAGTCGTATGAGGATCCAAAGCAGTACAAAGTCATATGTGGATCCAAAGCAGTACTAAGTCATGTCTGTATCCAGAATACTGAGTCATGCATTTTTCCAAAACAGTACTAAATCATATGTTGATCTAAAGCAGTACTATGTCATATGTGGATCCAAAGCAGTACTAAGTCATGTGTATCCAAAGCAGTACAAAGTCATGTGTGTATCCAAATGTGCATTCAAAGCAATACTGAGTCATGCATTTTTCCAAAACAGTACTAGGGGCCCTGAGTGGTGGTCTAAAGTGCTGACCGTTCCAGATCACTGACATCTCACCTCTGCCTGTGTGGGTTCAAGTCCAAGGCTCGGCTAGCGTGGGTAAGTGGGAAAGCCTGCCAGTAGCTTCTTGTTAGTTGGTGGTTCTTCCCCGTGTTTTTCAGGGTTCTTCCTCCACCATTAATACTGGCCGCCATGTATAGCCTATCTTGTGCTGAAAAATGGCGTTAAAACCCTAGAAAAACAACAACAACAACCAAAACAGTACTAAGTCATATGTGGGTCCAAAGCAGTACTAAGTCATATGTGGATCCAAAGCAGTGCTAAGTGTGTGTGTGCATCCAAAGCAATACTGAGTCATGCATTTTTCCAAAACAGTACTAAGTCATGTGTGGATCCAAAGCAGTACTAAGTCATGTGTGGATCCAAAGCAGTACTAAGTCATGTGTATCCAAAGCAGTACAAAGTCATGTGTGTATCCAAAACAGTACTAAGTCATATGAGGATCCAAAGCAGTACAAAGTCATAGGTGTATCCAAAACAGTACTAAGTCATATGAGGATCCAAAACAGTACTATATCATATGTGGATCCAAAGCAGTACTAAGTCATATGTGGATCCAAAGCAGTACTAAGTGTGTGTGCATCCAAAGCAATACTGAGTCATGCATTTTTCCAAAACAGTACTAAATCATATGTTGATCTAAAGCAGTACTATGTCATATGTGGATCCAAAGCAGTACTAAATCATATGTGGATCCAAGGCAGTACAAAGTCATGTGTGTATCAAAAGCAGTACCAAGTGTGTGTGCATCCAAAGCAATACTGAGTCATGCATTTTTCCAAAACAGTACTAAATCATATGTTGATCTAAAGCAGTACTATGTCATATGTGGATCCAAAGCAGTACTAAATCATATGTGGATCCAAGGCAGTACAAAGTCATGTGTGTATCAAAAGCAGTACCAAGTGTGTGTGCATCCAAAGCAATACTGAGTCATGCATTTTTCCAAAACAGTACTAGGGGCCCCAAGTGGCCGAGTGGTCTAAAGCGCTGACCATTCCAGATCACTGCCATCTCACCTCTCTCTGCGTGGGTTCGAGTCCAAGGCTCGGCTTGCATGGGCAGGTGGGAAAGCCTGCCAGTAGCTTCTCGTGAGTCGGTTCTTCCCTGTGTTTTCCAGGGTTCTTCCTCCACCATTAATACTGGCCACCATGTATAGCCTATCTTGTGCTGAAAAATGGCGTTAAAACCATAGAAAAACAACAACAACAACCAAAACAGTACTAAGTCATATGTGGGTCCAAAGCAGTGCTAAGTCATATGTGGATCCAAAGCAGTACTAAGTCATATGTGGATCCAAAGCAGTGCTAAGTGTGTGTGTGCATCCAAAGCAATACTGAGTCATGCATTTTTCCAAAACAGTACTAACTCATGTGTGGATCCAAAGCAGTACTATGTCATATGTGGATCCAAAGCAGTACTAAGTCATATGTGGATCCAAAGCAGTACTAAGTCATATGTGGATCCAAAGCAGTGCTAAGTGTGTGTGTGCATCCAAAGCAATACTGAGTCATGCATTTTTCCAAAACAGTACTAAGTCATGTGTGGATCCAAAGCAGTACTATGTCATATGTGGATCCAAAGCAGTACTAAGTCATGTGTATCCAAAGCTGTACAAAGTCATGTGTGTATCCAAAACAGTACTAAGTCGTATGAGGATCCAAAGCAGTACAAAGTCATAGGTGTATCCAAAACAGTACTAAGTCATATGAGGATCCAAAGCAGTACTAAGTCATGTGTGGATCCAAAACAGTACTAAGTCATATGTGGATCCAAAGCAGTACTAAGTCATGTGTTCATCCAAAGCAATGCTAAGTCATATGTGTATCCAAAACAGTACTAAGTTATATGTGGATCCAAAGCATTACTAAGTCATGTGTGTATCCAAAGAGGTACTAAGTCATGTGTGTATCCAAAGCAGTACTAAGTCATATGCAGATTCAAAGTTGTACTTAGTCTTGTGTGCATCAATAGCAATACTGAATCAAGCGTGTATCCAAAGCAGTACTTTGTCATGTGTGTCCAAAGCAGTACTAAGTCATATGTGGATCTAAAGCAATACTGAGTCATTTGTGGGTTCAAAGCAATACTGCATCATTTTTGGATCCAAAGCAATACTGAGTCATGTTTGGATCCAAAGCAGTGCTGAGTCATGTTTGGATCCAAAGTAATACTTCACCTCCCCTCAGTTTGAAATTTCTTGCTGGAACACTGACATATATAATACAATTTTAACCTTGTTGTGTAAAGTACAATCATTGACAACAACAGATGCATTAATGGCTTGATTTTTACTGGCAGGTGTTTTGAAACTATCAACATGTTTATAGGTGCATATGAAATCTTTGATATGCTGAATTGTCAATTGAATATAAGGAAAGGGTAACCTCAGCATCATTTAATCAATGATATATCATTTGCAGCAATGAAATAATTAAAATATTATCTAAGCCTGACAAGGGAACATCATGTTGTTTTTGTTTTTCTTTTACCAATAAGTGTTATTTTAGCTGGAGACCACCATTCATGAGTGGTCAGTTTTATGATAAAATTGAAAACAGTCATATGTGCAGAAACTATTTTCAAATTTTCTTTGATAGGAATTTATTTAATCTTTTTTTTTTCATTTTCTTAATATAGAGTTACTTTTGTTTTACTCCCCTGCATGTGGAGAATGTCTTTAATACTTTATTGGAATGAATAAACTTGTCTGCAAAATTTAAGTTTCATGTCTTTCTGTTACATCTTTTTGATAGTGATATTCCATATATACTTGCTTAAAAGTCAGGTCCAACAGCAAACAACATAGACCCTGAACTACTGTCCCATATGTACCATCATATCAATGGGTTTTATGTTTGTATTGTTTATAGTCACAATCCATATAGACCCTGAACTACTGTCCCATATGTACCATCATATCAATGGGTTTTTATGTTTGTATTGATTACTCCTCACAATCCACATAGACCCTGAACTGCTGTCACATATGTACCATCATATCAATGAGTTTTTATGTTTGTATTGATTACTCCTCACAATCCACATAGACCCTGAACTGCTGTCACATATGTACCATCATATCAATGGGTTTTTATGTTTGTATTGATTACTCCTCACAATCCATATAGACCCTGAACTGCTGTCACATATGTACCATCATATCAATGAGTTTTTATGTTTGTATTGATTACTCCTCACAATCCATATAGACCCTGAACTGCTGTCATATATAACCATCAGATCAATGGGTTTTTATGTTTGTATTGATTACTCCTCACAATCCATATAGACCCTGAACTGCTGTCATATATAAACCATCAGATCAATGGGTTTTTATGTTTGTATTGATTACTCCTCACAATCCACATAGACCCTGAACTGCTGTCATATATAAACCATCAGATCAATGGGTTTTTATGTTTGTATTGATTACTTCTCACAATCCACATAGACCCTGAACAGCTGTCCCCATATGTACCATCATATCAATGAGTTTTTATGTTTGTATTGATTACTCCTCACAATTCACATAGACCTTGAACTACTGCCACATTATGTAATCATGGTAGAACTGGGTCCGTGCAGTTTGCAGTTGGACTCAATTTAAAAGCAGGTACTGTACATATGGTATCATACTCCAAATAGTTCTCTCTGTTTTACTTACATGTCTGTATTATTTCAACTGAACACAACTCTTTGCATGGAATAGGTATCAAATGAATCTCTTTAGAAAATCAAACTAATGGCCTAAAATTTGGGTCATTACCTATCCCTGCTTTGAATCATTGTCTATGTCTACACTGAATTGTTACCTATGTCTATATTGAATAGTTACTTAAGTCTACATTGAATTATTGCCTATGTCTGCATTGAATAGTTACTTATGTCTACATTGAATAATTACCTATGTCTACATTGAATAGTTACTTATGTCTACATTGAATAGTTATCTATATTGAATAATGTATTAATTATTGATGCCTACATTTAATAATTACCTATGTCTACATTTATTTATTAACCATGCCAGCATTAATAATTACCTATGTCTACATTGAATAATTACCTATGTCTACATTGAATAGTTACTTATGTCTACATTGAATAGTTATCTATATTGAATAATGTATTAATTATTGATGCCTACATTTAATAATTACCTATGTCTACATTTATTTATTAACCATGCCAGCATTAATAATTACCTATGTCTACATTGAATAATTACCTATGTCTACATTGAATAGTTATCTATGCATGCATTAAATATTTACCAATAGAAGCATACATTGAATAATTACGTATGTGTACATTAAATAGTTACCTATGCATACATTACATATTTACTTATATCTGCATTTAATAATTACCAGTGCCTACATTTAATCATTATCTATGTCCACATTTATTAATTACATATACCACTTTTAATGTTTAAGTATATAAATGTATTCTTTATTATTAAAACTTGTTACACATAATCTCTTCCTTCCAATGATGATAATTGCCATAACAACGCTATCACTTTATTATATCCAAATATACTTTAAAATTAAATGTACCTACAAGAAGAGCATGCGTGCTTGAAGGAATAGATTATGAATATATCATTAATTTCCAGTTATTATTTTTAATAAATCCTGTGTATTAACAGGGACCTATTCACTTTTTTCATATGTTTTACACATTTTTTTTAATACAAAAATGTGTACAAAATTTCACTTCTGAAGTCAAGATATGTGGGGTTTGTTCCCTCAGTATTTGCCACCTGTGAAGGCATATGTAACATTACTCATGTCTATTCATGTTATATCATGTCACATCCTGTCACAAATTTTGTTTCCCCTCTGTAAGTTTTACAGACTTCATGGATTTAATTAAGATTTGGTCTGAGATGTTACATTAAAAAGTCTCAAGTCTGATTTTCACCATTTTCTGACATAATTATATTGAGTTACATGTATGTCTGATGTTTGACTTAAAACTTTGCACTTAAGTTTCCCCATATTTATGATAACTTCTAATTAAATTTTTTGTTTAAAACATAACATGGTATAGTGCTTTGTATAACAAAACATAAGGTCAAGTCTGGTTTTTACCATTTTCTAGCTAAAGTTTATGGAGTTTTGGCCAAAGATTGACATAAAACTTTGCACTTCCATTTCCACTCAATAACTTTTGAAAAATTTGATCATGATGGATTGAAACCAGACCTGGTATTAAGCTTTTCATTAAAATGACCTAGTTCAAAATGGGATTAAAACCAAATAAAGTAACAGGCATTATTGTAAGAATTATGGACCTTGGTCAGGATCGATTTAAATGTTTTTCACAAGAAGTAATAGAGTTATAGACCTTGTTTGAACTTGGAACTTGGGCCTTCAATTGCAACATGTTGGCAGGCATATCCATGTCGTGTGGAAACATTTATAGTTTGTGTTTTTCCTATCACAGACAAATATATGAGTACCTGAATGGAAAGGCATACATAATTAATGGGACAGTCTGACCTGAATGGACAGACATACATAATGAATGGGAAAGTCTGACCTGAATGGACAGGCATCCATAATGAATGGGAAAGTCTGACCTGAATGGACAGGCATACAAAATAAATGGGAAAGTCTGACCTGAATGGACAGGCATACATAATGAATGGGACAGTCTGACCAAAATATGCATTACAAAATGACCCTCCAAGTACAGCATTTTCTACCCCAAAAAAATCATTTTGAAAAGTATTGCTCAGATTTTGGTTGTTTTCATAGCCTCTGAGACTATTTAGCTTAAAAAATGAAATTATATTTGGAGCAGGTCCTGACCATACAACCATGTGTGTGCGAACCTATCCAGATGTCAGGTTACTGCGATGGTCTCTGTCACCAAACCTTCCATCCCCTGTCAATCTCCCTGATGATCTCAATGAGACAACTTATTTTGTCTACTACTCTCATGGTGAGAAACCTTCTTCACCTTGGCAGTTCTCCATTGATCTCATGGTAAGTCGATTTATTATTTATAGATTTACAATATAATTAATGATAATATTAAAAGAAATATATTTGGAATATTTCTCATACTTGTCAATTTTGTCCCCAAACCATTTGTCAAGGAAGGATGCTGGTTGCTTGTCAGGGCATTTTAAATGAAGTATTTTCTCATAATTTTGAAAGCACCCATTTTAAAGAGGGCATTATAATGAACTCCAATAATACACTTAGGTTGATATTTGCACTGCAAGTGAAAGTTGGGGTACATGATGTCAGGGTCATTATACATGTAGAATTTTTACCATATATAATTATCTTGTCTTGAACCACAGTATTTTATTACAGGGCAGGCCCCTGAGAGGAGTGGGTACACCCCAAAGTGGGCAGGGCACCACTTAGGGAGGGCAGGGTATAACATCCTTCTTAAACAGGCTAGGGACAATACTTATTTATTTTTTCACATGAAGCAAGTGTTTTAATATATAAGTATTAGTGGAAATTTATTAAATTAAATCACTAAAAAAGAAATTCTATTACAATGGAATTATTTTTGAGAAATTGCATATAACTCACTTTTGATTAGTTGCATATATGTGCTTGCTTGTAAGTTGAATCCAAATGCCAGCAACATAGACCCTGATCTGCCATTGCATACAGTACCAACAGATCAGGTACTGTATTGTTTGTTTTATTGATTATTCCTATCAAACTGTATAGACCCAGATCTGCTGATGTATTATGTGATGGCAGATCTTGCAGTTTGCAGTTTGACTTATAAGTGTGTATATACAGTATTTCCTTTCCAGCTGGAATTGAAAAATAACTTCTTCTTGTAACTTAATCATACCGTTATTTTGAGACTCTATGTCTGTGTCATTTACAGTATGCTGAAAAATATTTTGTATGGATGAACTGTTAAATTGGCAGATTTGTTTTATATCATGTTTTCATAAAAAATTTAGTGGAAGTGGAAGTTCTCCTCACTATCGGTTTCATGTAATAAATATTTTATTACCACTCTTCCAGCCTGTAACTGGATTATTTTATTTCAACCAGCACTTAGGCCAACAACAACAAAAAAATGTTTCAGGTTGGCTGACCTCCCTGTTTTACAGTGCTGAACAAGCACTTTTTTCCTGCCAGTGTAAAAAATAAAATTCATTTTTTTTAAAAATTCAAAATAATTTTTTTAAACTTTCTGATATTGATTTGTGCACCTAACACACAGAACTTAATCACTTGATGCATTATATACACTAATCATTATAATATATGTGTTCAAAAAAATTATTTAATTTTTTTTCCCAAACATTGATTTGTGCATCTAATTAAGCTGGTTTAGTCCAGTATTTGAGGTGCTTAGTACATTATGTATACTACTCATTACAGTATATATAGTGGTTTAAAAAACAACAACAAAAACTACCTACCTTGACCCTAATTTTAAAACCAGTGCAATAGGAAACATATTTGTTTTTGCCTTACTAATAAGAGAACTTCAGACTGTACCAAATGTACCCTATATACACACTTGTAAGTCAAATCAAACTGCAGACAACAAAGATTCTGATCTACCATAATGTAATGCACCTGCAGATCAAGGTTTATGTTATTTGTTTTACTTACTAATCCTAACAAACTGCACAGACCCAGATCTCCCATAGAATTATGCAATGACAGTTCTGGTCTGTGCAGTTTGTACTTTGACTCAACTTACAAGTTAGTATATACATTATGTGTCACTGTCCTTCCCGGTGGTGATTCCATCAATTATTCTGATTGTTATGTCAAATCTAATCATATCGATAACGATGATCACTCACTTTTCATCGACAGTCCACTTTATTGTTTGCAGAGACTGATATGTGATCAGTACCATCATGGCATGGAAGTTTTCAACTCATAATTTATTTCTTCACACCAGATGTCTGCATCTAAAAGACATGGTTCATGTAAAAACATGTTAAAAATAAATATAATTGTATCTGATTGGGAGAAAAACATCCTGGAATGTACAACTCAGATTTTAAGAGATAAGAATGATTCACATTTAGACTTCAATCATATTCAACTTACAATCACATTCAGGCAACATTCACATTCAAGTTATCACATTCAAACTATAATCACTATCAAACTGTAATCATATGAAATCTATAATCACATTCAGGCTATATTCACATTCAGGCTTAATCACATTCAAGCTATATTGACATTCAGACTTAATCACATTCAGGCTATACTCACATTCAGGCTTAATCACATTCAGGCTATAATCACATTCAAGCTATATTCACATTCAGGCTTAATCACATTCAGGCTATAATCACATTCAGGCTTAATCCCATTCAAGCTATAATCACATTCAAGCTTAATCACATTCAAGCTATAATCACATTCAGGCTTAATCACATTCAGGCTATAATCACATTCAAGCTATAGTCACATTCGAGCTTAATCACATTCAAACTATAATCACATTAAAGCTATAATCACATGAAAGCTAAGCTACAATCATATGAAAGCTATAATCACATGAAAGCTATAATCACTATCAAGCTGTAATCATATGAAAGCTATAGTCACATTCAAGCTTAATCACATGAAAGCTATAATCACATTGAGGCTTAATCACATTCAAGCTTAATCACATTCAGGCTTAATCACATTCAAGCTATAATCACATTCATGCTATAATCACATGAAAGCTATAATCACATGAAAGCTTAATCACATGAAAGCTTAATCACATGAAAGCTTAGGTGGTGCTCTACAGTTGCGTATTTTGCATAGGGTTAGGATTTTAAAGAAAAAGAATTTCCCCAGCTTTCCTCACTAGTTATACTGGCTGTTTAAAAAAGACCTTGTATATCTTAGGTATAATTAAAAGAACCTTTAATTCCCTTTATTTTGGTGTATGATTGATGGGTGTACTATGGGTTATAGAGTATACAGCTTGGCCGTACTTCAAATGTGCACCTTTGAAAAAAGTGCTAGCTCTACTTGGTCATTTTCACTTCCTGAACTTAAGAGGTAAATTGTATAAAAAAGAGCTGATAACTTTTTTTACATTTTATATATTTGGTAATTCATTCATTGCACTTTCAGAAGCTGACATTGTCTAGTCTGGCAAAATTCATTTTCCCTATTTTAATAGCTGCTATGTATAGTGTACTTTAGACTAATTCAGGCTGACTTTTTAACACAAGGGAGCAGTCATTTTAGTTAGCAGTGTGCTTAAATCATGTAAAATTTCCAAAAGTACAATATCCAAAGAAATGACATCCACATTACATTACTGTAGCATACAGGTATGCCAACATTCTCTCTATTGTACATGTTTTAAATGCGAACTACTTCACCTTACATACGTCACTCTCTCTAAAGTACATATTAATTGGTGAGCGCCCCCTTAATCACATGAAAGCTTAATCACATGAAAGCTTTAATCACATGAAAGTTTAATCACATGAAAGCTTAATCACTTGATAGCTTACAAAATACCAATAGTTTCATTATGAGTTTTTTATATATTAAAATCATCAGTAAACAATGTTTAGTATTGCATCTCAAGGTCAAAAGTCAACTGCATATATTTCTATATGCAGGGAATGTAACAAAGATATAATGTTGTATCCAGGTAAAAAAATATCATTTAATGCTTTAAGCATGAATACAGTATAGATGTTCTGACAGTGCTTTTAAGAGTCTGTAATGGAAAGGATTAATTCCTTAAGAGATATCTTGATAAAGAAAAAAGAATTATACACTAATTATTATCATCAGAATTTACTTAAAGTTAATTAAAAACTCAATTTGTCTTTTCTTCAGAGTAAAAGAAATTTGGAAGGCAAGGAATCAATCATTGACATGGCTTTAGCTGGACACTATCTCCATGGCAAAAACAAAATGACCAATGAGCTACAGGATTTTGTCAACAGTCTTCCTGATTGGTCAACTGCTGTTAGTTGGTCTGCCACATATGACAGCTATCAATTCTAGCAACTTTGCTTGTGTAGGTTTTAACAGTTTGTGGCCATAATTAACTTTTAAATAATCTCATATATATATATATATGACTTGACTTCATGTTGCCATAATTTACTTCTATAAACCTCATATACCGGTAGATTAATTGTGATTGAATGAACAGGACTTTACATGTGTGGGACATAACACTATGTGGTCATGATTAACATTCTAATACATCCCAGATACATCTTTTGTAACTAAATGTGTGAAACCATAATAAACTTTTCTTACGAATTCTCTATATATATCTGTTGTAATTGTATATGTAGGACTTCACAGTACATGGTCATGTTTAACTTAAAGAATCCCATTTATATATCTGTAGTAATAATTTTTATGACAAATAATGAATTTGAAGAGGGCATATGATGTTATTCTTGGCTGTCTGTCCATTCATTGAGGGGTCACACTACCATTCAAAGTGGGTGACTAATTTGCCCCAAAAATGTAAACTTTATCTTCTTCACTATGGAAATTCAGAATTACTTGATCCTGTTATTGTTTATGATATTCAGTGACCTTAGTTTCTGGTTTTTGAGATGCTCTCTCAGCCCAGCTAGTAGTTGCATCATTGTATCCCCAGGCTAAACATATTTCAGCCATTATAGGTGTTGATATCCATCTTGACAGCATAAGAAACATTTCCACATTGAAAGACTTATGTTTTGAAAGTTGATTGATCATTAAAACAGTACTCGTTAATGGAATGTACAAGTATCATCAACAGGAAATACATGGTCACACTTCCATATATGACATTGGTTATTGATCATTAAAACAGTACTCGTTAATGGAATGTACAAGTATCATCAACAGGAAATACATGGTCACACTTCCATATATGACATTGGTTATTAAAGGTTCATGTGCCCTTTTTTGTCTTTGCACTATATATTTTTACCGTATGGCTTGACATGAGTACAGCAGAACTACAGAAACCATTCACTGTAATTAATTCTAACTGATAGGAGTATCTAGATTACATTATTTCAATCACCAGTATGTATAAATTGTTAATCAGCTGCCACTAGAACAAGCAATTTATTTTTGTTCAAAATTTGACTCTCACTTATCCCTGTTCTGTCCAAAAAGCCAAGTCACTTATCACTAACATTCAAGTCTAGCTTGACCCTTATTCATCCATCCAGCACAGTTTTGTATTAGGTATATCAGTATATCAGATATATGATTGGCAGTTAGGTTCAGTGAACACTTTTCTCATTGTTAGCTCACCTTTACAAAGAGTGCAATTGTACTAATGTTGGCTTATGAATAAGAACAGGTGCACTTAATCTCAACTTTTTTTCTTTATAAGTCTTGGCATTCATTAAATAAGGCAGAGTGTATGATGTTGTTTATGTTATTTTCCATCCATCTGTCTCTTACTAATTTCCTTGTCATAAAACTTAAGATGTCCACCATTTACAGTTTTCAAACTTTGTGGATGGCAAGTACTTCGGGTAAGGAAGAATCCTATGGATTGTAGAGTCACAAGCTACGAGGTCAAGATCACCTTGAAAGAGAGAACAAATTAGTTTATGCACAATATCTTGAGTTCTCCACCGTCTACAGCTACCAAACCTTTTGGTTGGCTTACAGTTTGGTTAAGAAAGAAATGAATTTGTTTTGGGATCAAAAGGTCAAAGATTAAGGTCATTGAAGCTGAAAGAAGAAAAATGGTTTGTGCACATAAACTGTTGGTATCTTTATCCATTATCTGCTGTTACCAAACTTTGTGAAATGGCTTGCACTTGAGTAATGAAGAAGCCTATCAATTTTTTTGAGGCAGAAGGTTAAAGGTTACTGTAACTGAAAGAATAAACATAGTTTTGACACAGTAACATTATTTCTACAACCCTTTCCTGGACAAAGTTTACTGTATAGCTTGTGGTTAGGGTAATGGAGAAACACATCATTTTGAGGGTATAAAGGCCAAGGTCACTATGGCTGAAAGAAGAAAATGGTTTTGCACCCAATAACATTAGTTTTACATACATAATTGGACTACAATTTGTTGATGGCTTACACATGGGTAAGTAAGAAACCTGACATATTTGAGGTCACAAGATCAAAATTCAAGGTCACTGTGACCAAAAGAAGAAAAGTGTTTTGTGCATACAAATTTCAATTAACTCAAAAGAGGACTATGAAACATGGATAGCATGTAACATACCATTCACAGAAGTCTTGTTGCATTTAGTCGGCAGCAAAAGGGGTTTTGGCACCCTATGTGTGTGTTTGTTTATTTGTGTATATATTTATAAAATAATTATGAAACTTAGAGAGGGGATTGTCTTGATCAGATTTACAGTCACATCATAGAAATACATCACTGTGACCCATATTTCACACATCTCTGACTTTGGTTAACTTGTGTGCTTTAAGTTTATTTCTTGAGCTCTATGTAAGAATCATCAAACTGTGTTTGTATGCGTCTCTGCTGGTACAGTACCACACTCTTACAACAAAAGAAACTGACCAACATTTCATTATTTTACTGGTTTATATTAAGGTTTTGCATTTAGCATATGACCAAATAGTTTTTTGCACCCTGTAAACATTCTGTTATTCATAGAATCATGGATCTTGGCCAGGGATGTATATTGATGAGTACTACAACTACATTACAAAAGTAGATTATTGTAACCCATATACATGTATTGTGCTTTACTGATTTGAGTTCATTCTTAAACAGTGTTTATGTCAGAATCATCAATATGCTTGTTTACATTTCTATTAGTTTTGAAACAACCTCACTGTGACCTACTTTCCATATTTTACTACCTTATGTTTTAGGTTTCTGTTTTAAATGATAACCAAATAGGTTTCTACTTCCTAATCTTATAGCTGAATCATGAAACTTGGCAAGAAGATGTTTCTTGATGAATAACTACACCTTAATCTTAAAAGTAGACTGCTGTGACCCATATCTCATGTATGAAAATGTGTTTTTACTGATCAAAACTGAACCATGAAACTAGTTGATTATATATATATGCTAGTTCTCACATCTACATAAAAGGTCACTGTGCCCCACATTTTGCAGTTTGTTTGCTTATGTTAAGTTTTTGCACTTCGATCATGACCACATAGGTTTTTATACATGTTATGTACATACTATTCTATCTAGAATCATGAAGCTTGGTGAGGGGATGGATCTTGATGAGTGCTATTCTCACATTTTATAAGTAGAGCATTATGGCCTATATTTTATGCATCACTGACTTGGGTTACATATGTGTTTAATATTCATGTCTCAGACATTCATCATGCTAGAATCATGAAATTGATGATGATATGCATTGCAGTTATTACTGTACCCATAAAGAAGCTCCTCGTGACCTATATTTAATCTTTTACTAGCTTTGTTCGGTTATGTTTTTGCATTTATCTTGTTACCTCGTAAGTTCTTGGCATGCAGTATGCATCCTGCCCTTCATATAATTATGAAACTTGCAAAATGAGGTGTCTGTGAATTATAGTTCATGCTTTATTGACTTTGTTGACATTTGGTTGAAAGTTCCGTTAGTGAGAATTGTGTATGTTCCAGTTATACATCTTGATAATTGGATGCATCTCTCATGGTACTACACTCATAGATGGTCACTGTGATATACATTTTATGCTTTCCTAACATGGGTTAAGTTTTTGTTTTAAAGATCACAGTCTTCTCCTCTATATATATATATATATATATATATATATATATATATATATAGATAGATAGATACTAGATAACTCAGAAGGCTGTTTCTGACCAGTACAGTTTAATGACTTTACACTGCATTTAATAATTGGTTACTGCTCAACAGATTAACTGAGTAATGTGTAATGAGTATAGGAATTAGATGTTTGGACTGCATATGCATGCTCCTTACATTAGGTATTTATCTGTAGTAGCTAATTAAGGTAATTATTAATTAACAGGCTATGTATGGACTACCCACTGTCCCTCCAGTGTTACTCAGTCAGTAAAGTCTGGATTCAGGGGGTGGACACTGATAATAGCTTCTAAAGCAGACACCAAGAACAATGATGTAAAAAAAATAACCTTACAAAAACAATATACATGTTTGATTTTTATCAATTCATTATTGTACATCAATGTTCGTAAAATAGAAAAGAATGTTTTCATATTTAGTTCTCAAGATAAACTTATTTCTGCATGATAATTAATATTTATAGTGACTTCTGGAGACTGCAGAAAGTTTTGCGAGAGGTAATCACTGATTACATTTTGGTTTTATAATGCTCACCATAAGAGCATATCAGTTTTTATGCCCATCATGAGAGTATGTGTATTTTTTATGTACACCAAGAGAGCATATAGACTTTTTATGCCCACTATGAAAGCATGTACCTTTTATTCCCACCATATGAGCATATAGGTTTTTTATGCCCACCATGAGACTATATGTTTTTATGTACACCAAGAGTGCTTGTACATTTTTATTCCCACCGTGAGAACACATAAGTTTTTTATGCCCACCATGAGAGCATGTAGGTTTGTCCTTGCTCTTGTGTCCCTGGCCATTCATGAGTCTATTCTTCTGATGAAGGTTTCAGGTACTATGGTGATGTGTGGAACATAAACACAATTTCTTGTTGCCATGGAAATTAATGACTTCTCAGGTTTAATGTAATCTTGTAATAAAAATATCCAACAGTTTCAATAATGTGTCCTTTGAATATAGTTTCAATAAATGTGTCAAGATGTGAATGAGAAATGCAGTTACTGATACAGTAGCATAGCTCTTTTATGATTGAAGTCTATGGTGGTTTGACTGTTCCAAATCTTAAGGTCCATATTTTTCACCCCATTCTTCTAACTGCCTATTTTATATCCAAGAAATAGTCATTTTTAGCTCTCTTTGACAAAGCAGCCATCTTGAAAATCATGTTATCTCTACTCCATCTAAAACGATGGTCATATTAACAGGAGTTTTCATTAAAAGACATTGCATAGTTGGTTGTAAATGAAAATGGCATTGATATGAATTTCAATATGGCTGCCATTGTGGCCAGCTTTAAAAATCCTGTTATTGCTACTCATCCTGAGCAGGAAGTCAAATTAGTGTGGGGTTATTGCCATCCAGAATACTTCTTGTGATGTATATAGTTGGTCCTAAATGAAAATGGTACCACCTAGAAATCTAATATGTCTGCCACAGTGGCTGTCTGAAAATCTTTTTATTGCTACTCCTTCTAAATTTAAAGCCACATCAGCAATGGATTTTCACCAGAAGACTTCTTATCATGTACAGTGGGTCTGAAATAAAACTTACACTGATCTGATATCCATTATGGCCATGACAGTGGCCATATTGAAACTCTTACCGCTAATCTTCCTAGCAGGAAAGTCAATGCAACAATGGGTTTTTACAAGAAGACTTATTACAATGTCTTGTTTGTACTGAATGAAATAGGTGTGGATATGACATCCAGTATGGCCAAAATAGCAGCCATTGGCACGTCTTGTTATTGCTAATCCTACTATTAGTAAATATAAAGTCGTATTGACATAGAGTTTTCAACAGAAGATTAATTAATATATCTAGTTGGTCCTGAATAAAAATGATCCTGACCTGGCCTTAGATATGGCAGTAGCAATGAACATGTTGAAAATCCTGTCAATAATTTTCCAACATGGGATTTTCACAAGTCCTCTAATGGTGTCAAATATGTCCCAAACAAAAATGGTACCAATCTTAATCAAACATGTCTTTTACTGCTGCTGATTTGAAAATCTTATCACTCAAGAATATCATAGATGGTTTCAGCACTCTGCATTTTAAAAAAATGATCTTATCTTGAATTCCTGGAAATTCTTTTCAGCCGGTAGAGGTTTGAAAGACTCTTGTTTTTACTGCTATGATCTTTCTTCTGAAGAAGGATCACATGCTGCTTATCAATATTTTATGATCAACATTTGAATGCATGTCAGTTACTTGAATGGAAGTAAATAAGATTTTCTGAAATTGGAAACTTGTGACCTTATTTATACACTCTTATCTGGAATACTATTTACTACAAAGTACTGTATATACTTCCTTATTAGTCGAGTCCAACTGCAAACAACATAGACCATGATGTGCAATAACATCATGCACCAGAAGCTAAGTGTCTATGCTGCTTGTTCTACTGATTACTCCTAACAAACTGCAGAGACCTAGGTTGGTGTGCACATCATCTATTAGTCTTACTTTTTTTTTTTGTATATTTGTTTTGTTAGAGTTATGGCCCTTGTTGGTTTATGTAATGTCTTTACATAGGATATTGCTTGTAACCAGCATAGCTCAGCAACCCATAACACAATTGGATGTCCTTTGGTAGTTAAATTGCCTATTACATGCAGATATACATTCTGAAGGTTTGATCTTTTCAGGTAAAATTTTGATGGAGTGTTGCATCCCCATTAGAGTAGATACTTCTAATTAGCCAAGCCATCTAAGGTGCTTGCCGTTACAGATAACTCACATCTTGCCTTTATCCACATAGGTTGAGGTCTCAGTTAATCCAATGAGGGTATGTGTGAAAGCACGCCAGTTGCTTCCCATGGATTTGTGGTTCTTCTCAGGGTTTATCCAGGTTCTTCCGCCACCAAATATACTGGCCACCATGTATAGCCTATCATGTGCTAAAAAATGGCATTAAACCCACAAAATCAAATAATCTCTGAGTTTTATTTCACTTCTTTGGCAATTCTCTAAAAGTTTTCAGTGCTATATGATCAAAATTCCACCTACTCTATAAACTTTTTTGCTTCAGTTCTATCCCTGAATGGAACCATTGTGTAAAAAGATGGACATTTTTGCTCTTTCTTTTGTTTTTCTAATATTTAAATAACATCTCATTCAGTTCACTTTATACTTCGAATATTATATGATCTCCAACTTTCCTTTCTCAATATAACACCTTTGCCCCAGGGTTATATCCTACATATGGCAATGGGGTCAAGAAGTAGGACACTTTATTATTATTATTATTATTGTTATTTTATTATTATTATTGTTATAATTATTTTGTTATTATTGTTATTATTATTATTATTTTTTATTATTATTATTGTTATTTTATTATTATTATTATTATTGTTGTTATTTTAATATTATTGTTATTATTTTTATTATTGTTATTTTATTATTATCATTATTATTGTTATTGTTATTTTATTATTATTGTTATTATTATTATTGTTATTTTTTATTATTATTATTAGTTATTTTATTATTATTATTATTATTATTATTATTAATGTCCAAAAACCTTATCTAATTTAATGCATATTTTGAATATGGTGCCATGCTCTTATCTTTAACCTTTTTCTACTCCAGCATTTGGATTATGGCCATGGATGGGGTTATTGGATCCAAAAGTATTTTAAAATTTGTTGGTTTCAGGTTTGTTAGCATCTAACTGACACCCTTATTAGAATATATAACATTTTATATTTTACTTATTTCTGTGTCCCAAGTTGGGACCCATGGGGTGATGGGGCTATGCCCTTCTGGCTAATGATTTTATGATGAATGTGTATGTGCACAATAGAATGATTCAGGATTATTAAATAATATTTAGAACAGTTTTTAAAATATGCTAAAAACTAGTTTCTTTTTTTTTTTTTTTTATTATCTACCCCCTCATTATATTTTTCAGCACGGTAGATATACCTGTAGCTATTGTTATGCCTGTCTGTAAAGTAAAGTTTTTCATTTCTGTGGCAGGACTCTAGAACTGTTCAAGGATTTCAGCCAACTAAGAAAACAAATGCTGAGTAAATTGTGTAGAGTTGCTGTTTTTTTACGTCAGATTTGACCAGAAATGATTGTTAGGCCACATGAGCTTATTGATACTTGATCTGTCGTAATTCACAGTTACAATTAGTAGCTTCTTCTTGGACAGCAGCACTCCAGAAATGTGAACAAATCTGGAATCCTGGCAAGAAGCTCTTTAAATATTTGAAAAGAATCCTGGTAACTAATCAAACATAGTTACCATTGCTAAAAATAGTAGACATACCTCTTAATGATTTTGTAAAATGAACTCAACAGAATTCAATTCAAGTTGAAAGAAAGTATTTTGTCATGAAGGTCTTTCGTTTAATTTTCAACTGATGCCAAACTGCCATAAAATATGACCACATTACAAAAAAAAAATAAAAAATAAAAAATGACCTCTGAAACTTAGTTCAACAGAATTTGGCCAAATTTACTGGAAAGCATCCTGTCTTTAATATCTTTCAAATACAACTAAATCAGAAAGATACTTTGACATCTAAAGAAATAGTTATTTTGGGTTAACTATTCCAGGAGTATTTTGAAACAAATTCTATTTTATATTTTGCAGCTTCCAGAGCGACCATTAAAGCTCCATAACAACCAGGTAGAAAATATCTCTCCAAAAATACAAGGGTAAAATTTTCATTAGAGAATTGTAGGAACTATTTTTCATGTCATAATGTACAGATATGTGTATCCTGGTCTTCATGGCAGACAGGTGAGAAACATAATTTTCACACCTTTTTCAAAACCACTTTATTTAAAATTATCAAATTTCAAGAAATGTTGAATGTGATATGTTTTTATTACTGTTGTTTTATGTAGGCTCATTAACAACCAATCATCTTTGACATCAACAAAGTGAAAACAAATTCTAATATTTTATAAGCTATTATGGAAATATATTAAGTCAAACTTTACAAATGAAAGAACATCTTTTGCATTTTCTACAATTGCTGTGTGTTTGGAGAAATAAAAACTGTTAGCTAAGGGACCATCCATTTATTTTGGCAAAGGGGGATATGGCACGTTGTATTTTATTTCAACCCAGATTTTTTTCTCTATTATCTCAAGAAGGTTAGTTATTTTCAGGTATGATGATTGATATAAGTTCTTTTTCCAGAAATTACAGAAAGATTTTTCAAGCTGTCTGATGGCTAGAAATGTGTGGTTGTGGGAGTAAAATATGTTAGCCTCTCCCCCACACCCAACAAATTAAATGAGTATTCTTTGAGTTTAATGCAACCAAGAGAAAGAAATCTCTGGACTAAGTTTAGGTTGCAAATTACAATTGTTTTTATAATTATATAAATGTAAACCTTTTAAATGGGTCAGACTTGATTCTTTTAAGGTATGTTTCGTTTACCCCTTGATAATTCGCTTCATTTTTTGGAAAGGAATAAACTTGAGTGAATTTGAGGTGTTTGTTTGTTTACCATATAACAAAACATAGAGAGGACTAATTGATAATTTCTACATGCAGGTTACAACAAGCTTGACACATGTTATCCGGTAGGTGATAACAGCTTGACACATGTTATCCGGTAGGTGATAACATTTGTTTTACTCTGGTCTTATTCTTTTTCTTTCCTTACAAGAATCTAATTTCTTCTTCATAGAATTTCTCAAAATGAATCTGGAATACATTTGAACATGTTATTAGTTATAAATATATAGTTTTAAGACAAAAATTGCATGCTAGAAGGACCATTGTTTTGCTATCAAATACAAAGGCATAAAAGGATAAAAACAGTCAATCACCTACTCAAATGTGTCAGTGGTGATTGATTTGTTGAATGCCAGTGATAACGTCAGTGTGAAATAAATCAATTCTTTTTTTATTTTATTTTATGATAGAGGGAGAGAAAGAGATGGCATAATGTAAACTTTCGATCAGAAACACTTTGAGATAATCCCCGTGATTGCATTATTAAAAAAATTACATGCTTCATCCAGTGCTCTAAAATATTCACGATCATCGAGTGTATGTCGATAACTACTATTCGGACCACTTTGGCTATTGACCGAACAATAACTGACCGAGACATTACGAATGATCGAACTATTTTTTTTTTCTTCTTTCATAGTCCATAGATTAATCCTACAATCAAACCAAATGTAAAATAGCCAAGCTAACCCAAATAGTTAGGGATTCTTTCTTGCAAAGAAATTTCCGGCAAACAGAATGTATGTTTTGTTGATGTTGTTGTAATACCCGTATATAAAATACAGTCTAGTCAAAAGGACACGCTAGAGTCTGACTATACATACCCGTTTGTTTGTACCCCCATACCGGTTTCAATAATGAACAAGTTTAATGTGATAAAAAGTGCACAGAACTAAGTCAATTGAATTACTGATTATAATTTCTAACCTGACTGTGACCAGAATGGCATAATACTTTTTTTTTTTCTTTTTGGGGCACCAGACAGATCCCCCCCCCCCCATTTCCATCAAAATAAAAAGTATTTTATGTTTGTGTGTTTCCCCCTCCGATGTGTTGTATGTTTATTTTAAAACAAAATTTTATATAAAAATTTTGTTTTTAGAATTTTTGATGGGGTATTTATGTTTCTTTAGTGTTATCTAAAGGGTTGTTCGTCCGAGCCTGGTTTCCCTCACCTTGCTTGAAGTTCCTTCCCTTGAAATTTTTGTGACCTTTGCTAGATGTCTCCTAGGTCTCAGTGTTTGCTATATGTAGTGGTGCTATATTGTGTGTATGCTATATTTTCTGTACGTTTGAGACAACAAGTATAGATCAAATATCTTTCCCAGTTGTATTTCTTCATAATTTGGATTTAAGATACGTTATGATATGTTATATTTTATCTTTTAATTTGTTTTATGGTTTTCGAATTTTGACGATGGAACGGTGTACTATTTAGATTTTGTTAAAAAAAATATAATTTCCTATTGTATTATTCGAGTGATACTATGTGTCGTTCCTCGTAATAGTTTTTAAAGATGTTGATAGGTAGGTTACACTCGATCCAAGGTCCACACTTCTTTATTCTCTATGTGTTTCTCCTGGGTCGAGTTAGCCTCCTTTATTTAGTTTATCTGATTATTCTTTATTGAAAGATCCAAAATTGTTTATGAGACCACATTATTGTGTAGTGGTCAACCATACAGTGCGGGAGCTGTATAGTTTTTAAGATACAGAAGAAGTTAGTAGGGTTTTAAACTAAGTGTTATCTAGTATGTATTTGTGTCTTTGTTTTATCTGTTTATGTTCTACATGGGGTGTTTTCAAAGACTCTTTCATGGGCCTGTCCACTTGAGTACTCAATAGATATTCTTTTCATGTTTTTTAAAACATCCCAATCATTTATTATATTAATATTTTCTTCATTTTTGAAGGTTTCAATTTCTTTTTTATTATTTGTACACATTCTTTGTCATTTAAAATCTTATTATTTAGTTTCCATAGTCCTGGCCCCCATTTTTCTCTTTTTCATTTTTAGGTCCATAGTGACCATGAAATGGTCTGATAGTTTTTGGTTGGTTATTTTAATATTATTATATACATGTATTAATGGATCAAAAAAAGTCCCGTAAAATTTATCAATCCTGCTAGACTGGTTTTGTTTATAGTTAAAGGTAATTTTTCTTCTTAATATGTTCAGTTTTCTATAAATGTCATGTAAATTGTGTTTATTTAATAAATGTATCATTTCAGTTCGGTATATTTTGTCACTGGTTGTTAGGTCAGTCGTTCTGTCAATTTCGTCCCCTACCCAATTGAAATCTCCCCCTGTGATTAGATTTTCCATCGAATATTGCTGTAGGTAGCTAGATAAGTTTTCTATAAAATTTAGTTTCTTATTTCTATTAGCTGGCATGTACACATTTATTATATGCCAATTGAACATTTTAACATGTAGCAACCGTCCCTTCAAAAATCCCCCCTCTTCAAACCTTTTCCAGCTTACTCCGTTTATTTTTTATTATTGTTGCTCTCCACCTCTAATATCATTATTTGTAAAATTGTTGCATATCACTATTGCGTGAAGTTTGTCTTCTAATAAAAATTTGAATTCTGGCGTAATTCCATTGTGTGTTTCTTGTATCATTATTACATCAAAGTTTGTTTCTTTGGGTATTTTGTCTGCTTTCGCTTTGTCTGTCCCATTGCTGTTGATAGTAGCGATCCGGAAGTTTGTTTCTTCCATTTTTGCTTCACTCCCAGGTGGCGCATCACTTCTATATAGAATTTAATTGTATGTATTTCAGTTAAAGTTGTTATATTCAATTTTTTAAATTTTTTAATTTATATTATGTTTGCATTCCTGTGGGGCTCTGGATTGGTCCCAGAGCCTTGTCTGATTGTTGCTGTTTTCTGTAAGCTGTGAGTCGTTTATAGTTTCCATGTCTGAATCGTATTCGCTTTCGTTTTCCGTTTCAATTCCATTGTTTTTCTGTTTTTTTTTTTGTTTTTCTTTTGTTCTGTCGTGGTTTCAAGGTCCTTGTCTTTCATCTTTTTCATGAGTTTAGCCCTTACGGGCGGGATTACTGTTTCTTGGGTTTTGTTTAGTATTTGGTACACATAGCTCAACTCCCCTTCAGGGTGTGTTGCGCTTCTGCGCCGGTGTTGATGTTGAGGTCATTGGTTTGGTTCCCAATATGTCAACAGGTAGCTCGCCGGTGTTGATGTTGATGTCATTGGTTTGGTTCCCAATATGTCAACAGGTAGCTCTTCTTGTTTCCTCTCACTCTAGATCTTTGCCGGTGGTATTTATTGTTGGTGTCTGAGTGTTTCCATAAGGTGTGGTTGTTGTGTCATTTAGTTGTGAGGTTGTCTGATCAATTATGTCCGTATTTGCGAAATCAATCAAATTTTCGCCATTTATTTCCTCATTAACAGTTTTTGTTGTACATGTATTTGTAGCCGCCGCACTTGCATATGTGATTGGGGCAAACGGATTTGTATAGTCTCTGGGCGCATGCCCAGTTTTCCTGTATCGTGTACAGGGACGCTCGTACTCGCTTTCCTTGTACTACGTTTTTAGCAGGACACCCAAAACAGAAAAATGTTGGGAGCTTGGCTGCGTCCTCTTTGGCAACTGTAATGATTCTTACCCCGGTTTTTATTTTCTAGTACCCCCACACAGTTGCCATTTTTTTATTTTTAATGTTGATCTGGAATTTCTGTTTTACTTTGTCTATCAGAGCTTCGTTATCAACTTCCAAGGGGAGCCCGAGACAATTACGTTCTCTTGTTCTGGGCTCTAACCCTCTGGTGATTTGGGGGGTTTCTGACACCTTTGCTGTCATTCCCTTACTGTTTATTTCCCCCATGCCTAATGGGGGGTGTCGTAGTCTTTGGGGTAGATAATACATCTATTTCTCCCTCCATTTTGTATTCCCTCAATCTCATCTATGGGTAATCCTTTAGCTTTGAAAGCGGTGATTATGTCTGATTGTCGGGGGTAATCTGCAACGTCCCCGAAATCTAGCAGATGGCATCCTTTGGGGTTAGAGGCTATTAAAATATCTCTCCCATCCCCTTTCTCTATTTTAACTGCAAAGTACTGATCAAGTCTTGCCCCTTTGTACATAGTTTTATATCCCTGGGCCATAATACTATTTGGGGAAAAAATCCCAAAAATGTTTCCAAATCTAACACACTGTAGTAGAAAAGGCAAAATTCTCTATACTACACAACTACAAAATTAAGTAATAAAAAAAGATTAATTGGGATAATGGATCACGGCTGTGGTCCAAATTACTCTCAGCTAATCCTAAGAGCGACGTGAATTTCGCTCATATGGTATCACGCTGTTGCGTAAAACTATGTGTCATGTATTCAAAAAAAGCACTATGTGTCAAAAATACAGATTGCTACAAACGAAATTTAACTTGTTAAGCAACAAACATATGAAATCAATGTAAATAATGAATGTAATAAATGAAAGAAGAAAAAAAAGTTTGCATGAAAGATCAACAAAATTTAAAAAAGCAAATGTGAAATGAAAAAAAAAAGTGTAACACTAATATACCCTTTTCTTTCTATTGAAGTGCGCTCTAACGAGCTGCCTTGGTTGCCAATTTCTTCCTAGGTGCCTTTCCACCTATGGACTTGAAAATCTCATATTCAATGGCATAATACTGGCATCCCATGCACCTTTCATGCTTAACGGACTTTCCATACTAACATGGCGCCGTATTGCGTACAATATGGGCTAGTTTATTTCCATCAGACAAAATATTGACGTTGTTAATCCTATTCGGTAACTCCCGGATAATTCCGTAAATTACCATTACGTTGAGAGTTTGGAATTAGATCCCTTTGCACACATGAACACAGAAATTAAACCGCTTGTTAAATCCACGTGAAAGGCAAATTTGTTGTCGTTCTTTCCCTTTGCTAGATTCGACACTGTACATATCGGAGGCAGACGACATATGTACGTACATCTCTAATCGTGCACACACCCCTTTGCTGGAAATGGACATGTCTAGGAACTGGAAATGGATCTCGAGCATGTCTGTCATCTATATTGTAAACTTCCGCTAAGCGTGAAACGTGCAGATGGTGACGGTGTTAGGAACACTACTGAGAGTCGGGTTAGAAATTGTAAATCAATGAATGAATTGACTAAGTTCCTTGCACTCTTTATCACATTAAAGATTTCCATTATTGAAATGTGTGTGTGTGTGTGTGTGTGTTACCAACAAACGGGATGTATAGTAAGACTATAGCGTGCACTCGCGAAGTCGAGAAAGAAACCCAGGATACAATATTACGGTAATAGGAGATAAAGTCACAATCAGAACTATCTCGGCCATTGTTATCGCAATTTATGTGTTTATGTGGCGCATTCCACGAGAGGTCAATGACCAAACAACAAATTTATGTGTATTCTTACAACTACTTCTGAGGTTATTTCATTATATGACGGATATTACCGAGTGATGTTCCAATCTGCATCCTCTAATAAGTTAACCGGCTTCGGAATTCCTACCTTTGTTCATTTGTCAACATATTTTGAGAGAAACCTAACCACTTGATTATGCCTGGATATACTTCGGTAAGATAAAAGACTCCATATTAAGTATAGTGTGACGCTAGCCGTTGGAGAATCAAGTTCCCTAATCTGTAAGTAAGGTTGACTCGTGTATTGTGGAGGTGTATAAAAATGTTGGAACTTAAATGGGGCTTTGCCTAATCAAGTCAGGTGTTTACTATGCGTCCGTCAAGATAAACGCAGGCCTTTTTTTTACGATGCAAATGGGATCGCACATGCCTATTTAGACCTAAAGACATCGTGACAACTAAGTGATCCACAAATGTTCTGTCATTTTTGTCCATAATCCTGCAGAGTCTGCCAACGTTGTGTATTTCGGCTTGGCTGCCAATCATGAAGTAAGTCCTCAGGATTTAGATCACTCTGAGCTTCTGAAATGGACCTTTTTTTTCAATATGTACCACTGATAGCTTGACTTTGAGTAGTACGCAGCCTCTGGCCATAAGTGTTATGAGGTAGCTGGCGATCAAAAATAAAAAAGAACCACAATACTCCACCGCAGCAGGCCGCTTAAAAAACAGACAGACTGATAGGACGCTGGTGTATCTATGCGCATAAGGAGCTTGCCAAAACTTTCCATGTTCAAAAAGTATAGGAATTCACATGACGCGAGTCCTCAGTGATATCGTTTAATCTCAGCGTGCCCCTAAATGAGTCTTCGTCTTTGCAGTCGAAGAGGTTTTTGCACAAGGTCTGCTCGCGGAAAGCGCAGCAACGACATTTTATTTTTGTTATGATCCGGCATGGCGGCTGACATAGGAGAGGTTAGTTAGGTCCGTTTCCTATGCCACTAGCAGGAAAGAAAGGCATAATCGTCAAGCAGCAACAGAGTGGTGGTTTTCTTAAACATCTCATCGAGTGCACAAAGCAGGGAATTCAGGTCATAGCCCAAAAAATACTCCAGATTATTTTTAGGCGTGGCCCATGGCCTATCGTATGCCTTGTTATGACGTATTTTTTGACAGATGATGACTATAAAATCAACATAGTATCTAAACGCCTTTTTGAGCAGTTTTCAGGCAGACACTCTTTTGCTACAGCCGCAGTGGTCAACGATCATGGCGTAGTTGGGCTTTAAGTTATCAAAAATCTCGTTTTTGACTTCCTTTTTCAATTTGCCGGTATGCAGGCTTCTTGCGTGTGTGTATCCTGCCTACCCGAGCAGAGCATTTGTAGTTGTGCATGGAGGCATCTTTAACTAATTAATATCGTTGTTTTCGTCCGCTAGAATAAGCTCATTGTTATACCCCTCGTAGGTGCCAACCTTAAGCTTCATGTCAGTTGGGATCATGCAGAGGTTGCACAGGTCACGTAATATGGCTTGATTATGGGCATGCCTGAGCAATGACTGTTACTTAGTTAACAAATCGGAAGCGTTCTCAGCTCTGCTGGCTGTATATTTTACGTTTGCAAGAAACTAGTTTGTACGCACATTAAAGGCATTTCCTGGCCCCACTATTGAGGTAAGAATTTATTTTTAGTCCAGGATTGCCCAAACATATACTAGAATGCTTTCATTAAGACGATCTACCCCAGCTTGGGTAAAGCCTTGCGACTTGTCCTGCATAAATTACACAAAACCTTGGTTAGCTTCACTTCCCTGTTTAAATAGTCAACTTTGTGCTTGGTTGAATGATCAATTACATTTACGCATGGGTCCCATACACCATCACGGATTAGTTAGTAGCCATTGTCGACACTGTAGTTTATCATACCCAGGTCTTGGGTTTTTGACGCGCTTCTGACGCCAGCCCGAGTTATTCTCAATCTTAAACTTGTTGCAAACGCGTTCTTAGGCAACAATGTCAGTGATATTTCCATGCGCGTTCCACCCTGTATTTATTTGAATAAATATGCTCATCAGAAGAAAGTTTAATTTTTTTATATACAAATTATTGACTTTTCACTTATTGCTAACACAATTCATGCAAGGACGTCACTAAGCATTGTTGATTGGACAGATATGATAACGGGCGAATCGTGTTACATACATAGGATGAAAAAAAAAGAAAAGAAATGTACATAAAGTACTCGCAGACATTATTATTAGCGAAGTGTATTGCAAGGTTGGGGTTTGGAAAATGTTTAACTGTAGTTGTAACAGTTCGTACATCAAGATTTTGCCTCATTTGTCCATGTTTTCGTGGTGCAACACCATTTGTCTGACCGTTCGTAGAAGTAATGTATTTTGTGTCCATGTCAATGTGGCATCTGTTAAAAGCGTTTAAACAAGGTGTGCAGTCAGTTAAAAAAATCAAGATACGTTTAAAAAAGAAGTATTAAACCGACTTTCACCGTCGGTTCCAATGGTTAACTCCATTCCCGTGGTTGTATCCATCGCATTTTTAAGTCTTTATTTACTTTGAAACGTAAGTATTTGACATATACACCGAAAACATGCAAATACATATTCTGGCGTGTTAAAATCTCACTTATAATTTCACTATCTTATATTGTAAATTCGGTACGATTAGCTGTTTTATCATACCTGTCCAATATGTAAAAAGTTAATAATTCGTATCAAAATCGCTTAAATCAAATTTTACTTTTGGTTTTTATTATTACTAAAACAATTATAGATCATAATTTCGGTGTGTATCCCGTTAGATTCACATAAAACGTGTAAATGCTTGTGTATTTCGGTTTATTTCCGTCTTTGAACGTATTTCGGTGTTTTAAGTAAACCCTACAAAAGAAAAGGCGTACGATAAACGCTGTTGATGACACTGACACCACGTTGACCGCCATGTCTATTGCAACCGGGATAGGTGGAATTGGAATACGCACAACAATTAGTGTCCTCCCCCTCCCCCCATTGAAATCGCCCTTATGATCATCGCTTTATTCTGTGACCGGTTTCCTCCAGCTGAATGTTGGTAATCATGTGGCTGTCCGTAAATAGCTATGTCGCAGTTTACGTCTTAGCCAAAAGCAAGCTTAACGCCAATGCGGACCACAATTTAAAGTCTCTTCGCGGAAATATTTAAGCTCATCCTTCTCAAAGCCGGCAAGTACGCAGCCATGAAGAACGAAACACTAGTGAGGTCGCACAAAGCACACACTTCGGTGTAATCGACTTGGTAGCAAAGACGAAATAGTTGTCCGCGGAAGAACCAAAGCTCACCAGTAGCTCGCCATGATACTTTAACTTGCCAGGGTTGAGGATTGAGCCTAATCTGAACGCTAGCTGTTGAAATGTCAAAAGCCCCAGGGACGCCATCATTCTGTAACACAGCTTTTCCCCAGAGCAACACCAGCGGTTGCGAAGGACAAAACAAATGGTGTCCCAACAGACCTATTTTGGCACCGGCTTTAGGTGGGGCACTGCAGTTTCTTATTTTGTGTAGAGCTAGATTTTTAAAGAAAAAGAATATCTCCAGTTTTCCTAATTGATTATACTGGATATTTAAAATAGACCCTGTATATATTAGGTCTTGTTCAAAGAATTTGTAATTCCTTTTATTTTGATTTATGATTAATGTGTGTAATGTGTTATGATTAATTTAGGTTGATTTTCTGTACACAAGGGATCAGTCATTTTAGTTAGATTTATGCTTAGATCATGTACAATTTCCACAAGTGCAATATCCACCAAAGAAAATTTCAGCCACAATACATGAAAGTATACAGAGGAATATCAACATTCTCTCCTTTGTACATGTTGCAAATGGAAACTTTACCTTGTACCCGCCACTCTCTCAGAAGTTCATTTTATCTTTAGATTGTCTTTCGGAGAATCGTTGCCGCCTGACGGGATGTGGCATCTATTCGGTACGGCCGGCTGATCTGCTGAAGGAGGCGCGAACTATCAGTGCCACGGGTGGCAATGTCGTTCCGACTGGCCTGCTTTGATGCAATGTCTATAGCGCGAAAATTATTACAACAACGAGGCCACCCATAGTTAGTGTCATCAGCATCACCAAGACATCGATAATGAAACATATTTGGTAAATTCTACCTGCGTAGTCGTTTGTGTTGTATACCAGATTTCCCTAGCACTCTAATAACCAGCGCGTGGCTCCCTGAAGACGTACTCTGTCATGCTCTTTTGATCGGTGGCTCATGCCATTACACATTCTACCGCAGCGGCGGCACGAGAGTTCGAGGTGCCCGGGGATAATGTTCTTCAGTGGCGCACAGTCTTTGCTACTGAGAACAGTCTTTGTGTCTACTACCTCTCTTCCACGTCCATCCCCACCCCCTCCTAAATAAAAGTTTGTGAATAACGACTCCCGTTACAAGAAGGTAATAGTGAAATACTATGAGAATATCTGTACACCAAAACGACGGCACCCCTTTCGCCTGGCGCCTGGTGACAATTGCCCGCTTCCAAACCCACTCGCGCCGCCACTGCCCCACTTGTGTAATTCATTAGCCTTTAAGATCAAAATTCTGATGGAATGAATGTCTTAATGAATGAGCTACCTCGCTTAGTGCTCAGCATTAAGAGGTTAGTGTTTGTACAGGTCGGCCTGGTTTCAGGATAATGTGACTAGGTGGGACATGATGCTACATGTCTGCGCCATGATGCCCAAGTGCTGCTGGACATCACTACAAACTGTCACACTGCGGACATCTTTCGATATAACTGAAAAATTGTTAAAGCTTCATTACAAATCCAAAACACATACACACTCACACATTGTCATGTTTGCTAAGCCTCAGCTTTAAAGCCATGTATAAGCTATAATCTACTGTCTTGGAAATATTACTGCGGCCATGTGTTTGATGTATATAGATTGTCGCAGGCTAGTGTCGAACTTTTACGCAATTATACCGTGACAAGCCAAAAGGCTGTGTGTTACAGCTTAGCCCGTACCCACCTTGACAGACAGCGAGAGGGACATTGTCCGATAAGTTTAAATGGATTGGTTCACAGCGATATCAGTAATGTAGTGGGGTACCCTAGCCTAAATGGGAAAATACATTACAGACCCACCCACCCCGGCACTCTAGCCTCAAGATTTTTCAGATCACTCTGGGATACTCTAACCTCAGTGGGAATTGAAGATGGGGAATATTGGGCCTGTACAGCGTCAACGGAAAGTGAGGTTGTTGTATAAAGACAATATGAATGGAACAGGTGAGGTGACGTCACGGTACTGAAGATTGGTAACAATATTGCAACAATGTAGGAAAAGGTGAGTTGACGTCACGGTACTGAAGATTGGTAACAATGTTGCAACAATGTAGGAACAGGTGAAGTGACGTCAATCGGGACCAAAGAGCGGGAAAAAACCTAGAACGTTTGGCGGGACAGACATATATAACACATGCAACATACAAATATAGATTCATGAACATCAATCTATCACATCAACAACTATACAACCGTCTATAAAAAATTTAGGCAAGAAAGCAAATCTTTTCGAGGCATATGAGTGGCCCTGAAAAGGGCCTTTGGGTTCTTCTATTTTCTCCAGTTCTTCCACCATCTTCTCACTTTCTCAATACATTTCTTCTTCTTCTTTTCCGTCTCTGGCATCCAGCAGCAGGGAGGGCGAACAGACCAAGGAGCATTTTCCAAAATAAACCCTCCACGAAAATATTGTTCGAAGAAAGGGCTGATTTGGCAAAATAAACGCTTCCACGATGATTAAAAATCGTGAGAGAATATAAAATACCCCTTAGGACTGACCCTCCCTGCTGCTGTCGTTTTATCCAAATATTTTGTAAATTTATGATAATAAATTTTTTATCATTATAAATTAAAATCATTGATATATTAATAATTATGGATGTTGGAGAAGCATGCACTACTAGAATAGCACGAGAACGATTAGAAGCAATAAAGAAATATCTTCCAGTGAGATAATCTTTTTAACGAAAAATACGAGCAGTTGAAGATGCAAAGCAAAGTTTCGCTGAGTCAACTGAGTTATTATTTAGGCCTGTAACTAAAGCCACTGAAAAAACCGCGGAGGCTGCTGAAAAAATCCTGCTGGGAGATATTGAAGATTCTGAAGAAAGAAAAAAGGGGTATTCTTCCAGTGTTAAGACAAATTGAAGAGGGGGCCCCGAGTGGCTGAGTGGTCTAAAGCGCTCTCCGTTACGGATCACTGCCATCTCACCTCTGTCTGCGTCGGTTCGAGTCTCGGATTCAGCCAATGTGGGTATGTGAGAAAGCTTGCCAGTAGCTTCTCGTGGGTCGGTGGTTCTTTCTGGGGTTTTCCCGGGTTCTTCCTCCACCATTAATACTGGCCGCCATATATAACCTATCGTGTGCTGAAAAATGGCGTTAAACCCTACAACAACAACAACAACAAATTGAAGAACAAACTCGACCTCAAGCTGTAGCTCAACCTGCAGCTGAACCTGTACCTGCACCTCAACCTGTACCTGCAGATCAACCTGAACCTGCAGATCAATATGAACAGGTTCCCTTCATAGAAAGATTTACTGATGATGTTGCACAAAGAATAAAAAAATTTCCATTTGAAAATCCTAATGATGTAATTGAATTTGGTGCATTTGCTTACTCAAGTTTTAAAGAAAGATATAATTTTTTAAAACCTGAATTTCTTACAAAAATTAAAAGTCGTAATTCATGGACTGATTTAATATATAAAGCAAAACGAGATATTACACGTTTAGATAGAATTGGTGACGATATTTATCGTAAATTTAACGACGGGGGTAGTATCTAAAGAACAATATGATCTAAAAAAAAGTGAAGAAGAAAGAAAAGAAAAAATGAACAAAATGACACAAAGATCAATGAAGAAATTAAAAAATGTGCCAGAAAAACAACAACCTCAACCTTTGCAGCAACAGCTCGTGGAGGAAGTAAAAATTCCTACACCTTTGCAGCAACAACTCGTGGAGGAAGTAAAAATTCCTACATCTCTGCAACAACAACTCGTGGAGGGAGTAAAAATTCCTACGTTTTTACAACGACTACCTCAACCTTTACCACAACAACCTTCACCTGAAAAATTACCATTGCTTCATGAAATATTTACCGATGATGTTCTTGATTCTTTTAAAGATAAAGATAAATTAATTGATATTGCTGCGTATGGTTATGATTACAGAGACATATTTAAAACCAGAATTTGTTGATAAATTAATTTTAAAAAAATTGGGTTCCTTCAGTGTATTTTGCTTCTTTAAGAAAGAAGGCTAGTGCATCAGATCTGGAATATAAAAAATTTCTGACTGATGTAAGAGAATATTTAACTGAAATATCTCTGAAATCACAATTTCCAGAAAATTTTTTACCGATGATGAACCTGGTGCTACCGGTAGTGATTATAATTCTATCTGCCCCGACAACGTTGTCAACGATGTATCACGATTAGAGGTTCTTATTGGAGGAAAACGAGCCGGAAATAATTCATCAGAAATAATCAACGAGGCAACTGATATCTGCCGAAGATTATTTAGCGGCGGCATCATGGATATCAGCGTGTATCGGAATCTCATCGATGAAATCATTGACGATTACAGCGACTAGTTGTTAAATACAAAAATAATTAAATAAGATGATCGTGCATAAAAATCATCGCAAGTATATACCTGTTCGAGTGGATAATGCGCGGTTACCCATGTACAAATTCACCTACGGAAATGGATTAGGTGATATCGTTAAAGGTTTCATTACAAGAATAGCTCCTAAAGCAGGACCTATCGTGAAACACTTATCAATGAAAGCAATGGATTTTATTCGTGATAAAGCCACCGCTGCTATTGGTAGCGCTGCCAGTAAAGCATTTAGCACCGTCAAAGACAGAATATTAAATTTAGTGCGCCAAAAACAACCAACCGCTGTTAAATTACCAAGCACTGCAGTGATACCCAGCGACGTCAGCAAGGTAATAAACGACGCAGGAAATCAAAAATTAGCATCGTTGATGAATCAAGGAACCGAAATAATAAATACAAGTATGATATCAGGAAGTGGTCTTCGTTTTAGAAGATGACATTTACAATAAAATGTTTACGCGAGTATTTAACGCTGCTTTCGACATGGATGAACAAATAAACAAAGACGAATCGGTGCGCGATTATCAGTATTATTCATATGACGCGAAAACACCAGATGCGACTGGACGAATTGAACTTCAAGTTCATGACACGAGCAGATACTTTCTACCTTGTGAAGCATTTATCGAAGTTGTAGGTGAACTTATAACAACCGACGTCAATAATGTAACATACGGAGCAAATGTTAAAGTCGGATTTGTTAATAATGGCATTATGGCATTATTTAACAGCGCCATATACATGATAGATGGAAAAGAAATCGAGTTGATTCACGATAACGTCGATGTTGAACGACGATTATAGGCCTAGCAAGGTACTCAGATGATTATACTAGATCATCTGTGCCAAGTATGATGTTTGCCAAGGATAATTTTGATGACGCTGATCACGAACAATTTCCTAAAGTACAGTTAGCTGTAGGTGCCGGGGCTGCTCAAGCACCTGGAACAATAGCTCAGCCAGGTGCTGCGTTTTCTGTGCTACAAAGCGCTAATCCTAGTTATAATCTAGGGTTTGCTACACGTAAAAATATGTTAAAAGGTGATCATAGAAATTTTTCATGTGCAATTCCGTGATCTCATATATTTGGATTCTGCAGAGATTTTAGAAAAGCAATTTTCGGGGCCAAGCACACGGTTGTTCTTTATCGAAAGGGTAATAGCAACGATGCTATCTGGAGAAAAGATGTTGCTGGTGTTGTTGATGGTAAAGTAGTATTATCTAAACTTACACTGTGGATGCCAGTGATGACCCCGTCACTTATTGAAGAAGGTAAATTACTTTCCTTTATGAATCAAGGTGGATAATCAATAATTTTTAATGTTTGACAACGGTCACAGATAGTGCTAATTCCACCGTAAATAATCTTTTTACTTGGCATATATCATCACAGCAAGGTGTTTCTGCGCCAAGACATATCTTTATTGCTCTTCAAAGAAGTGATAGATCAGCAGCAGGTAATCAAATATTTAGTCATATGGTATTTGATAATTATGATGCCAGTGAAATATCATTACGAATAAATGGACATCAGGAACCATCTGAGGAAATATCGTTAGATTTTGAAACTAATTCAGTAGCACGTGCATATCATCGGTTGTTAAGTTTTATGGGGTGAGATCAAAATATTGATACTGGTTTACAAATATCACAATTAGATTTTACAAATTTATATCCGATCTATTATTTTTCACTAGAACATATTGATTTGATAAAACAGTCCGTGGTTGATATACATTTTAAAGCCAAAATACGTAATCCTAGTGCCGCTAATTTTAAAGCAATTGCTGTTATACTCAGCGATATAACTATGATTCTGGAAGGTATTGGTGGCCGAATGAGAGTCATTGATGCCCCCGTGGAAAAATGTGATCTAACTTTAGATCAATCGAGTTATTATAAACAATGCCATACGATCACGTTAGTATAACTCTGACTCCGGGTCAGATGAAAAAACTTCAATCAAATGCAGCAAAAGCCTGCGGGGTAAAATTAACACTAAAAAACAATCAAATTCATGGTGGTCCAAATAAACTATCGCTAACTGAAACCCAACACGGACATTTCAACAAAGCTAAATCGGCGAATGTTGGGGTTCAAATTAATCTTTCCGCGGGTGCCATCAAAGACATGGTTACGACAGGTGGTTTCTTTCCGCTGCTAGCTGCGCTGCCAGCGCTGTTAGCGGCAGCTGCTCCTGTTGCGGCAAAAGCAGCCGCGTTAGGTGCTGCTAGTTACGCTGGTAGCAAATTAGCACAAAAAATAACAGGAGGAAAATACGGCAAAAAAAAAAAAAAAAGGACGCGGCCTAAGATTGCCAGGAACGCTTCCATGGTACGGGAAAGGCCTTCGACTGCCAGGAACACCGCCGCAGTGGTATCCCAAAATCAAATGACAACGCCGATGTCAAATTTTGATTTAACCGACGCTGCTAAAAAAACTAAAAATAAAGTTCTTCCGTGGTGTATTTATGCGAGATCAATTGCCGAAGCATTCAAACCGCACCGAGACGGGAATTATAAATCTCGATGACAGCATTGGTGCTGGCACACGCTGGGTTGCTTACGCGATTAATCCACGTGAAATTATCTACTTTGACTCGTACGGGTTAGCGCCGCCACGGGAATTTCTAAATTATGTGAAATAATTAAATATCCCAACGTGGTATTCTACGTTATCGATGCAAACTTTAGATGATCCTCCTATATGTGGCCGTGAAGCAATTAATGTTCTTTCAGCGATATCAGCATCAGCTAAACCGCACCACAAAGTCGTTCACGAATATACTTCTGATAAATTAAATCAATCATTATTATAATGGTTGACATTTACGGAAGAACTCTGTTATCGCGAATGTTAAAAAAAAAGACCCATCGACGTGGATTTGTCAAAACACGCAACAAAAGACGACGTTAATAATCTTTTAGCGATATCAGGAATAGATCCTGACGAGGTTGTTATTTTACAAGATCAACATGGATAATTAAAAACAAGTAATATCAAGTTAAATGATATAATTCGACGTACCGAATACGACATTCACGTCGGTGATTTTACTACGCTTCAAGATGTTATAAAAAACTAATGAAACCGTCGCTGAAACAACCAAAAAATAAATGAAATTAATACAAAACTCGCTGATATTAAAACCGCCGTTGATACATTTGAAGGAACGAATTGATTACTTCCTGGAATTATCGAGAAAACTAGCTTCGTTAAGATCCCACCGACGGTAACCTCATCGCAGGTTAACAATATGATATTTATCACTGCAACGGGATCATCAACGTGGTCGCCAGAGAATGATTCTCTCAAATACATCGCTGCAGTTACTGGCGTGTATCGATTATATGTTTTTTCTAAAATAAGATTCAGAATTATAACTAAAAAATACGATTGGAGACATCCCAGTGACAGATTTCTTGGTTTTCTGACTGTTTTATTAAATAAAAACGTCGAAGAAACTTTTACGTTTGAAGCCGATAAAACAACAGCACCAACATCGTACTGGTGGTGTATGGAATTTATATCTGAAACACCTCAATTATTTACCAAGTAAAGTATAATGAGCGCATCCAAGTACAGGTACAATCAGGCACATGCCTGGCAGTTATCGCTGAAAAATATCATCGACGTGTACTCGGCAAAGATAAAAAGATATCAGCGACGATTAGTTATCATTGACGTGATTGTTTATTCGGTATCCGCGGCCGTTGCTGGTGCTGGAATAATATTATCCGCGATAACAATGATGGCACCGGTAACTGTTACTATTTGTATTTCCGCGGCAACAACGATCGCAGGCGTCCTTAATATTATTACAAAAAACAATATGTACGTGGACGAGTGTGAAATTATCCGAGTACGTGATTAAATTACATAGCGCGACGACCGCGTATTCAAAATTATCTTCGTTGCTATCGGAGAGCCTCAACGACGGTATTATATCTGACGCAGAGTTTTCCACGATGATGAAAATTTACAACCAAACGATCAAAGCTACAAATATAAATAATGGCGGAATTACTTCAGCAGATCGTGACAAACACAATTCCACGCAAAACCACGATGATCTCGGTAAGTTCGACTAAGCCAGAATTTAATGTTAATTTTCCAATTACTATTTCCATCGTCGAAATCGCGCTGGCACAGTTACGAGTCTATTACAGCTGGCCCAATATCAGATCTAAATCATTTGGTGGGTTATTATCAAATAATTCTCTTGTTTTTGCTAATAAAAATAAACCTAGTACCAATGGTACTCCAGGTACACCTGACTGGACCGTTGTTGGTATTGCAACATGTAGTTATCAGATCGAAGAGATTAATGACGAATTAACACGCAGAATAACAAATATAACCGGAGAAGAACATGGAATAAAAATATCTGCGCACGAACCAACACTAACTTCGATCATCGAGGTAAGTTCAAATTACGCCGTAGATATTTATGCGAGTTCAATTAGAACCGTCTTAGGATGCCCTGAGATTGCGCCACCAGCGCCACCGATACCACCAGAACCTAAAAAATCTGATTATACCACAGACGAACTATTTAGATTTCCTGGTACTGTTGGAGATTATAAAATGTTTCTAATCGAAATGGGATTATCGAATTCAAAAAAATTTTTTATCAGAGGAAAAGACGATATGTTGTTGATAATCTCTAGTGATTATTTTCCAGATGCTGAACTAAATGATGTCATTAGGTGGTTTAAAGGAATTAATCAGAAGCATAAAGAACAACTACAGCTGCTGCGGCAGTATTTTCAGGAGTGTATTTTCGACGTATCAAGTTAATGTGATAAAATTATCGACCGCGTAAAAGCTTTAAATCAGCTCGAATACGACATGAAAGATTTAAATGAGAAATTAATTCAGATGATAATTGATGAAAAATCACCCAATAAACAAAAATTTTTAGACGAATACTCGCTGACAACGGCGACGCTGCCAGATTACAAATTTCACGGTTATAACGTGGATGTATTAAAAAAATCCGTCAGTGATACCATCGATGAGTTATTTTCTGAATTACTGTCCGCGTGGAGAAAATTATTACCGCCGCCAGCTATTCTTAGAAATAATAACGATCAATCTGGCGGTGGCAGGCACACGTCACCACAGATCGTAAATATAACGAACGTGATCGCGATTAATCTTGGGTGCGACATCGTCGAAAACAGCTATAGCGCCGATACATCAGTGTCAAATCAGGCCTGGCAAGGATTTGTTCTTTATTCGTTTTCACCAAAAGATATACCACCTGGTTTCTTGATCGTGCAGGAACCAATTAATCCGGTTTACCTGCGATGTCATAATAATTTATTATCAAGAATGAGTTTCCGTCTGACAGATCAATCTGAAAACCTGCTTGCGGCGAAACACTAGGTATAAATTTACTTGTGCGATCGTAGATGTATATCTAAAAAACAACAACAAAAAATATAGATAAAAACCAACAAAAAAGTAACAAAAACAATACTTTTTTTATTTTGAATAATTTAGGTAGTCAAAATCTAAATAAATTTATTGCTTTTCATCGTTGTCTAGTTTTTTTAGTTGTCGTACACGAGTACTAATTATGTTTTTAGCCTCGTATTCGTCAGATAATTCTGATCTTATTTTTTCAACTGCGTTGGCTAGCGTCGCTAATTCTTTTATTTGTGTCTCGTCGATGCCAGCCAGCGACTGATACATCGCTGATTGAATTTTTTTTATAAATCTGTATTCGGCAGACAGAACGTATCTGCCTTCGTGTTTGTTTTGCATTAGTGTTTCGAAATCCGCAGTAATCTTGTCAGCGTCAAGTTCATCTGAAATATTTATTTCCTTAATTTTTAACACCTCAATGGAGTTAATTACGCTATTGATATTTCTTCGTTCATAATATATCAATATCATATTTCTAAAAGTAAAAAAAAATATCTAAAATAAGATTAATTTGATTTTTAAAGTGATCTTAATCTAATATCAGAGGAGTATAATAAAATGAGATCCAGCTTCCAAATTTATATGAAAATGTTGATTTGGTTATTCTTTCTGCAACATACTTGACCGAACATGGATGAATACCAAAATATTTACTAGCAGCTGACATCGACTGAAATATTATTTCTTCACTGGTTTAAATATTTACTGACTTAACCGCCCTGGGAATCTTTGAACATCTACCAGTTTTTCCTCGTGCGCAGTTCTCACTTTGATTAATAATTTGTAAGTTAGATAATTTATTATTGAGTTTATTTCCGTCGACGTGATCAATCGCTAGGCCATCTTTGATTGATCCGTGGAAACACTCGTATATAAATCGATGACAATAATAATGTTTCTTTCCAGCACTAAAATGAAGATAGCCAGTATTACTAACATTACCACCAACAGGTTTTTTTCGATTTGCAGTGTCTGACTGCACCGTTGCAAGATGCTTCGTAGTTATCGATGATTGGATGCTTTGTGAAGATATCACTCATATAGTAATTATTATCTGTCTAAATCAAAATTTGCTTGAAAACCTATTTAGGTAATCCTCTTCGCACTTGATAGCGATATCACTGTCGATGGATTTTTTATCATAATGTCTTTTAAGTTCTCGGTAGCGTTTTCCACCGAATCGCACACATATTCGAGTTTTTCCGCGAATTCCGATGCTAGAATTGTATACATCTAGTTGGTCCTGAACCTGTTCTACGAATACATGCTAGGTGTTTTCTGCAGAATTCACCCCTGCATGATTTTTCACAGCAAGTTAACGAACCAACCATTAACCATTTGCATTGATTCATTATTATTTAGATATTTGTCTAAAATATAACATGAGTTTATTCGACCCCGATGATGCTGAATACGATTTAACTGAAGTAAATCACGCCAAGAGAGTTTTACGATGACGGAGCATCTCATGTATGGTCGACGTGGAAAACTAACGGTGTCGATAATACTATGAACGACGCACGAGCAAAAAAAATAATTAGCGCTATCGGTAACGAAATATTTATTTTCAGGATAAAATTTATCGTTTACAACGACAATGACGTATGGATTATTCGTGATAAACGTGATCCTGTAATTGGCGGAAAAAAGTCTGTCACTGTAAGCGGCTGCTCTAAACCAGGATTGTTAACCGGCATCGATAAACCATATTATGTGCGTGCGTACCCGGTTACCGCGGTTGTTTATGGAATTTATCGACTAAATAAACCCGATATTGGAAATCTTACTCTGATGAAATTATCTTCGAGGATAAATTGTGTAGCTGAGCAAGTAATGGAGCATTTTACAAAGGCAAAACGTGGATCAGGTTTAAATGATTTACGACGAGAAAAAATAACTACATGGGCGGAATCAGTCGCTGCTGGTGCGTCAGTGAATGACGTTGCTGCGTTATCGACTAAATTAAAATTTCCCATGACGGTAAAGACGTTATCGGGGTAAATTTTATATTCATCCGCGTATAAATCCAAGGGAGCACCAATTGTAATTGTTGATCATAATTCGCATGCTTGGACCAGTGCGGTTACAGTATTTCCGCGAGATCGTGTTTTTAAATTTTATTCCTCAGATATGTTTGATTTTATCCACGAAATAAGTAAATCCGATCCAATATCGGTGTGGTTGTTTTCCAGCGATGAACGATATGATCAATTTGTAGGACCTAACGGCGACATGTACAGGAATGAATTATTACATGACACGATGAAGGAATTAGCAGAAAAATACTCAATAAATCCTGAGCAATTGTTGATTAATTGTTTTACAGTTCCATCGATTGTTGCTCACGCTGCTAGGGAAAAACTCATGGAGGCCGACGCGGCGGAAATTTCTTAAAGATGTGCAAGAAAGTTGTATCGAATACGGACACGGCGGATTATGGAATACCAGATATAATTGCGCCGACATGGTATCATTTGACATGATTGCGTGTTATCCTGGAAGTTTTCTCGGATACGGCGAATGTGCTAAATATTTTACACAATTTGGACATCCTACCGACGTAATGACGCGGGTGTCAATTAATGGTCCGTTGCCGGATTTCCCCGCGACGGGATTCGCCCGTGTTGTATCATTTGAATTTGCTGCGGGTCTACATAAAATTTGTTATATTTGGTTTGGTCGGCATTTCTGGGAGCGGCGCTGAGTACCAATAGTATTATTGCGATACATGCTTGATTCGGCGATGTTAACGTCGTTGACGATCAGTGAAGCAATTATATCATATGGAAAACAAAATATAATTTGGTTGCCAACGGAACAAGACGACACAAAAGACCTAGGTAGAAAAATAATTGGTAAATTTACTCAGGGCGGCGCATATGATCATCAGTGACATCATTGCAGGTTAATCATGGACGACGCTGAATTAGATTTTATAATCGCTAATACCGCATCGAGGGGTATATTTTGTAATCGAGAAAATATTTACCTCGGTGACGGAACAAAATTAGGTACCGTAGTTAGTTACATCGATGGAGAGTCGCCGCAGTACACTCATTTAAGATCATCGATGCTCGCGTATGTGAGTATAAATTTACTTTCGATGATAAACAGATTTCCTTGTGACGCAGTTAGAGTAGCTACTGATTCGTTTTACATCGATAGAAAACACTTATCGGCGCTGGCGAATTTAACCGGAGATGGTTCATGGGGCACGTGGAGAATAAAAGATGAAAATATTCTTAATTATTGTGTGCCAGCTGATGTTGCGGTTGAAGATAAATATTATTCCGATACCGCGTTGGAAATTTCATCAGCGCCGTCCGTGCATGATCCGGTATCACTATATAAAACCGTCTACGTGAACGGGCCAGGTGGATCTGGTAAAACGACACGAATTATAGAATTATTTAACAACTCTGACGTGATCGTGTTAACGCCAACATATATATTAGCGCGAGAAATGAAACACCGCGGAGTTAATTCGTGTACATATCATAGTTTTTTCAAATACAACGGTGGTACATGGACTTGTTCGCGAATGGGAGAAAAATATATTAATAAAGTTTTTATTTTTGATGAAATTTGTAATGTTTCATTGAAAACGCTAAAATTATTTCTTGATTGGTTATTAACGAGAAATACCGCGGTAATAATGTGCGGTGATCACGGTCAACCGAGCCCAATTGATGGAGAATCTCCTCATGAATGGCTGAAGAATTTTGTTGATTATTACGAAGAAGTTACCGATTATAGATCACTTGATGAAAAATTAAAGGAATTTAAAAAATTAATTCGATTACAATCAAATAACACTCAGTGTAGCATAATGAGAGAAATAATTTTAGAAACATCAATGAAGGATTTTTTAGAATCATGGACGCCAAATGATTTAATAGTTACAAGCAGAAAAATAGTTCGTGTTGCGCTTCAACGAGAATTATTTCAATTACAACGAGAGAAATTTCCAACGATCCCGGTACCGTTATGTTATCGACCAGCTGATACGCGACGACAAAATATTGACGTTGATATACCTGGACAAGAGAAAAAAAAACCTAGTGTTGAATGATATTGTTGTAGTTGATATTAATTTCGTTGAAGAAGCACTGCACGCAGATAAATCTCCATGGACGCTAGGATACGCTATGACGATTCATTCGTTGCAAGGATTAACTATCACTGATACACGGGTTTGGATTGTTGATGATCGCATAGAATGGGCAAATTTATTTTATTTAGCTGTGTCAAGAGTTAGAAAAATATCTCAACTGGTGCTGATCGTTTTGGATAAATCGATAACCGATGATAACATCGACGATTACGTAATAAAAGAAAAAATTATACAGTTACAAACAATTTGATAAAAAAAATAATTACGAATTTGACTTAGGTGTCGAATTTATAATGTTGCTGAAACAACAACAAAACAATCACTGTTCTGGTTGTAATTGTATAATGACGTGGCAGCATCAGAAACACGATTCAAGGCAATTTACCGTGGACAGGAAAAATAACAATTACGGTCGTACGCGAGAAAATGTTACTTTGGCGTGTTTGGAATGTAATCGACGTGGAATTGATTATTTGAGTGTCCGCGGCGGTAATAGAATATCAGTGGGAATTACTTGTAATTCTTCATGAGTAAATCCACGCTGAGGAGCAAGTGAATCAAGTACATAAATTGCTGGTCTACCTGACGATCTTGTCACGGTTGATATTTTATGTGTTGTTGTACTCCAGAAGGGATCTGTTGATCTTTTTCTGCCACCCTCAGCCTCGCCTGGTTTATACAGGTATCGTACAATAATGTTACCTAACACTGGCCGTGTTGAAAAATCGCGTCTTTTTATTGGTATAATTATTTTTGTAATCGCGATCGCTGGTTTCATGTTTATTGCTCGTGTTGATTCATTACTTATCGCTGATATTACACCTGGTAATCTTTCCGCCCATTCGTGGGATCTCTTGTCCTGAAAATTCTCTCGCATACTGATATCCAAATAATCGCTCAGCAAGTGTTTTATTAAATTGTTCAACAATAGCTTGATCACGATGAATTCCAGTGTGTCCACGTAGTATTTTAACGTTATTTTGGTTCATCAACGACGATACAACACCATAAAATTCTCTGCCAGGATCAACTTGAAGTAAAATTGGCCATCATAATGGTCTCGTTGATAAATTTTCCTAAATGCGTTTGCAACTTCGGTTGCGGTTTTCGTCGATAACGGTTCTGCTTCCTTGTATCTGCTCGCTATGTCAGCTATCATTAACACATACTTGTATGTTTTATCGTTAACGGTATCATGCGGTAAAAACATAATATCAGCCTGATGAACTTCATTAGGAACACTAACGTCAAAATGCGCGTGTTCGATTCGTTTAGGCGGAGGAAGATAAATTTGCCACACAGCCTGCTTGGATAACCACGTGGCGGCAGTAGCAGGTTTTCCTCGAGCAGCCATGGCAAGTTTTTTAATCACTGTTTTACCTTTCCAAAATCCAACCGGAGAATAATAAATCGATTCTATACTATTAATTACCAGCACCTAACGCTAATTTGCCTTTCATTGCAGTGTTAATTAACCAACTAGCTAATCTTTCTTTGATTGATTTATTTTTTTATAGAATTTAGCGTATGAATTAATTTTACGTCCGCGAGATGCCTTTGTTGTAAATCATTACTTCAATAAGTAATATCATGAGCGAGACACGCTTGATCAATCGCATTTATCGGATTTTCTCCTAATTTTGGTATATCATGATTGTTAAGTCTAATATCGAGTCTGGTTCCTGGACCACAATAATTATATCCGGGAAGATGTTTTTCTCCTTGGTATTTAGACCAAAATAATCCTGGCAGCGATGCTAACTTTGCTGTAATGTCACCGCCGTATTTCTTTTTTTAAAATTAATTTTACTTTGATTGGCTTCTGACTAGAAACAAATTTATATTTCTTTGTGCCGCATTTTACGCACGTACCTGTAGGTGCCGATTTATTATTGCGCGTAACAACTGTAATTAACCCTGTTGTTGGTGTACGTGATCGACATTTTACACAATATAAATCCATAATATAATTATATCATGAATGTAATTGATTTTTCCGCCACAAAGAAACATAAACCAGTTAAACATCACGCGGCATTACCAAATTCTATCAGAATGATAATAATAGGTCCATCTGGTAGTGGAAAAACGCAGTTATTGCTTAATTTGATAATGAGATGGTTAAAATGGGACAAGTTGTATTTGGTTGCGCCATCTGTTGATGATCAGCAATGTTATCAAGTACTAAAAGATTTTAATGAAAACGCGTCGTTGCTAAGTGAGTGCGGTGATATTATTGAATTTATAACTGACATCGATGAAGCTCCATCGGTTGATTCCATTGATGGATCCGTTAACAATTTAGTTGTATACGACGATGTAATGTTGGATAAACAATCGAATCCTGCAAGAATATTTTCCCGAGGCAGTCATAAAAATACTGATGTTATTTATGTAACTCAGCGGTATACACAAATACCGAAAGTAATTAGAGACAATTGTAACGTTTTGGCTGTTTTTAACGGCGTAGACACGCACACGCTGCGAAATATTCACCAAACTTGGTGCAGCGGCGACATGGATATTATTAAATTCAAAAACTTTTTCAGTCGCGCACAGTCATCACCGCATGGATTTGTAACGATAGCGATGCATGATCCTCGAACACGATATCGAATTGGCCTTGACAAAATATTTGGATAAAACGACAGCAGCAGGGAGGGTCAGTCCTAAGGGGTATTTTATATTCTTTCACGACTTTTAATCGTCGTGGAAGCGTTTATTTTGCCAAATCAGCCCTTTCTTCGAACAATATTTTCGTAGGGGGGTTTATTTTGGAAAATGCTCCTTGGTCTGTTCGCCCTCCCTGCTGCTGGCATCCAATCAGGGTGTCCCATGGATCTATACTTGTCCTGAACATTGATCCGGTTTTGATTCATTCTGTCAAAGTCCTCTTTTTTCTTTCTGTTGTCTTTGACCTTTCTCTCCTTTGCCCAGCTAACCTTTATCTTTTTCACCTCCTCTTTCAGTACCTGTCTCATCATTTCTTCAGCTTCTTTAATAGGTCTAATCCCCACATCACAAAAGACCACTCTGTAAAATTCAGTTTGTCTTCTAAAAAGCACCTGACTTCAATGACACCGTCAAGTACCTCCTTCAAGGTTTCCACTCTGACATATTGTGGTTGAATGAAGCCTCTTAATTTCTCCACTTCCTCCTCTATCATACCTTTTACCAGATCTCTTGCTACTTTCAGACTGGTGACACAAACTAGACTACCTGGATACTTCCTTTCATCTGCAAGCCTTTCCACCACATAGGCTCCATCCACCATCCAGTACCAACTGTCTTTCAAATTGTTGAACAAATCCATTTTGACTATTCAATGTTGAATGGCGCGAACGACGAACGCTTTGACTCTATATTTGTCAAGCACGGACGTGAAGGAAAACATCCATTATACTCGCTTCACATATTATCTACTATCCACACACGGGAAGGAGGAAAAGCAAACCCAAATATACTATCTACACACGGGAAAGTGAAAAAAATAATAATTAAAGGTGCATCTGAAGTTCTAGTAATTTTGAAAGTCTGCTCATTTTGTAACTGTTGACAGGTCAACGACGGGTAGCCAGACTGATTGATTGATTAATTGGATTGACGTGGTTTTCGTACGATAGTACATGTACCACGGGTATAAGGCTGCACCGCAGCCTGATAATTGATCCTGCGGGAAGGAATACGTGCTTCATCCCCCAGGCGCTTATGTGCACACAGTGCACTGTTAACTTGCCTCAGCCGTGGGTCCAATTGGACCCTAACGGTCTGAGTGTAGGGTTTACATGAGTGGGACTAGACCCACGCACTCACGTACATTATAAAAATTATATTTACCAATCAGTGGGGTGTCAACCAATGCGGTATGTAACGTTAGTCGCGATTGGTTGGCGACTATAACGTCACACTGGGACACCTAATTCTGGGTGGTGGAAATTGTTCCTAACACAGCCTGTTCAGCAATGAAATCAATCGGTGGGGTGTCAACCAAAACAGTATGCAACGTCAGTCGCAATTGGTTGGCGATTATGACGTCACATTGGGGGCACCTTTTTTTAACGGGTGGAAATCGTTCCACGTCGCGGCTGATATGTACGAATGTCCGGAAGTGGAAAGGAGGGAAACGATCCGGCAAGATGGCTATCCGCATTGGAGTAACTGAACACCAGCGCGTACGTAATCAAATTTTTGTCCAGTTATTCTATGGACCCTAACATAACCAATAATGTGTAAGCCACCTGTGTAACTGAGTCAAATCCAAATAAGTCTTGTAATTTTCTATCTCCTAACTATTCCAATAATACTAGTACATAGTGTACATAATAAAATGCCCTAACAAAATTTATTTAACTAATTGTCTAAGCACAAATAGAGTATAGTCACTGTTAGGTAATTTGTTTTACATTTTGATGAAGGCGACCGAAAAGATCAAGTCAGCTTTTTGTGGTTTGATCGAATTGGGAAACCAAGCCAAAATGGTTCCCTTAAATTAGAGGCAATTTGGATGTTATCCCTTAGAAGGGCTGTTTTTATTTCTTCTCAGAAGGGAAGGTGTTTCGGCTTTCTTCTTCTTCACATATTTCTGCAGCCGTGCGAGTTTCCTTCTTTTTTCGTGGCGGGAATGCTTCATACCCATAGAAAACACAAAGGAATTCAGCTGCGTCCAATAGGGTCGACATCGGGTGTTCGGTATACGCCACATTAACCGTTTCTGTAATATGCGTCTCCGTACGTGCCATTGTTGGGGCGTCGGCTTCTTAGACTTGAGGGATCTCCAGGCTATGAAGGCAGTTGACTTGATAAGCTCATTTAATAGCCTGAGATCTCCTACTACCATGTTAAGTCCCAGTGAATTTAGCTTGCTAATGTATGGGTCGCTTTCTTCATGCTGCGTTGTTGCACCTATGTCCGCTTCAACTGTAACCTTTGTTGGTGTTTCCGGAATTGGTAAACTCTACCTCCGTGATGTTTTCAAGAGTTGCTTTATATCTTGAAGAACGTGCTCTTGGTGTACCTGCAGAGTTCTAGTAGTAATAGGAGTGCTGGTGTTTGGCGACCTCCTACGTTTAGATGGTGGAGATGGTGTTTGAGCAACAACACTGGCAAATGTTACTGCCTTCTCCTGTTGTTGCCTAGTTTGTAGTTGTACTAAGGTAGTTATTTTATCCTTGGCTCTCAAGCTCCATCCAGTCGCTATAGAAAAACCTAGGTCTTTCAATGCGTTCATGGCTTGAGCGGGAATGATATCCATCGCTAGCGTCGTTTCTGCTTATGTACTGCGTGTTACTCTGTTCGCTGTTGTTGTTGTTGTATTGAAGTAACGTCGATTTCGCCCGTTAGGGCATGCTTGACGCTTTATTCCAGCACAGCTGATTTTTAATTACTCCTGGGGGAAGGAATTAGAGCCTGATCCTCCAGACATGTATGTGTTCAAGGAAAACTTATTAATTTGGCCATCAGATCGTGGGACTACATAACGAATGAACCCAACATTGAAAGGTTGAAAGGTCGGAATTCAGTTGCCATTGAACGCACCAGGTGTCAACCCAAGCAGTATGTAATGTCCACTTCGATTGGTGGGCAGCGATGACGTCACATTAGGACACCTGTTTTTTTTTGACTGGTGAAAATGGTCCCACATTCCGTCAATGGTACGATGTCCGAGTGAGGTCAGGAAGAAGGGTCTAGGAAAGCCATCCATGGATGCTACGTACTCCCAGGAACGCCAGTCCGTATTTATTTCAAATCTATTACAGTTTTGTTAATGGACAATAAAAAATATCAATAATGTGTTAGTCACCTGTGCAATTAGATCAAATCCAGCAAGTCTAAACATTTTCCTACTTCTGAATAATTATATCTAATTCTAGTACATAGTGTACATAATAAAAATGCCCTAATTTTCCTATTTAACTAATATGTCTAAGTGACATATAGAAAGTTTGGTCACTGTTAGGTCATAAACGTTGTACATTTTGATATGGCAATCCAATGGATCAAGTTTGTTTTGAATATAGTTGTATCAAAGAGGGATACCAAGCCAAAATGGTTCCCTAAAGATAAGAGGCAATTTGTAGTCCTGAAAAGGGATTTTGTTATTATGTTCTCAGCCGGAATGTGTCCCTGCGGTTCTCGTACTCCCAGGTGACAGCTGGAGTGTGGTTGTCCTCGTACTCTTCTGTGGAAAATGCCTCAGTCCCACAGATAGTAGATAACCCAGTTGCGAGTTTCACAAGGGCGGTAAGCGGGCAATTATCATAGGCTTTCGGATAGTTCTTTAGCTTACGCTGAGCAAACAGCCATAGTTGTGTTGAGCTGCTTCATTGGTTGCAGAGATCTCCAGGCCATGTACTTGAATGAACTAATGAAATATTAGGCATTTCTGGTGTCATTTAGAGTATACTGACAACCACCCAACCTCGTGGCGCATTGCTCGACCGTATCTTCTTCTCTGTCCTTATCCTTCCCTCCTTCCGCTCCTACCGTGTGTTTAGCTGAGTGCTTTTCTTTTCTTGTTTGTGGAGGTTTCTCAGTCATGGTGGTAGCTTCCCTTGTGGATATGTCCATCTGTGCTACAGCGTCCTTCCTTATTTTTGGCTGCTGAACTTTAGTCTGGGTAGATGTAGATGTTGTTCTAAGCATTTGGGACGCCTTTACTGGTTGTTGGTGACCTTGTATACTGCCTAAGTTAGAAGCAGGAGTAACGGAGTGTCTATCCGCCTCGTTGTGGGCAGGTTTCCTTCTCTGATTACTTTTCCTATTGTTTTTCTTCCTTCTGGCAATACTAAAGCCTCCCTATCCGATATTAAGGTATGCTTCCTCAGTGTTAGAGTCCCAGACTAATAACACTGTTGTTCTTCTTGCTCCTGCTCTCAGACTCCAATTTGAAGCTAGAGTTAAACCGATAGCTTAATGACCCTTAGTGCTGGAACGGGTATTACTGCGTTTGCCGGTAGCCATCTTAGAGCGACGCATTTCATGCTTTGTGTTGCAGTATTGATTTCCTTCAATGTTGCTTCTTGCTCGGTCTCAACGTGAATAGCCAGACTGATGATGATGATAATAAAATTTAAGTCTTCTATGCAGCTCGTGCTTTCGCGACCGGTTAAGTCCTGAAGGTCAGGGTTCTTAATTAGTCGGAGATATGGGTATGGTGCCACCACAGCTTCGTTTTTATGTGCAAATGTCGCACTCACTAATTTTGGAATTTTGAAAATGTCTAGGCGAGGCTAAGAGGAAAGGCACCCTGGTGACGCAGTAAGCCATTGGATGTCGGTACGCCCTGGAACGCTGAAGCTAGTATGATCAATTTTTAGTCTAGTTTTGCTAGTGGACAATTATTTTCCCAATAGTGTGTAAGCCACCTGTGCATTTTTCCAATTTCATTGTTGTATAATTTCCTTTTGTTATTTTAACGATAAATTGGAATTTTATGTACGTAGTGTACCTTTAAATTTCTAAATGGTACTAATCAGCTGGGTGTCAGGCACCGAATATACTGTTTTTTTTGTCCTTTATTCTTCTTCTTTTTTCTCTTTGGTTTCGAATTTTGATGGTGGTAATCAAAAGGAGCAGATCAGGATTTTGTGGATAGAGCTTTTATCAAAAGAGGACTTCATAAGCCACAAGAAGAACCTCGTGTCAGGAGGTAATTTGAAAGTCGATGTCGGTCTTCTTTTTCTTTTTCTTTGTTTTCTTTTTCTTCTTTGTCTTCTTTCTGTTATTATGATGATGTTTTGGTTCCGACTCGACTTTCAATGTTGTAGTCCGGCATGATGTTTGCGACTGGTCCGTCTGGTTCATGGGCTTTTATTTCTTTTTACTTAATGGGGTTTTGAAATTACAGTCTGCCTCTAAATTTTGTTATTTATAATGTGTTGGTCTTGTAAGTAATGTTGGGATTTAAATCTTGTGTTTTAATAGTTTGAGGTCTGTATATCATTTATGTATTTTATTTCCGCTTTGTGCGGTGGGCCTGATGACTGGGATTTTGTCACCTTATATTCTTAATTCTGGTTGGGACCTAAGCTTTAGTGGTGTTTGTTTACACATTGCCAAAATCTGTGTCGCCTTGTGCAACCGGGCCTGGTGGCGGAGTTAACCACCTTATATATATATATATATATATATATATATATATATATATATATATATATATATATATATATATATATATATATATATATATATATATATATATATATATATATATATATATATATACATGGAGTTGGAGAAGTACTTGTCAGACATGTTTGTTTATTATTGTATTAGTAGCCTGAACACATGCAGTGGAAGAAGTTTATAATTATTAATATTGTAATACCTAACTCAGCAAACCAAGATACTTGGCATTATTAAAACTACATTCCTTTTCCAATAGTAATACTAATAATGATAATGTAATGAAACAAAGTCAGAAAAACATGAGGCAGTTCACTAGGTTATAATACCTTCATGGTATTATGAATAGAGTTTTGCATGCACATTTTCCTATTAATGTGTGAAGATTATTTGATGATTAAACGTTGAGAGTTGAGATGATGTTTGACCTACGAGACTTTGGCGTATTTGATCATGTCATTTTTGTCATTTTTGTCTGTCACTGAATACATCTACCACTTGTGAATTACTTCGTCCGTTCCTGAACGTATGCCACCCACTCACCATTGTTTAGATCGCCATATGCATCTCTTATTAATGTGTACTGTCACGTATTGTCACGCTGTTGTCATGAGTATAAATGAATTCGTCATGGAATTCATTTAAAGACATCAACAGTTCTACAAGCCCTGGGATATCAACATTAAGTGGAAAGAAGTTCGCATAATAGCAGTTATTGTGCCACATTCATTTTTTATGTTGGACCATGCGTGTGTCGTGCTGGAATTTCACATGAATAGTTTCGGAAATGAATTATCTTATCTTTCATGATTTTGGAATATCATAGCCAGAAATATGATGCTAGTCCATAAATTAGAGACTTCAACCATCCGGTGTAGTTTTATTGCCGAAACAGCCGAGATTCAGGATAGTGATGGAATCAAAGAATCACATTTCTCTTGTCAGACTTTTGTTGAGCAACAAGTTAGAATTAATGTTACTGTTCATTATTTTAAGTTATCGGTTATGTAGAACTTGTTATTTTACTTTAATGTGCGAAATAGTATACATTTGATAGGGACTATTTCTAACCGTATTACGACTCATTGCATCAGCAGCACGTTGTACTCTCGCTCGATTCGCATCGAAATTCACTTGTCCGTTTCGTTCATTTCTACTTAATCATAGGTATGAATATATAAATAAGATTAAAAATAAAAACGCACACCACGGACATTGAGAGGACAACCTAAGTCTGTCTAAAGTTTGTGCGCATTAGGGATTTTTCCATGCAGTTTGTACAGTTGACTCGGTTACCGCCATGACTAACCCTGAGAAGGACACACATTGATTGGCTAACTAAGGTCATGTGACGTGAATATGAGTCTATAAATATGAGTGCAGACAGTGCACTGGCAGGTAGCTGTCAGAGCGGTAAAGTATGAACATCTAAGTAGAAAAGAATTTCGGCCATATATTCTAAAACCATCACTTATATAATTTTACATAACCGATATTAACTTTGGCACTTTAAAATCATAAAACTTAATCAAATTGTTATGACAATTTTTCAATAGATTTATTACATGATTGCTATTGAATTTAAATGCTTTATAATTATTATATAATTCTTTATAAAGCCGCTGCTATCTCCCACCACACTGCTCAAGTACACTAGTACTGAAATTGTTTTATTGAGATCACGCTACCATGTCAGAAGGTATCACAGTCAATCTAATAAATTTAGCTGTTAATATACACAGGAATTTAATAATAGAATTAATTTCACCATAATATGGTGTATTATAACGTTGTATTTTGGCATTTAGACAATTAAGTCTGATCTATATTATCAAAAGCCGATAGTGTTTTGACAGACACTATGTTTATGTAAAGTCACTATGCCATATTGAGAAGCATGTTCTGTCTCGCCTTTATTATTTATAAAAAAACATTTTTAGTTTTGAAATCTGCTCTTTTCGATACAAAACACACGGGGTGTTATAATGTATACACACACTAACATACACCTATACACACACACATCTTTAAAGTGATATGGACTTGCCTTTTGGCTAGCGGTCTTACCCTACAGCTATAGTCCTGTCTGGTGGTTATGTCTTGATTTGATTGTGGCTATATTTATTATTGTGGTGCTATTTTCAGGCTAGATCTATTTTTTGTTGGTTTGGTTATTTCTAGTTTTTGATTGAGTTATTTAGGTTATTTCTAGTTTTTAATTGAGTTATTTATATGATTTTACTTTTCCAGGCTAAATATATTTTGATAAGACAGATGTCTTTGCCGAATATTAGGGTCGCTAGGACTTTTCAAGGGCATCAAGTCTTTTTTAGTCCCTAAATTTAGGTTTGTTAGCCTGTTTCCTGGTCATGATAGGGCTGAATTTGTTTATTTTGTTTATTTACGTTATGTTTTTACTTTCTTATGTTTGTTATATTTTGTCGTATTTGTTAATTTGTGTAAGGTACCATATTATATTTTTGTATCAAGTTTCGATGTTCTTGTTATATGCCTTATTTAATATTTCTGGTTATTTTGTAGGGGATCAGATTTTTTTCTCGTGTTTTTATCCTATTAATAACGCGACGGTCAGTGGTTTTCCTTTTTTTAGTTGTTGTGATTGTTCTGTTGACCTCTTTTTGTAGTTGGAATAGGTGTCTGTCCTTGTTGGTATTTTCCCAGAGTTGTTGCCATTTCTTGTTTATTTTAATTCTTATCTGACTATATACCTCTTGTACACTGTAATCAAGATGTGTTAGTGAGATGTTCATGAGGTTTAGTTTTGCTTGTTGGTCAGCTTTGTCGTTCCCTGTTAGAATAATAGGCGAGGGCACCCACAGGAATTCAACACTTTGTTGTTTTTCTTCAATCTCTCTGATGAAAATCATTGTTTCTTCTAGCATGTTTCCTCTGCCTTTTGTTGTGCCAGTCTCTAAGGATTTGAGTACACTTAGAGAGTCTGTTATAATGACGTATTGGTTGCATGTTTGGGTTTTTATCAATTTAAGTGCCTCATTTATTGGTCGGAATAGTTTTGCTGTATAGATGGAACAATCATCCGAGAGTCTGTCTCCGAGTGTGATCCGGTGTTCGGGTATTATTATTGCGGCGTATGTTCTTTTTAGTTCTTGGGATTTGGATCCATCTGTATATAGATTTTAAGATGTTTAGAGTATGCCTCCTCGATGATCTTGTGTACTTCTGATAGTGTTGCTTCGGGGTTTTTTAGTTTGGATCCGAATGTTTGGGCAATAAGGTTGATTTTGGTGGTGTTATTTTTCCATAGTGTGGGATCGCGTATTTTTTATTGTTCTGCTTGAATGTCTGATAGCCAGACTGACGAATGCTTTCGATTTATAATTTTGAAGCGCGGACGTGAAGGAAAACATTCCCTGATACCATAACCTACAAGACCCTAATCATCACAAAAACAACAAAACGTAATCGGAACCCCTTATACCTTTCAAGAAATCCTAGACTTAAAAAATCCTAACATACAAATAATATCCTATAAAGTAGGATATAATCAGCCCCAAACAACCTTGTCAAGTAGATAACAAAAGACGGCGACTTTGACATGTCTAACGAGACCTGAGTATTCAGTAAACGAACTCGTCTTCAATTAACAAATACTAGATAACCTCCACCACTAAACTGATCTTCCATACAAAGACCGATTACTTTAATTAAAACCCTAAAAACAACCATAATTAGCAGTCAGGCTAACAAACCTAAAATTAGGGGGAAAACCAAAAAACTAAGTTCAGATATCCTTGACATGTCCCAGCGAACCGAGTAATCGACAAAGATATCTGTCCTATTAAAACAGAGTTAGCCTGAAATAAAATAACAACACATAAATAAAACAAAATAAAATCAACTATTATAACTAGTAAACAAGTTAATAAACTTAAAAACTAGGGAATAAAATAAGATCAGACATCTTTGACATGTCATAGGGAACTGATTATTCGGCAAAGATATCTATCTTAATAAAATAGACTTAGCCTGGAAATAAAATAATAACATACTAATAGCTTCATCAATAAAACCATGAAACAAATAAACTAAACAACCCTAAAACCTACACATACAGGAACAATAAAAAGCAATAACCCTTAATCCTTAATTAATTATTTGTTTTTTTAAAAATTAAATTTAAATTTACACTCAAATTTACCTTTTAAAAAATAACAAATTTACACTTCCTCTACTTGTATGCTCTACTAACCTTAAACAGCACAGAATATCTTTCCAAATTTCAGAAGTCAAAACATAAATTTCAAACTTCCTGCATAACGGAACCTTAGATCAACCTGGAAACAACGGACAGCAGCCAGCCTTCCCGCACTTTTCCTCCCTTGCCACGGACAGACATCAATTATCAACGCGCAATGCGTGCATAAATGTTTCCTAATAATCACATGCGTGAGTGAGCACGATTCCTTCTCATCCCATCTATTGAATCAGATTTATATTTTTCACATTTATGAGAGTGCGTTGGGTCCATTCCCACTCACGTTAGTCCTTCATTCAGGCCGTTAGAGACCTATATGGACCCACTGCCTGAGGCTACATTAACAGTTCTCCTCGAGCACATAAATGCCTGGGCATGAGGCTCTAACTCCTTCCCCCAGGATCAATTAACAGTTCGCTGTGCGAGCATTAAACAGAGGTACATGCACATATGTGCGCACACCTCTATAATTCAACTTGATTGATTGATTGATTACAAAACCATAGAACGCGCGGACCTAAATGAAACAAGTACTGTTTACCTACCAATTACAAACACAAACACATACAGACTATTCTTTGACAAGCTACAAAAACGAAGTACTAATAGACACTTCTAACAAAGTCCAACAAATGAAGTGCTTATAGACACACTTCTATATTTTTGTAACTTACTAACATGCAATTGGCAATTGAATTAATATATCTTTTCTTGACCATTGAGCCGTGAAAAGGCTGTTTTTTGTGGACAGGGAGTTATGGCAATCTTTTATCGTCTAAGATTGCGTCCCCGTCTGGCGACATGCTTTCCTTCAGGACAGGGTCTGCTTCTTCGGAAAGAGAAGGAGAACTCTTACGTGTCTACAAGGCAGTCTACAAAACCTCTGTCCGGCTCCTGCTGTCGCTGCTTCTTCTTCTTCTTCTTCTCTCTCTCTCTCTCTCTCTGCTTCTAAAGTCTGTACTTCTGCATCCATTCTTCTTTCTCTTTCTTGACTTCCTTTCTGAAGAGCTCTTTTATCATGACTTCGGTCACTTTCAACATTCTGACATTCTCTATCTCTTCAGGCACGGATACAAGGATTACACTATGTAAATTCACTTAAGTTTAGTTCAGCTTGGCTAGTCTTGAACACATCTTCATAGGAGGATGAGTCAACAATGGATGGTCAGACTGGATACTACCTCGTTTTATATGGTTCATGCGCGGACTTGATATAAAAACAATCTCTACAATGTTTAGAGTCGGAACGCTATGGTAGTTTGATTTGAGGGTGAGGGATAGAAAGAAGACGATAAGCATGTATGATGATAAAAATTGAAAACAAACGACATACATTTTTTCCAAAACACATTTTTATTCAAAAAACTAACAATTAACGAAAAACAATTTTTCAAACAATAAAACAAACATTTGTTCAACTAACAAACTATTTTTGACAAGGTTGACAATGTTGTAAAGTGAAGCTAGACTTCGCTGATGGAAGTCATTGGGCCATTGATATACACTGCGTTTCCTAGCTAAAGACAAAAGATAAAATGGTCACAAAACCATCAGTCTATTTTGTCATCGTTTCTAGAAGAGTGACGATTAAAATAAGTCATTAAATGTTCTAAAGAATATCCAAGACTGCGTTGATGAAGAAAATACACACAATATTGTCCACACACCATGGAATATGTGCCTTGTAATTTCGCATTATTGAATCGTGTCGTCTGGGCATTTCTTCTCATAAAGACAATGATGCCGTCTTCCAAAAGTGGCAATCCATACGAATCAAAATACTCAACACAACCTTCTTTAGAAAAGTAGACGACTACCCAGTGGGTTCCTGGGTGATGACGGTCGTCCGTGTTGATGACATAAGCTTGATGGTCTTGAGGTTTGCGATGAGGCATTTCATCTTTAGCATACAGGACATGATTCTAAGAAGCAGTGTACGAGCTATGGTTCAAAAGGTAACGACGTTCACAGGTATCCATATTTGTGTTGTTTTGTTGTTGTTTTTTTCTTCACAGGTAATGATAAGTTAACAATTCAATCCGAACTCTAAGCCAAGAGAGCTTCGATGTATTGGATCTCTAGAGCCATCAATGGAGGAGAGGAATGGTCACGCAAGGTTTTATACCACTTATGCAACACAGCTTCTTCCGAGATGAGACTCCAAGCTTCGTCCAGATACTCTTTCAATTTTTCTTCTTGACTCAGCATCAGACATATATCGTGTGGAATTTGACTGGGATAATCGTTTTGACATCCATAGCAATCTTTCTTGATCAATTCTGTAATTGGTCTGCCATGTGCTTGGCAAAACAGGAGACTAAATGTTGTTCTTATTCTGGCCATCTGGACTTCATCAATATGTCATCTTTGTATTTGACTTGGGGTTCTATTTCCACGGTATCCTCCCATTCCATTTCCACAGATTATCTACTTTTCAAAGAGGGATAACAGTCTTCCATAGCTTGTAATAGTCTAGAATGACTTCTCTCAAACTGTTGATTTCTATGGTATTGTAGAATTCGGCATACCAGATGTCTCCTTCAGTGTTCCTTTAAATTATAGTTCCAGACGAATCTGGCCGGATTTTACAAGGTGGAAATGTCCCTCGTCGCTGCCTTGGTGAAATCAAAAGCCCCAAAAGCATAGCCGTCTGCATTATCCTTGTACAAAATACCGTGACTGGTGTTGGTCCCTAACTGTCCGGTGGCTTAGTACAGGGACAAGTACGACCTCAAGTAATTGTTCTGCTCAAAGTCAGGTTCGAAGGGTCTTGTACACAAGGTCTTGCCATCGGGACTGACTTCAATCTCGGTCACGTTGAAGTGATTAAACTCGAAAGGATTTTCATCGAAGGTTCCGTTGAAGGCTGTATTCTCGATGATTAAACCAATGATTAAACGCTTGGGTAACTGTTCTTGGAACAGATGTTCTTCGATCATGGATCGCTGTTTAGCGGGAATGGTGAAGGTTTTCACTTCCACGCGTCGTATCGGATACTTGGCGGTCGTTCTGCTCAATATCTGACTGATGTCGTTTTCCACTTTAGATAACACTTCCACGCGTCGCACGTAGAGTCGGGCTTCTTGAATGACCGTTTTGTAAGGGCCACTAGCAGCCATCAAATGGAAAGCGGCACTGCTTCGATTCAATCTGAGACGGACATCCACGCAGTTCAGCAAATACTACTCTGTCCAAATGCAAACGGTCCATCAGTTCTAAACTATGGCTTCTATCAATTTTGTCTTTACGGTCTTTAAACCCCATATTGATGTGATCTAAGTTAGTGAACTTGCCTGGCGTGTCAGGTTTCCATACCGCGCAGGCATCCAGATGAGTGTTCTTGGCCTCTGTTCCGTACGTCAAGAGCTTTTCCAGGTACGTTCGATAAGGGTAAGTATCCATGATACTGCTGATCATTTTGTTATTCAAGTACAAATCCAATGCGCTGAAGATGGAATGCATAAAATTGTTGACGGGAGCTACTTTGTCATCGTCTTCTAGATTGTCATTAGCAGTCTACTTTGACTTTCAACTACAAGTCAATGCTATTCAGATCGATGTAATCTTTGGGTTGTCCTTTGATTTCCAATTCGATGGGAGCTGATCCTGAGTCCTTGACAGAGGAAACGGGTTGAATGTCGACCCATTGGGATTTTTGCATCGTCGTCATTGTGATGGCATGGCAAACAGATCCAGTTCAGACTTGGAACAAACGCAAGACTCTCTCAGCATCATTTTCTTTCTTTTTCTCTCTGTGTATTTTAAGAATCAAATAGTCTAAGTCTCAGACGGTTCTTCTTTTCTTAGTCTTTCTCGCGTAATGAATATGAAGTCCTCTGAATGGATGTTTTCGTCGTCGTCTCTTTCTGCCATGTCATTGCTGAGGCGTCAGGGAAGCAGGAATTCCTGACTCGGCAGTGACCAGGGCATTTAAAGGCATTTCTCGTTGACCCAAAATGTCTTTGCCCGTTTGAAGCAAGACATTTTTGCCTGCTCTCAAGAACGCTTATTTGGGGTTTTAAATGTCGATGATGACATTTTAAAGAAATTATTTGCTTTGCGTCAATGCAGCATCTTTCAAAGCGTGCGATTCTCGTGTCACCATTGGTTTCGAAATGGGAGCCACCGAACGAAAGACCGATTTCAACGTGTCTTCCAAGCCATGCCCTCGCTGTCGAGTGACTCCTGGGTACACTGGATAAATGACTCACAACTCGTTATAGAATCGTTTTCGAAAATGGAGTTTCACCTTGACTTTCCCTTTGGAGAATGGAATATTTTGTCCAAGATCTCTTTTTATAGCAATGTTGACAGTGTCGAAATAAGCCTTATTGACGGGTAAATAGTGAGGATGTACAAATTTGCGGTCAACGTGATAGGTGTTTCAACATCATTTTCAGCGTTCGTGACAGAATCCACTTTGAAAGGAATGACACGCAGTAACGATACAGTTGTGTCCCACCACGTTGTACTCCACTACATCGGAGTACACAAATGTCACATTGAGTCCTTGGTTCCGTTCTAACGGGGAACGAAATAACTTGATACAAGAATCGTTGTCTGAAATGACTGGCAATTCGTTTTCTATCATCATCGTCATCCTCATATCCATGTCCCGCCCAAATTGTCAAACAATTCAGGACAAAATAAAATGGACAACACTTTACCCTCCGGAAATTTCATCAGTAGGCGACGAGCCAATTTATGGTACTCAATGGTGACACTTTTTTCTTCTGAGTTTGTGAATTATGTTTTATTCTCATATTTTACATGGGTATCCAAATACATTTGCACTTGCTGGTCATGAACTACGTCCATAAAAAATTTAATTTGGAAGGGCATTTAGGACATGTGTAGGGTGAATGATTTCCACCATAGCCACTTCCCAATGGGCTTCGTAATTGGATGGCCTCAAGTGATTTGGCCGTGTAACAACACAAAGTGTTGTGGGGAAACACCTCCATGGAACTGTCACTGGGTAACGTTATGTAATATTGGTTGTTATTATTCATAATTCCAGAGTTCTGATGTTTGAGGAGTCACTCACAGTCAGAGGAGTGTCTAAAAGATGATTATTTTGGTGATTGTTGTTGTTGGGGTGGTGACTGGCGTTGGTCAGAAGGCTCCCGTTCGAGGAACATTTCAGGGAAGGATTGGGAAGAAGTTAACCGATGCAACTGCTCAGTAAAATGGTCCACAATTGTTTGTCTCTTTGTTGCAAACTCAGATTGACAATGGCAGCACCGATGACACAATACGTTACAAAGATTTGGCAGAAAAAGACGATTTGCGTTTTAGGCACACGTTCTCCACACCACACCCACAAGGGTTGCTTTTGTAAATCTTGCTGAGAAGAACTCGGTGAAGGAGTGGTCACTACCGTGGTAGCGGTAGCTGAGGCTGTGTGGAAGAGCATGATGGTCACTTCTCTTTATAGTCGATGACCTGCGAAGCGTCGATCCAAGAATCAAAACTGGGAGGATATCCTTTCCAGCATACTTTGACTTATTTGACACGGTGTTTTCCCACTTTACGGGTTCTTCGTTAGGGAATGCTTTCGATGTCGTACACTTCGTCTTCCTTTCTGGTTACGCGTTGTAACTAGGGCAAGTAAAACGTTTATTTTAACAATTCCCCGTTCATGTCTTCCAATTTATAGATGGCAGGATAACGCTACGCACTCGTCCAGTGACACGAAACTATTCGGTGGTCCAGTTGGGTAGTAACCTTTGTCGAAAGTGTGTTTGGTTTTGCCAATGCGTACACAATCTCCTGCTGCCAACACTCCATTTTTCTTGGGGACAGTCACGGTCGGGGACGTACCAAACAGGCGCTCAAAAACAGTTACTTCATTGTCGGGGGTGACTTCTTGGTGGGGGGGAGCACGTCCGAGGCTTCGATGGTAAGATTTGTTGTACGCTTGAACCAAGTGCGGTAAGACGTCGATGTACTTGAGAGTGTGGTGTTTCGTAAAATATTTCCACATGCGTTATTTCAAGGTGCGTTGAAAACATTCCACGATGATGGCTTTGGTTTTGGGATTCTCGGTGGTAAATAAAATGAATGTCTCGTTTCTTTAATCCTTTTTGGAAAGCTTGGTTCAGAAATTCGGTGCCCTTGTTGGTTTGCCATTAAAGAAGGTTCGGCCGCTTTGTTTCAACACCAGTTTGAGGGCTCGCACGAATTCACTGCTCGATTTAGAAGTCAATGGCACAACCAAGGTACATTTGGAAAAGACGTCGATGACAAAAAACAAATATTTGGAGCCACGATTGTAGGTGGCCAAATGAAACATCGGCTAATTCGGCTTGCCATTGATGATCGATGCCATCCACTCGCTTGCGACTTCTGGAAAATGTTCGTCGAATGGGTTTCTTGTAACCACTTGAGGTAAACGGAGACTTTTCAGATGGGTTTTGGCAGCACGATACAATTTCTGAACTGCTCCGTAACCTGCAGAATGGGCTGGATCGTAGTAAATGCTGGCTAACACCTTCTTCATCTATTAATAAGTCACCCACTCTTCGTTGATGATACTTTGGATGGGGCGAAATGGTGGTTTGGAAACGGCTTTCTGTGTCCGAGTGCCACAGGAATAGAAGTCGAGGGTAGTGGTGGCGATATGGTTGATAATGGAATGGCTTTGGTCTTTTTTATTTTTTCACTTATGGTTTCCCTTCTTTCTTTTTCACTTCTGTCGAAGGAGAAGTAGACAGTGAGTGAACGGGTCAATAAGGATGCTACAATCTTACTTGGAATGGGAGCTGCTGACGGTGTTTGAAAGACTTCTCGTACCTCTTCTTCCTCAGGCATTCGTGGCGCTGCGTCTGTCTTGACCGCTGGTGGTTATGGTGATCGACTTTTCATTAAGGCCTAAAAATCGTCTAAAACTTTCTGGTGAAAGACTTGCAGTCGTTACAACAGTTGACCGTACTTTGGCGATTTTTCTGTTTCAGACAAATCGTTGCGATCCATCAACGACTGCAATTCGTGTTGTAACTGGGACATCTCGGCAAAAGTCGGATTGGCAGGCAAGTGCGGGGTTAGTTGTTCTTGCCAACGATGGTATTCCATCCATCGTATTTAAGGCATTAAAGCCAGTTTTCGTCCTGCCATCGGATTTCAATCGTAATGTCTGAGATTTTAGGGCCCAAAATATCCCTTTTATCTTCTTGGTCCATTTTATCTTGCTCCCATGATTCCTCCCAGCATTGTTTTCAATACTCCTTTCACCAAGGATCCTAACAACAGGGGCCAAATTCCTCTCTTTCTTTTGAAGAATGGGTATTTTATTTTGAACCATTTTGCGAAGAACGTGTCGATGTTTGGCTAAACATTTTTCTGGTGTTTAGACAAAGGTATCATGCCTTTCAAGACGTTCAAACAACATTCGCACACAGGATGGGTGACGTCTTTGGAGGCTATTTGAAAGAGTTCTTTTTGCAACTTTGTTACAAATCTTCAGTATCGTGACGTCACCTCACCTGTTCCATTCATATTGTCCTTATACAATAACCCCAACTTCCTTTGACGCAATACATGCTCAATATTCCCCATGTTCAATTCCCCTTGAGGTTAGAGTGTCCCAGAGTGATGTGAAAAACCATGAGGCTAGAGTGTCCGGGTGGGTGGGTCTGTTGGCTATTTTTTCATTGAGGCTAGGGTATCCCACTACACTACTGATATCCAATCAGAATTTAGATAGAGGTGATTACATTCCAATTCGAAGAATAACTTTCCGAACTTGTAAATGAAACGTTAGTTTCACCTAGATAGATTCCTGAGTAATATAGGGTTACTCCGAGAGAGCCACTCGTAATTTGGCGGCAAAACATAGAGGTAGATTCTAAGGAAAGAAAATCTTCGAAAAGATCAGTAAGTTATTTGCTCGATTTTTGCAGAATATTACGGCATCATAATTGTAATCATTGGTAGTATGTACACTTAATTACTAGCATCGTTTAGTATGTGGAATTATTATATGCTCATTTTTTCCCCGTTAACTTTACATTGTCAGAATCGTTCAGTATTACCCGATACTGAACTCGCGTGACAATACACATATAGCATTCACGTGCGTAAAGGAACTACTTTCTATTGTAAACAAACAATGGACGCAGACGCCATCACTTTTGATTTGTACATAAATCATGTACACTCGCGTAACAGGCTCTTTACGTTGTGGTTGTTTACATTTGTTTCTGAATGAACTATAACAGATGTTTCATGGACTGCCACGTACCAGCTGTTTTGGCACATTCCGCGTTGATACAATGTTACGGATTTAGGCTAGCTACAGTATATAACAGACGCAAGATAAGGTCCTTACAAATAACATACAAGTGACAAGTCATATACTCTCTTCTTTAGCTGGAAATAAGAATGGCAAAATAAAATATACGTACAGTTTTACATCCTGAATTTCCTCAAAATGTATTTTCTTAATTCTGCAAATCCGAATTACATGAGCCATGTCATAGGTTTTCAATCTGGATTACACATTTCGAAATTGTGCTGTAATTTTAGATGATAAGTGCAATTGCATCCTCGCTACTGCACTCAAAATGAAATAAGCATTAAATTCCATAGCGTCTTTTTGATAATTGCAATTGAAAGACTTCATATTTTTCCCACATTATGATTTCAAACATTCAATGACAGAAACAGAAACACAGTTGCTGATATCAACACACTTCTTCCTAGCTTATTCAATCTCATGTATTTCATGTGAAATCGTCACATACAAATCCAGTCCATAATCACGAAATTTCCTAGAATCGAGAAAAATACCAAAATCTATTCATTCCAGATCAAATGGAAAAGTTGTTGCAATGCACATTAATTAACAATATGACTCCAAATTTAAATTTTAACTAGACACGCCATTTTCTTTCGAAAGTTATGTCGAGCGCGCGACTAAGTTCGAATTTATCTGGGCGGAGTTATGTGCGCAGTAATAATGTTGATTTGTATAATGATGAATATGCGCTTGTGTATTTAGTTTGGAATGCGGCATACATTCATTTACGTTGTTTCTTGTAGTGTATTGTTTTTGTATAATTAAACCTTAGGTAGAATAAACAAAATGAGCATATACTAAAAAGGTTACTGCATTTGTATGGGAAAATATGAACTCGTTTTGTCGGAAGGATATATTGCATTCCCAAGGTCGTGCAGTATTCCATCCCAAAACTCGTTCATATTTTCCCATACAAATGCAGTAACCTATAATTACCTTTGTAGTGTTTCAATTACATGAGTATTTGAGAAATGGTCTTGAGCCTACGTAGAGAATTATTAGATGCGATACGGAATTATGTAGATTGTTAGCTTGTGGTCAGAATTGTTTTGGTAATTCGCTATTACGTTACTTCGCAGTTAACTAGTACATTTATTAATGCGTTATATTAGAATTTACACATGCTTGAATTGTGAATTTTGGAAAATGGGTGAAGTATGTAAGAACAGTTACCATAGATGTTTTCATATATCAGAGCTGGGATATTTGAATATTTGTGTACTTTGTATGATCTGCAAGATAACGAAATGCATCTGATTATTGTGATATTGTTTAGTATAAAAGGATTAAGAATATGCATTGATGTGACAGAATTTATCGATGTGTATATAAGACGTAATTGATACTGTGCTGTGTTATGACGTTTGTTTTACCACACAAGAACGTAAGGGTATCTCGATGTGAATGAATGCGTGACCAAAGAAATTTAATTGCCATTATCTGATGATGGGCTGTGTGTAGTGTGAGATGAAAGGGCTAAGGAAAAATATTGTATCGTCCTTGTGTTTTCATAGGAAGCTTCTTAGGGGACACAGAACTTCGGGTTATATTGAATCCCGAGTCTTCAAGAGTTGGAGACGTTACTGAGACTAGCTGAAACAGTCGAAGTCGACGGAAGTCTAGTCGGTGGAGAGAAGGTGGAGAAGGGGGAAGTGGAGAAGGAGGAGTATAGAGGAGTTGAGGAGGATGAGAAGGAATTTGGCGAAAGTCGGGGAGGAAGAGGAGAAGGAATTGGGAAACAAGAATACCACAGATGAGTGGAACACAAGGACAGGCGGAAAGCGATCTCACACTGCTAATCAAATGATGCAATAGGCTATTAAAGGGTCGATCGGAAGGAGTGTAATTGGAAATTTGAATCATATGATTCTTGAATAGTTATTAAAGTGTTATTCATTGAACTTCAACCTTTTTGTATATTTAACCATTTAACCGTCGGCATTGCTGACCGGGGGCTCGGAGCTTTACATCTATCTTTCACTAATTTAACTTACAACCAAAATCGAGCTGGGTGGGACTTCTATATAGTTTAAATAAATATTGGGAACCCCCCACTGCAACCATAACACCCTTCGCACACATTCTAGCTAATTCATTTGACACAATGTTTAGTACTATGATTTGCTCATAGAATCGTCTGTAATGTTGACAGATCATGTTAATTTTTGACTATGTTCAATACCATTCATTATTGTACAATGTCTGCCATCTTTGGTTTGGAGGCGGTTTGTGTACTGGGGATACTTACGTATTGACTTTGCGATATGTGTCAATCGTAGTTCAGCAATAATAAGTATTTTTGATGTCACGAAATTTGACGTGGAATAAGTTATATTTAACATTAGGTTACAAAATCTACTTTTTGTCTCCTGTAAAGATAACACTTCTGTATTTTATTTGTTGCACTTTTCGGTCAACACAACCTTCGTTATAAGCCAGTGCACTGTTACTCGTCTTAGACAAGGTTTGTACTGTTTGATCGTACATTTGTAATTTGAAATAATATAACGTAGCATTAAATTTAAGTATTGAATCGAAATATTTAATATTTTAGTTAATATTTAGTGTCAGGTTCTTAGGTTTACATTATTTCTGCAGAGATTTACATCTCTGTGATCCACCGCTCCAGTGGCCTAGTGGTTAGAGCATCCACCTCGAATCGGGAGGTCGCGGGTTTGAACCCCGGCCGAGTCAAACCAAAGACTTATACAAATGGTATTAACAGCTGCCTCGTTTGGCGCTCAGCATTAACAGGTTATTATTAGGACTGGTCGGTCTGGTGCCAGGATAATGTGACTGGGTGGGACATGATGCCCCAGTGTTAGACCTAACTATAAACTGCAGACATCGTAGGGATATGACTGAATTTTTAAAAAATCTACGTTAACAATCCAAATCACACACACACACACACACACACACACACACACACACACACACACACACATATTGTATAAATAAAGGTGCAGTGCACAGCAGTAAGTTTTGTTCTGACGGCTATCGGGTTCGAATTCAAAATGGTAAACACTCAGTTTCCATAAGTGGTTGGGAATGTTATCATTCTTGAAACATAAATTAATTTTAAACAATCATTTCTTAATTAGACGTTCATCTTTGCAATATTCGTATTTAGTAAATGTCCTTTCTAAAGAAACATCAAAGCCAAAGATATTATTTCAGATTATTTAGATTTGTAATATATTATTGGGCCTACATACAATTAGCTTTCTTTTTAGTGTATTTAAATGATTATGATTTTAATGTTCAAAACGAGTTTAACCATAAAACGTGTTAATTGTATGTGTTGTTGGTGTTTTAATGTTACCCCTATGAATAGTTTCAAACATTATTTTACTGCAAAATTTTCAACGATTATTTAACCTAATTTGTTTAGACTGTTGGTTACTTTGACGTGACCGTGAATTAAAATTGTGTAGTAAGAGAGAGTCAATTTATTCATTAGTAGGTAAGAAAAAGTGAAACAATCCTGACTACCTGTCAACTTATATTCTTATAAAGTGTATTTGCACATAGCATTAATGGTTGAAATAATGTATAATCTCCTTTTATTGTTAAAATTCCCTTCATTTTGGAAATTTGTACCTCTTTTCCAATGCAAATAATATTAACTGTAGTAACAGTTTTTGATATAAGACGCTTGTACAAAGGAAAAGTAATTTGATTCCATATGTAAATCATAGAAAAATGATTTGTTTAAATATTTGTCTTCTGGGTAAAGATTTTGAAACCCAGTGTGTACATGATAGGATTGTAAACTGTTATCACTTACCTTCTATTTTGAGAGAGAAATAGGCAATTGTATCAATTTTTCTTCAGGATTAAGGTAATACTCGTGTAAGTTCATAATTTTTCGTGTCATCAACACAACCGTCTGCTATTCATTGGAAATTTAGTATTGGCATTATCGAATTTCCTACTCAATTTCACGTGTCATTTTGAAATCGCAAATTTCCATCCATTTTGTAGTGGTTGTGTCATTTCTGTGTCAAAATAATATACCCGACACAACGACACACTTTGTTGTTACAAAACGACACACAGTGTCGCATTCAATTAGAGCGACACACCATTGACATCCAGTTCCAGACTGTGTCGCTCAAAACGACAAACTGTTTTCGCAGCCAGCCCACGCGACACACTATTGACATCCTGTTACAGACTGTGTGGCTCAAAACGACAAAACTGTGCCGGCGCTCTAAAGTTTCCTATTTTGCATGGGTTAGGGATTTAAAGAAAAAGAATTTCCCCGGCTTTCCTCAATAGTTATACTGGCTATTTAAAAAAGACCTTTTATATCTTAGGTATAATTCAAAGAACCTTTAATTCCCTTTATTTTGGTGTATGATTGAGGGGTGTAATATGGGTTCTAGAGTATACAGCTTGGCCTTACTCCAGATGTGCATCTTTCAAAAAAGTGCTAGCTCCACTTGGTCATTTTCACTTCTGAACTTCAGAGGTAATTTGTATAAAAAAGAGCCGATAACTTTTTTTACATTTTATATATTTGGTTGTTCATTCATTGCACTTTCAGAAGCTGGTATTGTCTAGCTTGGCAAAATTAATTTTCCCTATTTTAATAGCTTCTATGGATAGTGTACTTTAGCCTAATTCAGGCTGATTTTTTAGCACAAGGGAGCAGTCATTTTAGTTAGCAGTGTTTTTAAATCATGTACAATTTTCAAAAGTACAATATCCAAAGAAATATCATCCACATTACATTAATGTAGCATAGAGGTATGCCCACATTCTCTCCATTGTGCATGTTTTAAATGCAAACAACTTCACCTTACATACGTCACTCTCTCAAAAGTACATAATAACTGGTGAGCGCCCCCTGTGTCTCAGCCAACAAACGCGACACACTATCGACATCCGGTTCCAGACTGTGCCTCTATCATATTCGCCATTGGACTATAAAACACAAACCCGGGTCTCGTTCCAAGCCTTGATTGGATTCACAAAATCATTACCACTTCCGTACTTCATATGAACAAATTTAAGAACTATTAACTTTTTTGTCTGTGTAAGATTAGTTTTGGAACTGGGATTAACTGAGTTAGAGATTATATGAATTAGGACAAATTGAACATTTCTGCTGATTTTAACATGCAATTTACCACTGCAACTATTGTTGTTTTTTCAACATGCTTTATCAAACATCTGTTCTGCATATTTGCAAATGTTATATTTCACCATTTTGAGCACTAAAGTTTGTGAGAAAACACAGACAAGTCTGGAAGTCATATATATAATAAACTGTGTTGACTATTGATATCTGTTTTGTTTTGTGCTTTCATGATCTAAATAATAACTTTTGTGGTGAACACACCATTTCTTGACACTACAATACACTGGAGAGATCTAGTAACTGAAAAAGGCGTGAGCTATCCATCTATTCCATTTTATTTGACCTTGACCCTTGACACGTTACAATATTACGATTTGGGCACTTGGTTGCTATAGGTTTAGCGCCATTTTAGCACACAATAGGCAATACATGGCGGCCAGTATAATTGGTAGAAGAAGAACCCGTCAAGACCTCAGCAGGAACTAATGACCCACGGGAAGCTACTAGGAAGCTTTCTTACATACCCACATCGGCCGAGCCCGATACTTGAACCCATGCGGACATAGGTGAGATGGCAGTGAGCGGTAAAGGAGAGAGCGCTTTAGACCAATCAGCCACCCGGGTCCCCTGTTAAGAATTTTGAATAGATCCTTTATTTGTATTATCAGGAGTGTCTGTTATCTATATCCATGTGCTCAGGGCCGACAAGAGGCCCGGGCCGAACAACACTTTTTAATTTTATAAAAGAAATTTTTTGTTTGAACAAGAAATAGGAGAGGCCTGGGTGTTTCTTACCTCAGGGCCCGTGATCGCTTTTTATGGATCTGCATGTACTTGGATGAATAGGTGGTTTCTTGAAAAAACATGTACTTAATGTAAACACGAGGGACTTCGTCTGCTATTGAACAATGTTCTATAACAAGTCATAACTGTATTAAAACTAATACAAGGTTACCGTGAAAGAGTTGATGTAATCCTGCAAACTTCCTATATATGAGTGTGCTTGTACTATCTCTCTCTCTCTTTCTCTCTCTCTCTGTATGAAGTCAATATGAAAACAGTTATATTCGAGCTTGTAAGAAAGAGTAATTAATAAAGATTATGACAGAATATTTATAATAAATAAAAATAGAATATATTATTGATTTTCTGTTGAAATAGCCAGTTATTCTGTATATTGACCGGTACATTGACATATAAATATCGTTTCGCCCTTATTTATGTATGAACATTAATTAACATTTTTCTTTATATTTGGCAATGTTTCGCTGCCCACAAGAAATTTGAGACTGACGCATTTATGTATGCTAAATGTTTGGCATTTCGAAATCGTGTCTTCTTTTACGTCGAGAACAAACAGATGGCAGTGAAAAGTAACATGAATTACTCATCAATGTACAGTTATTAGAATTGGCTTACATTTGACAAGTTGTCATTTAAGGTCGGTGAATTTCACACTGGATCTCGAATTGAATTGTTCAACTATCCCTCTTTGGTAAAAAAGATAGAAACAAAATTAAAACGTGGAAAACTGATTTTCACAATTTAGTGGTTACATTGTTTTGTTCGTCAATGTATATCGATCGAAACGATCAAATTACTTGAACGGACTGCCATATCATGGTGTCTTCACAGCATGCCAACACGATTCGTATAGCACGCAATCCGAATAGGCTGTACGGTTATTAATACCTCATTTGGGGTCGGCAAGCCATACAATGCGTGTTCGAAGCTTTATCAGGGTATATCGGAGTGGATAGAATTGACTGTCGTCTTAAAAGTTTGAACTGGTAAGTTGCAGTTTTCTGTGTCAAGATGATAGATATATTTTGTTGTGCGTTAGTGGTTTGGCTACTAGATAGGCGTGTGGCAGGTCTAATTTGTTTCTATATGACTTGATGGAATCAAAGAGGGAGTTCAAGTTTACCAACTACCATGAATGATATTTATAATATCGTGCTGACAGGATTGTATTAATGTGATTTCACTATAATGGGAACGTAAAGGTACGTTGGGTCACAGGATATATGGGTGGTGGTGTGCACGAAGGGTGGGAGGGACAATTTTCCCCTAGGATCCAGGAGTATGGGGCGCCTTTGGGAACTTTTCTGTCGCTAAACTTTTCATAGTAATTTACCTTCACCTTATTGTAACGGGGTAATTTATTAGAAAACTTCAATTTAGGAAGTGTCTGGAAGTGTGAGGTTGGCAACTGTCATAAAAACCGTTTTATAGGGCACAGTAGCGGCACCACTGTAGAAAAACTACATTTGACGCCCTGAACCCTCGCGCAGCCAGTAGGAGAGGGGGTGGATTGGGCACCGACATAAAAACTGTCTTCTCTAGCAAAGTCGGAGCGTTACTAAAGAACATTTTCCGCGGGCGTCTCGTTAGGAATGCCACAAAAGAGAACCCCTGCTACGACACTGGGCATTCATTATTTCATCTACTACTTCCGGGTAAGATTTAATAGACTGACAAAGGTTTTTATGTTTGCGGACATTTTGGGGCTTTGTCTTTCATTAGCATTGATTAACTCAGCATGAGCGCCTTTATCTTTCTTCTTGCAAAGTCGCAGCGCATATTGTTCTCAGTGATTATCGGATAATTTATTGGTTACTTTACTCTCTGATATCTCATATCAACGAGCTTATTTTGTCACGTTCCCAGCGAGGTAGCGACTCGACTCAAACAGTACATTTTACAATATCTATCATGTTTATTATCTGCCCCGATATGTATTTAACCTCGTTTACCAGCTGTCTTAACTTTGCTTTGAGAACAAGTATAAATATTTTAAACAAGTAGGCTTTCTTTCATTCTTTACCAACCATTAGGTATAATTTCATTACTGATGCGCTTTAGTTTATTGGACAAACTGATGACGTCATAATGTAAAAAGTTGTATGGCGTCATAATATGACGCATGTCCTAATCGACAACGTATGCCGCAGGACGATAACATATATGGTAGGTTCTTATGATAGCCTGAATTCTATGATATCGTGGTATTCGGATTTTTTCCGTTATTTTTTCTGCATGGCGTCACCTATAGTGTACTTGACTTATTTACAGTATAGGATTAAATGAGCATGGTTGGGTATTTATCGATGTGTAAATTTTACCTAATCACTTACAAAGTAAATAAGGTCCGAATGACTTTATGTTAACTTTTTGAGCGATTAGGTAAAATTTACACATCGATAAATACCCAACCATGATCAATTAATCCTTATTATTCCAATTTACTTCCTTTCTAACATCAGATCAGCAGATTTAATCAACAAAACATTCACTTTTATGTACATCGAAGTTTTGTTTCATTATCCTCTTAACTGCGATAGAATACATAACCCTATCTTCGCTAGCCAAGATTCATCGATTCTTTATACAGTGATACGGGGTAGAATGTCATAGAGGGTCATGCCAGTCATATATTGTTATGATCATTATTTTAACATATAAAAAATGGTTGTTGCAGTTAAACTAGGAATATTACTTCTTTTTTCCCCAAAAATTACGCTTGCGTATGGCACGTGTTGTTATAGCAACGTTGTTGTTACTTTCTACGCATTTCGGTCTTTCAAAAGCAAAATCGGGGGCCCCGAGTGTCCGAGTGGTCTAAAGCGTTCACCGTTCCGGATCACTGCCATCTCACCTCTGCGTGTCTGTCGGCTAACGTGAGTATGTGAGGAAGCCTGCCAGTAGCTTCTCGTGGGTCGGTGGTTCTTCCCGGGGTTTTCCAGGGTTCTTCCTCCACCAGTTATACTGGCCGCCATGTATAGCCTATCTTGTGCTGAAAAATGGCGTTAAACACTACAACAACAACAAAAGCAAAACCGTGTCCATTTTTGGTGACATCCCTTGGTTGACATATGACCTTGACCTTTAATAACCGCTGCTGTAACATGTCGAGGTAAAATGCAAAAGGGGTGAGTGTTGGAGTGCCGGAAGGACTGTGCAGTTACATTGTTTTAACTTCTAATGGTCGATTTTAAGCTGTGGCTTGTCATTTTTGATCGGAAATCGCAGGAGTGGGTGGGTGGGAGATTGTTGTTATTATTATTAGGGTGTAAGGTGTTGTTAACGATAAAACTTCACCTCAAATGAACTGGAAACAGGGAACCAAAAGTCGCCCGCAGAATTTATCGAGGTGTAAAAAATTCCAGATCAGTATCACGTATATCCAATCGAAACGTAGAAAACGCAGTCAGTTTATAAAAATTGGAATTATTACTTAATAATAAATGACTAATTCTTCATCACCAGTTGATTTCGGGAAATTGTCGGGATTGCTGACGAGTATACTATTTTAAAAATATATCCATGAATATCACTGTTTCTTAATAATGGCCGTAACCCATGTTCTCAAATAGAATCAATATCTTCTTAAAATTGATATCACTGTAACAAATTGGTTAACCGGTTTGTTGTCTAATAATGTCCAGTAATGTTATACAAGAGTCAGACCACATGATGACGCTATTTGTTAAGAACCAAGAGATCGCAGCTATGGCAGCAAATAAAACAAATAAGAGTCAAAATGTGAAGTATGGACGGTTGTTTTCTTCTGGTGACTTTCGCAATTGACAGATGTTGACTTTAAACTTTGTTTTACATGATTTATTACTTTTCATTGGAACACTGGGTGTTGTTTAAACAGTCTGAGGTATACATGTACTCTCATGCTCATGTGGGTGGTCCATTTCCCAGCGACAATCCCTGCGCTACTCTCCCTGTCACAACCGGTTACAGATACGTTCTTTAATTCTCTGTTTACATTTCTTTTGGACGATTTTTTCAGTCATATCGCTACGATCTCTGCAGTGTGTAGTTTATAGTGATGTCTAGCACTGGGGCATCATGCCTCAGACATGTAGCATGATGTCCCACCCAGTCACATTATCTTGACACCAGGCCAACAAGTCTTAACACTAAGCTCGTAATGCTGAGCACCAAGTGAGGCAGCTGTTAGTACCATTTTTGTAAGTCTTTAGTATGACTCGGCCAGGGTTCGAACCCGCAAACTCCCGCGTACGAGGCGGACGCTCTAACCATTGGCCACCGGAGCGGTTATCAAGACTGAGACAAAACTAGAATATCATTAGCTGCATGGTTAAGTGACCTTACGCGAGATGTTAGATCGCTCCGCCTACAAAACCACGTGACGTGACGTGACGTGACGTGACGTGACGTGACGTGACCACCTGTAAACCTCCGACAAACATGCAGTATTTGGCAGGAAATATGTTTCAGTTTAAGTGATATGTTTATTTAAAATGTTTTGTATTATTCTTCAAAATGTCAAATTACAAAGTTGCATAAATTATACTGCAGTAGAAAATATTTATATTTGAATTCAAGTTCGTATAGTAATAATCTACGTGTTTTATTTCAGTAAAGAATAAAAATGAATGTCAAAGCTGCTTGATAAATTATTCATCTAAACGGAAATTCGCAGCATAAAGGTGCTAATGTATTTAGTATATAATCTTATCCTTGTTGATTTTATCTGGCCAATGTTTATGCTGACTTGGAAGTAAATGAATTAAAATTTAATAACAAAATCGTAAATAATTACTGTTTAGAAGTATACTGCTGTACACAACAGTTCTAAAGTTCTACTGTGTTCGTCAGACGGAATTTTGATCAGTGATGTCTGTTAATGTAAACATGTAAATGCATGCTTAAAATTGTGGACGATAATTATCTTAAACTATTGTTTTTTTTTTCTTTATCACTACATTTTTGTATCCTCACACCTCCTTTCATGCCCGGCCCTAGGGCAAGGCGAACAAGGCAGCCTCCTTGGGCCCCGTACTAACTCGCAATGCAATATTTTTGCTTGGGGCCCTGCGCTCATCGCTTGCTGCCTTAGGCCCCGCACATCCTAGGGTCAGGCCTGCCTCCATTAGCCCAATGAAAAAGTAAATTGTCACTCAAATATGTGAAAAATCGAGGCTATAAAAAATTATTTTTGGGAAAATCAAACGTTAAAATGTACATTTTCAAACTTTAAAATAATAGTCTGGGGTTCAGTCCTTCCTATACAAGAAGAATAATATCTATCAAAGCCCGAAGGTTAGGAGGTACTCCAACCATATTCTACAAACGTTTAGTTTTACATATATTTTTTCAATTTCAGTTTCTATTTTTTTCTTCAAGCCATAGATGTGACATGCTTTCTACCTACGTTTATGCAAACAAACATTTGTAATTGCCATCAATATTTTCCACATTCAACTGATCGTACACACGACCACAAAAAAGGTCTGTATCCATCGAGGGTTTGTCTATATTTAGGAAAAGGAATAACTCTAATTCCTCCATTTAGACCAGAGGTGGTCAAACTTTCCAGTGCAAGTGCAGCATACACAAATTTACACCTTGTCGCGGGCCGCATAGTTCATTAAGTAAAATAATGAATATTTGAAATAGCAAAAACAAAAGGTTTTTCTAAATAACATCTAATTAATTTTCAGTTGTTAATACGTTGTTAATATTTGAAAACTTAAACTTAAACTTCAAAAAAAGCACATTTATTTGATAAAAAGAGTAACATAAACAGAGTCAGTGCGAATGATGACTTGTTCCTAGGCAACATGAAAACCCTTGCAGGCTGCATGAAAACCCTTGGCGGGCCGTAGTTTGCCCACCCCTGATTTAGACGATCTGGGTATCGACTGTCAGAATTACAAGGCTCCCACTGACTTCTTTTCACCCCTATCGATGGAGAAATCAACAAATCATTGCACAGTTTTAAATACTTATCATAATCAATTTATTATTGCCACAAGCAACTTGTCGGAGGAAAATGGCGGACGAAAGCAATGCTTGGAGGTCTGTCTAATTTACGGTCGCTGATTGGTTAATTGATCAGCTGGTCGACAAGTGGCGATAGGTCAATTGTGACCCAGAATGGAATATTAAACTTAGCTGGCGAGGCGCTTGCGTTGAACCAAGGTAAGGTTTCTACTGACTTATCGTAAAAATCAGATACAGGTCATCTAGGCGTTTAAAACCGATTATCTCAGTAAAGGGTGTAACTTTTGTTAGAATTTGATTTTACGTTCCTTTAAATGGCAATTATTCGCTATTTCGCTATATTTGGTTCCGCGTACATCCTCATTATATTGGAATGTCATTATTTACACATCCCGATAAGTACATAGGACAAAGTCAGTGTTAAAATTATGTGGACATTTTTGGACGAGATTAACCTAAAAGTGTTATCCAGTACAATCTGGATTGAATGTCGCGCTCTGTTCTTTTCTTGACCCAGTGTAGTACCTAGCCAACATTGTAATAGTCCATAGCGATCGATAATTTTCGTCTGGAAGATTCTTTATGGCAGTTAAGGTACAGAACATTCAGTAATCATGACTGAATAGACTTTGTTTAAACACAATTAGTATTATATTAAATAACAGTTTATAATTGAAATTATGATTAGTAAATGTGTTTAATGGCCTGGATGACTTTTTACAAATAGAATCATATAAAACAGTCGGTTACTAACAAACCGTGCAACACATTTGCCGCACCCATAACCTTAACGATATCTTTGACTACTGTTTCGTGTGTGGTTCGAGTCTTGCTTCGGCTAACTTGGATATTTGATCAAGTTTGCCAGTAGCTTCTCGTAGGTCGGTGGTTCTTTCCGGGGATTTTCCGTGTTCTTCCTCCAGCATTAATACTGGCCGCCATGTATAGCCTATCGTGTGCTGAAAAATGGCGTTAAACCCTACAACAACAACAACAACAACTAACATGCGAGCTTCCTGTGTAAGTACGCTGGTGCGTCGTATACATTTATCAAGATCTTTATATGTACGAGTTGTAGACAACCTATTACATAATTAAAATTTTTAAGTTAATATAATCGGTATATCTTTATAATTTTAGACTTCGTTTGTTCAGACTTTAGCAACAACCTAGCATATATCAAATTTGTAATGCTATTAAGATCATTTTCTTATCTGACATTTTTATTAAGGAAAGGAAAGTCCCACATTTCTTCTGATGTTCTCTTTGGAAGCTGTTATATATAACCTGGAATGTATTGAGAGGCTGCTAAGCAAAATCAAAATAAAATTTAGCAAGAGCATACTTGGATGGGCATAATATCAGATCAGGAAAATAATTTTAAATATAGCCCTCGTAATAAAGGTAATAATACTCGGATAGCCTTAACCCCATATCATTTTCAAAATTTCACTTAAAGTTGTTAGTACTGTTACAATATCAATCTCAATCATTAATAAACAAAATGTCTCTTTGCAAAGTAGACGTGTTTTTAATTATTTAAAGATTAAAACCTACCGATCCTGTGGCCTAAATGGTTAAAGCGTCCGATCGGATGCGGTAGGTCGCGGGTTCGAACCCCGGCCGAGTCATATAAAAGACATATAAAAATGATACTAGCAGCTGCTTCGCTTAGCGCTCAGCATTAAGAGGTTTGTGTTAGGACTGGTCGGGCTGGTGTCAGGATAATGTGACTGGGTGGGAAATGATGCTATATGTCTGCGGCAAGATGCCCCAGTGTTAGACATCACTATAAACTGCCACACTGCAGATATTATAACGATATAACTAAATAATTGTTAAAGTTACGTTAACAATCCAAATCACACATGCACACACACGCATAATTATTTAAAATGTTGATGAAATTGCTCACTGCTCCGTCAATTATTTTTAAAATAATGTTTGTTTATCTTATTGTAAAATAGCTTATATTTGAACAGGAAATATGTGAAATACAAATTAAGACTGCCAATATCAAATCTGACGATTTTGTTATGTTATTTATATTGAATATTTATAACATCAAAATTAAGAATGATCTCTACGACAATACCAACCGTTCATTACAACCACACTTCTTAATTTGAACATAGTAAATACCAAATTATATGTACGTTTATCAATGGTTGATATATTTAGGGAAAGGAAACTGTAAAAGAAAGAAGAAAAATGTTTTAGTTGAAAATGAATAGTTGATTAAAATTATGGTATGTTTAAAAACTAAATTATCCCACCTACAATATATAAAAAAATTCTTCTCAACAAATCGTTGAACGGTACGTGGATTTATAATGTTATGGACATCTGTTACAAGCTAATTATAGAATATAATTATTCTATTTTGATGCAGATACGAGAATATGTTATCTTCCAATTATGACAACGAGTGTACATAATATTTGCTGACCGATCGATTGACACATTCTTTTGTCCAGATAACGAAGATCCCGATTTGTTGGACTATTTTTTTTGTTTTTTTGTTTACTACACGTAGCCTGGTACCTTGGACGACTGGTACCCGTTGAAAAAATTCAAAATGGCGGAAGTAAGACAAAAATTGCGTTGGCAATAATGAAATAGCGTCAAATCAGCTTTTGTGTTACCGTAATCCCCTTCTAAATCCGCACACAAGCTTAAAATGGCAGTATTACATATTGACATTTTAAATGAACGCTCATGTTTTCTTTAATTGACATAGGTATGACTAATACAAAGAAAACGTCAGTAGCGACAGCGCTAGAAATGATTGATTTAATGCTATTTCTTTTTTAATATTTCCTGAATTACCTCCGCCATCTTGAATTTCTCCGCAGGTATCGGCCATTCACACGGCGAGTCAGTGCTGGCCTCGTGTGCAGGAAACCATAAGAGGCCAGGGTACCCGGCTAAACTGCTGTCTTAGCGACGATAACGTCCATGATTCATGAGATTGAAACATTTTTAAAGCAGTGAAAATGATATAGATTCGTTGTTTGTTTATAAAGCAGGAAGTAAACCGGATGTAATCTTGGATCGGTTTGTTCCGTGCTGCCACCTATCGAATTCAAGCGAAACTACTGACTACGATCCTTCCCTCTGCTCGCATTGTTTAGAACGTGATGCAGACGTTTTGTAGACATTGTGCCTGGCTTAATTTTATGACTGAAAGGTACTAACAAAAACTCAGGTATTGGAACTGTATAAATCGAATCGGATCACTTACTAAAAATTCTACTTGTGAATGATTTTTACGATTTTGTTTGTTCTGAATAGAGTTATTCTTTCAAGTTTTAATCTTCACGGCTAAATGACTTCATGACAAAATGTTTACAGGTTACATTTATTCAGATGTTATAGATGTAGACATCGCTATAAAAAATGCTTAAATGCCGTGTAGGCATACCTCGGTAATAGACGGTACCAATATATAATCATAGCTTACAAAAAGCGATTAAATGCCGTGCCTCCTTAAAATAAAAATGAATAATTCACTACAATCATTATTATGAATAAAATTTGAGGCCAGTCAACCAAAATGTTTTAACATGGTATAACACATCGTAATGCACAGCAGAGGACTTTAATTACACAGCTTAGAGTGGAAACTAGAAAGCATTTTTAACCTAACCTTTCAAGTACGATGTCAGCTTCTTACTAGTAATTTATTCGTTGGTTAGACATTTGTTGGGCAGTCAGTCAATAAGTTAGTTAGAGATTTGTCAGGCAGACAGTCAATAGGTTAGTTAGAGATTTAATTTCCTTGTCAGGCAGGCAGTCAATAATTTAGTCGGTTGATCAGTTGGTTATATAGTCAGTTTGTTATTTGTTATTCAGCTAAAAGATGTTTGGTTACCAGAGTATCACTCACTATATTATTTTGATAGATACAAATGGACAAGGAGTTTGCATCTTTACGGTATGTATGTATGTATGTATGTATGTATGTATACTTTAATCAACATCATACCTTGAAACAAATGAAATGCAAATTACATATAACTACAGTATGCACATTTTAATGGTTCACTGATGATCAGTTACATGAATCGGGGCTACCTATTAATATTTTAGATTTTGCAAAGATAAGAGAGAGATAATACAGGTAATAAATATAAAAAAGACAAATAGAACACCCGAACTTTTATATCTTAGATGTCATTAGCTGCCTCCTTTGTCACTTTACCCTCAGTTTTGATACGGTATCCAAGTCTTAGTCACGCAATTGACTGCCTCTTTATTACTTGAACATTTTAGTCACTTCATCATCTCTACAGCTTCTTCCACAGTATTCGTTTGAACTTCAATTGATCAAATCTGGACAAATATACCTGATATAAATTTATATATACACACATCTTATACGATTGGCTTAAAAACAAAAATGTAGTACATGGTAATCTACCAGTTATTATGCGCAGCCTATTATATATATATATATATATATATATATATATATATATATATATATATATATATATATATATATATATATATATATATATATATATATATATATATATATATATATATGAATAATTAGACCATCTTCGCTAGCCAAGATTCCGATTTGTTAACCCTATCTACTACACCTTGGCAGATATTTCTGTGCTTCGGGTCTGTGAATTTCATTGGATGGGGCGGCAAGACATCACATCCAATCAAAATTAATTTTGAAAACTGTTTCTACATGATCGAGACTAGGGGAGCAAATAATTTGAATGGACTCACTGTTTTCCACTCATTGTATAATAAACCCTTCCTTCTCATTCTGCGTTCATCTTTTTTGTGTAATATCGGTAATAGAAGAAAAAAATCACTTATAATTGAAAGCCTGTGTGTTCATATAAACTCGTAAGATTTCTTATAACAAAACTCACCGGAACGCCACGATTTGTTTTTAAAAACAAATGTTACTGTTAACTTTCTTGATTGATACAGCTATTATATTAACATTATTCATTAATTTGGTAATTACTCTCAAACTCGGACCAGGCTGATTCGGTACAAATTGCTGACTGATTAGGCCCAGATATCTGGCTGATTCTCCAAACTACCAAGCTGATTCGGACCATGTGAAATACTATTCAGTTTAGTCCAAGATTTAGATGTGACATTTAAATTTGTTTTTAAAAATGATCTTCTCAATATGTCCCAATTACGTCTAGCAGTTCAAATATGCGTTTAAGGTAACAAAATGCCGTTAATACGCGTGATCAAGTTGTTGTTTTATATAATACGATAATGTAATCATGTTTATTTTGCATCGGCAATTTAGTAGTGAAATATTTTTTAAACTTCTCGTTCAACTTTAAATAGTTTGTTTTATTGAGAAATAATAAAATTACGAACACTGACAAAAAAGAAGAAATGAAGAAATAAACTATATGATAAGCGTAGTATATGTGAGCTTTCATAAACCGTCCGAATTCTGCGCATTAGCCATGATGTTGAACTCAGTAGAGACCGCATTTCCTGAGTAGGAGTCAATGATGCTTTTTATCGAGTTCAAGTATCATTCGTCAGTGGTTAGGAAATCTCAATGAAAAATCAGATTAAATTGTTCAGTTAGAGAGATGATGCTATAACCATTTGGCTTATTGACTGCCAGCCCCAGTTCAGTCGATTTCGGGTCATAGAGGTCCATGCCATAAAGTCGTCTCAGGATGACTTTGGTTAATAGGTTGGAGCCCTTTTATAAATAAAACTGCAGACGTCACATCATGGTTACTCCCGCTCTATTTTTCCAATAAAAATGCATCTAATGATTTGAAGAGCAGAGCAAAGGAGACAGATACCACCTCTTTTTCGTTAAGGTCAGAAGCGGAGTTGATCAAATGGAAAAGTTGAAAAGTTGCACATTTTATAGATTTAATAAGTTATTAGGTTGAAGGAAACTAACAATAAATAAAGCCTTAGCGACCATGTGGCGACATCTCAAAATTAGAATATATGATCCTTGGGGCGACTTCTCCAGGCGCAGTGGGGCGACTTATCCGAACACCATCGGGCGACTTCTCCTAACACCTGGGATGAGTTCTCCCAGAGCGAGTTATCCATGGAGCGAGTTATCCATAATTCTTTATCAACAGTGCCGGTGTGCACAGTGTCTCAAATGATGTCGCATCCGCTTTTTGTTCAGGGGGAGGGAAGCGCGTTTTTCTATTAAGGACGGATCGGGTTTTTCTTAATTGTTTTCGTAACGAGTAAGAATGAAATGTGCAAATTTTCAGAAAATGAACCTTATACATATAGCAAATTATATATGAAGTTTGCCCGAATTTCAGTTTTGCATGTTTGTCCCCTTTAAGCATGTTTATCCCCTTTAAGCAATTTTCCACTGCCGGTCCATGTTTGCACAAATACCTTTCACTCATATACACTTGTAATGGCTTCTCTCTGGTACGAAGTCATGCTATTGACGTTACACTTACAAAGTATCCTTTTGAAGTCAATTGTCTGCACCCTTTTCGGTCGATGTACAATAGACTGCTGTTACATGCTATTGGTTGTATGACATTACATAATAAGGGAGGCAATTCATGAAATCTAATAGATGTCTCATGGACAAAGCACTAAAATATCTGCTCGATCCGCTAAAGTGTAGATAGGGTTAACATATCGGAACTTTGGTAAGAGAATAAGTAGTTGGAAAAATGTTATAAAAATAAATACCAAAAAACAATCTAAATGCATTCAGTGGATGCCACTTTATAACTGACAGTAAATATTAGTAAGTGTTACCAACTTGTTTTTTGTCCTATTTGTACCTTGTAATTTAGAGTGTTCTCATATACTGCAAAAGTAATTATAACCTTAATATACCTCCCTGTTTGTTTGTTACACCCCTCGCCAGTTCAAAAGACGAAAGACATAAATGAGATATAAAAAATGCACAGAACTTAGCTCATTCGTTGATTTACAGTTTCAAACTTGATTGTGACCAGGGGGCCTTAACACCGTTATCGTCTGCGTGTTTTATACCAAACGGAAGTTTTCGGTGTAAAGTTTTGTATTTTGCATAGGGTTAGAATTTTAAAGAAAACGAATTACCCCGGGTTCCCTCACTGGTTATACTGGCTTTTTAAAAAAGGCCTTATATATCTTAGGTATTGTTCAAAGAACCTTTAATTCACTTTATTTTGGTGTATGATAGATGGTTATAATGTGGGTTATAGATTATACAGCTTGTCTTCACTCCAGATGTGTACTTTTAATAAAACTGCTAGCTCCACTTGGTCACTTTCACTTCCTGAACTTCAGAGGTAAATTGTAAAAATAAAAGAGCCGATAATTTCTTTTTATTTTATTTTATATATTTGGTAATTTATTCATTGTACTTTCAGAAGCTGCTATTGTCTAGTCTGGCAAAATTCATTTTCCCTATTTTAATAGCTGCTTAAGCTAGTGTACTTTAGACTAATTCAGGCTGATTTTTTTTTAGCACAAGGGAGCAGTCATTTTAGTTAACAGTGTGCTTATACCATGAACAATTACCACAAGTACAATATCCAAAGAAATGTCAGCCACGTTACATTAAAGTAACATAGAGGTATGCCACCATTCTCTCCTCTGTGCATGTTTTAAAAGCAAACAACTTCACCTTACATACGTCGCTCTCTCAAAAGTACATAATAACTGGTTAGCGCCCCCGTAAGACGACCGTGCTCTCCGGTCATTTCCATTTCATGGACAAGTCCATTTTCAGCGAAGGGGTGTACGACTACATGTGTATCTATGTAGAAGGTAAAGACTAAGTCGTCTGCTTCCGATATATGCAATGTCGAATCAAGAAAAGGAAGAAAAAAGAATGACGGCTACACATTTGCCTTTCACGTGGATTTATCCAACGGTGTAATTTAAATGTCCAAGTGATAGAACTTTAAAATCTCAGCCTTACGGCAATTTATGGAATTATCCGGCAGTTACCAAATAGGATGAACTACGTCACTTTGTTGTCTGAGGTAAATAGACTCGCCTGTAGTGTACGCGATATGTCGCCGTGTTGGTATGGAAGTATGAAACGCACAGACGATGACAGTGTTAGTGTCACCCTGGTCAGAATCGGGTTAGAAATTATAGCTCAGTGAGTGAAATGACTAAGTTCGGTACACCCTTTTATCACATTAATGATTTTTGTTATTGAAATCGGAAGGGGAGTGGGTAAAAACAAACGGGTAGTTATGCAAAATCTATAGTAAATAACTTGTAAATACCATTGTACAGTACTTGTCTTCAGTGTATCCTTCCTCCACAATTCTTTGTAAAGATATACTTCTATAATTGTTTTGAACATATTCAGAAGCAAGGACATCCCAACTGATTATTTGTTAATGGATCTAACTATAACAATGACGTTTTTTACCTTAAAATATGTATGTGTTTGCAGACTAGGAGGACTTCCAGCTAACTTAAAACCTAACCTTACATGATATACAGTATATCACAATAAAATGACGCAAAACCAAATCAAGATAAACAATACTTGCGCGTATATGGAAACAGACATCTTAAAAGAACGAGTTATTGGTAAAACGAACAGCACAGTACTCTTCAAATGACTTCTTCTTGTATAGCTAATACTGGATTGCGTGCTTATTTGCTGTGGCCTCTTTTCTATGTGTATTTCCAAGCTGGAAGAGAATAAAAAGAGCGGAGTCAAACTTAGTCTACAAATAGTGAATCCTTATTAACGCTAACCAATTGTCATGACCTACTTGATAAAAACAGCCTATTACTACATTCTTTTGACCTAAATAACTTTCCTTTTTGTGATGTTAGAGTGTAGAAACCCAGAACTTTGTGGGATAGTTCAAGGATAATGGTTTTTATTCTTCACTCAGTCATTTACAGGTATTTCACTTGACTTTAAAGAAAAAATTATTTTCATGGTCCCAAAGGAGCAACAGGATTAAAACTTGCCAAGTATTATTAGAAAGCAAGAAAACAACCGAATTCAGTGGTATGTTAACCAGACTAATTGCAGAGTACATAACATTGAAGTAGGAAAAAATATATCCTCAATACTCTTGTACTTGTCGTTCAAAAGCATTGACTTGTAACGTGACATATGAAGCATTATATTGCATACATACATACATACATACATGCACACGCATACATACATACATACATACATACATACATACATACATACATGCATACATAATACATACATAATTTAAGGAAAGTGGGTCTATACATCATTACATGTGTAACAAATTACCATAAGAAAACTCTATTTTATGGGAAAAAAGAATTATTCGATCAGCAGGATACTCGAAATACTTTCACTTTGGATAATTGACATTGCTCGTTAGATCCGAAATGGAGCAGTTTCAATAAATAAGACATCGGCATGTGATAAAAATATTTAATGTCTGGTGTTTATTAAAAGCGTGGAAGTATCTGAAGGATTCTTTAAAATCATTTGTAACTGGTTATGTTAAACACAAGAAAGCACCAAATAAGAATAAAAGACCATTCATACATATTTAACATGAATGACTATGTATGACTTCACTGGGAAACATAGACGTATATGAACAATATGCAGTACACAGGTACATATACTTTAGCATAATTCGTACGTATTTATTAAATATATATATATATATATATATATATATATATATATATATATATATATATATATATATATATATATATATATATATATATATATATATATATCACTATAATTACTGCATTCAGAAGCCATTGCCTTCAGAAATCAAAATAATCGCTTGCATTAGTAAAACTAACAGTGCAAAAGAGGAACCGAAAAAGTGTGCAATTTTAAAAAGCAAATGTGTGGTTTCTAAATGTACATTGGTAGTAGAATAGCTATGAAAAGATCTACCGTTCGATAGATATGAGTTCGAGTTCATGTGTTGCTATGTTTAAGTGACATTTGTGTGATGCATGCCCTTTTTTAAAAGGTTATCAATTCATATGTCACTGTTGATCACTTAAACAATGGTGTATATCTTGGCATGAAGCCGGAGGTCGTGTTAAAGTATATTTTCTTTCGATTTTATGTTATAAATGCCAAGGAAATTGCCGTGTGTGTGTGTGTGTGTGTGTGTGTGTGTGTGTGTGTGTGTGTGTAAAATTCAGTAAGACTGCATACATGTAGATAACAAAGCAGCACTAATTTAGGCGTCCGTTTAGTCAGAACAAAATTAATTTTGCGAACAAGACCAAGGATGTGTTTTGAGTTCATAGATATAATTACATAACATTCGCATAGTCAATTTATCACATTGTCAATGTATGACATAGTCACATTCGCATAGTCAATCTATCACATTGTCAATGTATGACATAGTCACATTCGCATAGTCAATCAATCACATTGTCAATGTATGACATAGTCACATTCGCATAGTCAATCTATCACATTGTTAATCTATGACATAGTCACATTCGCATAGTCAATCTATCACATTGTCAATGTATGACATAGTCACATTCGCATAGTCAATCTATCACATTGTCAATGTATGACATAGTTACATTCGCATAGTCAATCTATCACATTGTCAATCTATGACATAATCAATCTATCACACAAGGACCTTTTCCTCCTCAAAGTGTTTATGGTACTTCATTAGTTTAAATTATCGTTTATTTTATTTTGGTACTATTTTAGTTGGTTGGTTGGTTGGTTGGTTGGTTGGTAGTTTAATGTTGGATGGTTATGAATTGTCTGGCTCGTTTCTGGGATTGCCGTTTTCTTCAGTGAGAATATCCGCGCTTCTTTTTGCAGAGGTTGTAAGAAAACTGTATTCCTTCCCTTTAAAGTAAAACAGCAGTAACTTTCCACGTAATCCCAAATTCAAAGTAGATTATGTGCATTCATATTTCCTATCTCTGTGTGTGTGTGTGTGTGTGTGTGTGTGTGTGTGTGTGATTTGGATTTTTAACGTAACGTTAAAAATTTTTCAGTGATGCCTACAGTGTAACAGTTTATAGTGATGTCTAGCACTGGGGTATCATGCCTCAGACATGTAGCATGATGTCCCACCCAGTCACATTATCCTGACACCAGGCCGACTAGTCCTAACACTAACATCTTAATGCTGAGCGCTAAGCGAGGCAGCTGTTAGTACCATTTTTGTAAGTCTTTGGTATCACTCGGCCGGGAATCGAACCCACGACCTCCCGCATCCGAGGCGGACGTTCAAACCACTAGGCCACCGGAGCGGTATATATTTTCCTATCTGAATTTACCAATACACACCTGTAACAATAGTTAGCAACAACATGTAGTATTCCAAATGGGACACACACAAGAACAGAGAACGTTCCAACGGTGTCCACATAGCATTACAACTCTAAATGTCATTGGTGCAATGTCACTAATACTCTTTGCAACGATAACATTTACGGTTGTAAACGATATTTTGTAACACTGGTATCCTTGCAACGACAAATACATGTACCGTTGGAGATTCAACCACCGTTGCAACAATATTCAAATACCTGTACGACGGTATAATTTGTCGTTGCAAACGTGTTTTGCAATGGTTTATTTCACCATTTGTAACATTTTTTGTGTTGTTACAGCGGAGTATTATTATACCGTTACAATGGCAATATTACCAATGCAAAGGTAAAATATAATTTTAGCGGTTAAAAATCGCAGCACAAAGGTGGCATTATTGTTGCAGCGATAAAATATACCGTTGCAAAAAACAAAATATACCGTAACACTAGTATCTTTATACCATTGAACGGAATATACATATCGTTGCAACAAATATGAAAGCTTTTGCAATGACACAAATGTAAACAAAAACTCCGTTGCAGTGGTGATTTTTATCATTCACGGCAAATATTACTCCTGCATTAACAAAACAGTGATGCAACGATAACTATGTACCGTTGCAAAGAGAACAGTATACCGTTGACAAGATTCTTGGATACCAGAATACCAAATACGGCAATAGAGTGTAAACTTTATGTCTTATCTACTGGTTTCAAGATGGATAATCAAAATGCCTCTTTTGACCTTCAAGAAATTACTATAGATTGTGAAACGGGAGTTAAACTTTGACAATTACAGTTCATTTTGAACTTGGAGTCACTGTTTACTTTATCAGAATTAGGTAAGAAAGCGCCAGGGACATACTGAAATAGTATTAGGAAAGCCAACAATTTGCTACTCGTTCACAATGTCAAACTCAAACTGTTGTCATTAGTATGGCATTTATATAGGTGATAAATTCTCCGAAATTGAGAAACTTATAATAAAAGCTCTCACGTTAATTTATAATGACCATATAAGTTCGTGTGAAGATATGCTAGCAAGGTCAAATTTGCCATCTCTGAGTTAAGACGGCTAAATTTAATTACACTTGAGGTTTTTAGACTTATAAAAAAGAAATCTTCAAGTTATTTACACCGTATAAATGTGAAGCAAATTTTGTACTCCTTTAGATGTAAAACACAACGAACCTTCTTCCCAGGGAGTGAACATTGAAATATTGCATCCATTCTTTTAAATATACTCGTGCAGTTCTCTCTCTCTCTCTCTCTCTCTCTCTCTCAGGGAAGACATGAAGAAATGCCTGTACGTCAGTTTCACAGCTTCGTTCTGTTTGCACGTAGACGAAGGTCCTTGTGCACTCTTTAAATTCCATCGTACACCATGACTCATTAAATGTTAGAATACTATTTGTATGCTATATTAGGTCTTATGATTATAGTATATCAATAATCTACCATGTTACAAATGTTTTATGTTAAAAACGAAGCTACTCTTGCTTTAGTTAATAATAATAATAATAATAATAATAATAATAATAATAATATATGTTGTATAATATGCAATATATTTAATTACTTCCACCAGAGTATGTGCTTCAAGTGTATAATAGCACATATGTTAAATTTTCTGTACATTGTGCTTCTGTGTATGTAATGTAATTCTGTGCTTCTACGTATGTAATGTAATTTGTCAAATTTTAGTGTTGTATGACTTTTAGTATATTACGTATGAATTTGGACAATTATTCTTACACTTGAGTTTGGACATGTGACGTGTGTTATGTGGTTTGCTTGTACAATTAATATAATAGTTTATTTGAGGTTTAGTACCATTACTTCCGTCTTGAAGTAAATTAAATTAGACTTTGATACCGCTGTAAAGGTATCAGTTGGTTTTGACCTTTGGTGCGCCATAGTTTCTTGATCAATACAGTGGTTATTAGAATATCGAATACCCGCCAGCACACAAAGGGTATATCCCCTTTATTATGACTATCGTCTACGCATGCGGTATCAACCGAGTCTAGTTCAACATGTTTCCCGTAAGCAATACAGGTAATTGGTGGGTTAACTACTAGTGTAGAATTGACGATGGTATAGGAAAGTAGCGTTACTCGAGATAAAGGTAAATAATAATTTTCATTCTTTGCAGATTGAAACTGATCTAAATTTATATTCGCATTTTCAATGTATGGAAGGAAAATAGCAAATATGTGTGTGTCTATACCAGACAGTATAATCCATAAAAATGGATATTTTGTTCCTGTTACGAATTTCATGCCTTCTGCTTTTTTGTCATTCGTGTACGCAGGTACTTAAGGCAGGTAGATAGTTTGGCCCTGACTGCGCAGCGTTTTTTTTTTAATGACATTAACAGCTTTTACAAATCAAGTTGGAAAATGGTACGACCCATTTTAAATATTTCTTGACAAATTCAAGAAAACATTTATCAAAACGGTTATAGGAGTATAAAACGAGTGCCTGAAGGCCGTATACTAATATATCGAGATATGTAATTCATAACTTTCATACAAGTGGCGTGTGTGTGTGATGTGGATTTGTAACGTGGCTTTAAACAATTTTCAGTCTTATCACTACGATGTCTGCAATGTGACAGTTTATAGTGATGTCTAGCATCGGGGCATCATGCCGCAGACATGTAGCATGATGTCCCACCCAGTCACATTATCCCGTCATAAAATTAACCAATCCTAACACTAACCTTTTAATGCTGAGCGCCTAGCACTGCAGCTGTTAGTACCATTTAAAAAAAATTATAAGTCTTAGATATGACTCGGCCGGAGTTAGAATCCGCGACCTCCCCCATCCGAGGCGGACGCTCTAACCATACAGGTGTCAGAATTTCGTTTCAAGTTGATGGAAGCAATTTGTTTACTCAAACTTTGTTCATATTCCCGTATCGAAATCCTTTACCTTCGTGTTTACATATTACTTGAAATGAATACCATACATACTCCCTTGTAAAGGTAGATCCAACTGCATGGGTTGAGATCTGTCGTCGCAGAATGCTCTGTCAGATCTGCGTTTATGCAGTTCATTGGGAGCAATTAGTAGAACTAATAACATAGGCCCTGAACGCTCAGCGCACTATGCGATTGCAGATCAGGGTCTCTGTTGATTGCAGTTAGACTAAACGTAGAAGCGAGTAGATACGATATTAGATAAAATGGGCAATGAATGGTAAACACCCATTATGTGACATGCAATGGCGGTGTCGGGCTGCTGGAACTACTGTATGCAATGTCAGCTTCCGAGTATGTATGTATGTATGTATGTATGTATGTATGTATGTATGTAGTAAAATCCTGTGATTATTTTAAATTAAATATTATGTGTTTTGTATTTATTATAGGAGAGGCTGTTGTAAGTTGGAAGTACTTGTGCCTTACCCTTTTCCTTTCGTAATATACGCAATAAAATATGCTTAATACCACGAAGGCCTTGTTAATTAGAGCGTAATATTCTTCTCTAAAGTTTGAACTGATTTGGATTATCGGGGTCAGTGATGTTTAGAGTAATATACTTTCTGACGATCTCTTATTTTTTAAATTCCCAGAATAATAGCAGGGTAACTACGTATCAGAATATGAGACACTTGAGCACCTTGATGCGTTTAGGGAAATTTCCTATGATCAAAGAATCCAATCAGCCGTTAGCGTTTGATGTATATGCTCTCCACAAACTGAGCATTAATTATGGATATGAGTTGACACTTATCATATTTTATGGCTTTTTGGTTCTTTGGTAAATACAGACAAAGAGTGCAAATTTCTTGTGTACATCATGTAAATACATGTTTACAAATACACCTATTAAGTAAGAGAACATTTCAAAACTTTAAAATGTTTATGTTTGAATTAGTCACCACTTGATTCGTTTTGATAATGATTCAAAATTTCATGTAGAAAGAACAGTTTTGTCATGCATTCGCAATAAAGGAAATATATAACCTAGGTCATAGAGAGCGATCACGAGCCGTGTGGTAAGAAACACCCGGGCGTCTCCTAGTTCTTGTTAAAAACAATTCTTTTTGAAATTAAAAAGTGTTGTTAGGCCCGGCCCCCACCCCCTGCGGGTCCGGGCTCCGGGGATATATCACCATGTTGCCTACCCCGTCTTGTCGGCCCTGGATATATCTGCATGAGTCCTTTTTGGATGAGTGGTTGTTTTTAATGTTGCTGATAGCATTGATTAAAGTCATAAGCTGACTAGCAAAGTCCCATTTCTTTGAGAGTATTGTATGTTAAGTCATTACGTGTAATAAATACATTGAGTAAGAGAAATATTTTTTAATCTTGCAATTTAGGTCACAGAAATCCATTTTTAACCAAACATTAGCTCCTTTTTTAGATGCTATCCATTGTACCATTGCAAAAAGTGACAAATGCATTCATTTCGAAGACTAATATTCACACTCACAAAAATATGTCATAACGACCTAAATTTCTTTTGTGACGCTGTTATATTTTTTTCGGGGTGGGGTGGGGTGAGGAGTCATGCTTAACATTAAGGGTGAATTTACTCATTATTGTACGGCTAGAAGCAGATGTAGATCCAGTGGGTGAGGAAGGTAGCTGAACCGGTTCGCACCCCGATCCCCATCTCCCTCCCCCCAAACGTAATCAAATGAGCGCTATACAAAAAGAAATGTACCTAGAAGTCTTTTTATAGTTAGATGGTACAAATTATGTCCAAGAAACGCTTAAAATTCAGAAGATACCGCGGCCCACACTCAGGATTCCATCCCACAGACACCTTGCCAGCTTGATTACTCTCCTCTTAACGATATTTCTGGATCCGCCACCCCCCCCAAAAAAAACAACATTAATCCATATTTACGCATCGTTTGTCTTGCTTCAGCTTTATGACATGGAAGATTTCATGACAAATAGACATAACTTAAGTTTTAAATTATTCAACACAGTGCTTCTAACTTGTAATTATGTCTTTAGAGATATGAAACTTGATATCAGTTGTGGACAAAATATATCCCCCCCCCCAAAAAAAAAAAGAAATCAGTGGTCTGTAATGATGTTCTCCTCAGCTCAGTTGCAGCTTGATAACAAATGCAGAGAAATGTCATTTGACACTAATTTATATATCGATTCACAATCATTGCCACTTGTACTGTATCGAACAGAGTAACTATTGAGTTTAAACATCAGCATGTCGTTTTCTTTCTTCTGAACTTGATTTAATTATCGACATCAACAGGACTATTAAGTGATCAAATCTAATATTTTATTAATTCACTAATCGTGATAATGGAACAGTTTCTTCTCAATTATTCCATTGTACAAATTATCAGACCCTATCTCTAATGTTTCACATGGGGATACACAGTCAATCAACACAATTATATTTTAATAGGAACTACCTGACTACATACCCATTTATGCGGATCTGACCTGAACTTGATACGAAACTAAGCCATTCCATCATGAAATCTCATCAACATTGCACTCTGTGACGTTTGCCCCCAGCAACTGGCTAATTATTCGAGCTGAGGAATATTTCCCCAACACCGAATTCCCATAATTAAACAATTATTTAAAAAAATATAATAAATGTATAGAAATGGAGACGTAACTACAAATGGCATATACCCTAGACTTATAATAGTTTATCATCTATTTTCTAGAAGACTTCCTAATATGAAGTGAGAAACGGAACTAATTCGTGATACATTACGTCCTAAATCGACATCAAATGTGTCAGAATATCGATATATCGAGTGTACACATTGTTTGGCCTCTCTCGTGACCGGTTACTAAAGCTAAACAAAATTATTGGTTTCTTGTCTGTCCGAAGTTTCCCGTATTATCACCGAAATCAAATTGTTAAATCAAAGATTTTGCAACTCGATAACTTAGTAAAATATGGCTACCAGGATGGATATTAATTATGTACATTCCTTGTTACTATAATTCAGTTATTAAATCGTTTTCTATAATTGCTGTATACTGTATGAGGCGCAGGTCATTCTTGCTACATGTACCGCCTTGCAGTTAATCGAACAGCATATCAAAGTCCCTGGCGTTTTTTGGTTCCTTATAATTTGAAAGGAATAAACAACGCATTATGTCATTATATAAATTAAGATTATAAATGCAAATCGTATTCAATTTGTTTATAGAGGTCATGTGACTTTTAAAATAAAAAAAATCTCAGTTTATTTGAGAACGATGTTTTTTTTCCCCAAACTTTCCTAGCTGATGAGAATTTTAGGGTCAAACATGACGCGATGTTGTAAATCAACTAGTTTTTACTCTTTTTTCATTTGTAGTGATAGAAATTGCAAGGAATCAGCATGTCATATTAAGTTTGAAAGAACAAAAACCAATTCATATTGAGCGCCAAGCAAGACGGCTGTTAGCACATTTTTATGTCTTTGGTATGACTCGGTCTGGGTTCGAACCCGCGACCTCCCGCATCCGAGGTGGATACTCTAACCACTTGGGCTACCGGAGCGGTGTATGTATGTATGTATGTATGCTCTGATGACTTAGGGATAGGGTAGTTTGAGTTGTATTTACATTTTCGCGGTGTGAAGTCATGCGCTACGTTACGGAAATGTAATAAGGAGAAACCATGCAGTTGTGAGGTTGTGATGCAAATGTATGGTTGTGATATTTGCGTGCATGCATTGCTTAAAGGAAAATTATCTGGGCACGTTGGAGTTTCTAGTAGACAACGGTTATTGTCGATAAATCATTGGACATAAGAGGAAAACAAATGACTTCTAGTACAGTTCAGGGCACGGTTGGATTCGCAGAGGTTCAATACAATACGAATATGTGAAACAATATCGGGATGTTAGAGGTGTTCGTTTGTTGTTCGTTTTTTTTTTCCTTCACCTATAAAAAATAAAGAGGTAAAGAATTATCACTGGTTTCGATCAAATATTCATCTTAAGAAATTCCAGATAGTGTTAGCCTGCTTTAATCTGGTCAGAGAAGCCAAAACAGTTAGTTTGCCAATTTCCGGAAAAGATTTCGAAAAGTAAATATGTTGGGTCAATGTTGATTACAAAGCACATGACAATTCCGTTTGATCTTTGATTTACATTATGTGTATCTTGGTTTGGTGTTTTACGGTACAGCCGTACAGTATTTTATTTTGTTTCCGGGCAGTTGGAGTCAAATGTATTGTCAAAGGACACGCCATTATAACCAACTCCGGCTAATCAGATGGTGGGATTCGAACCCTCATCCTGTCGGTAGCGAGCTTGGCAGACTATCCATTAAACCACTGTGGCTCATTGACATAAATTAATGACACGTTAATGTTAATACGATTTCCAGTGCTCTGTTAAGGTTTTTGCGATGGGTTAGTTTTTAAAGAACAAGTATTTTCCCAGTTGTCCTCATTGGACTGGATATTTAATAAAGACCTTGCATATCTTAGGCATCGTTCAAAGAACTTTGAATTCCCTTTATTTTGGTGTATGATTGATGTGTGTAATATGGATTATAGAGTAAAGCTGATAAAGCTGTTATTGATTTGTGTCTCCCTGGATCATGGACGACAACAGTCACCCTCTCTTTCGCGTCCTAATGGCGACAGTGGTTAGTGATGAACGATTTCTTAATATTTTAAAATTCTTTAATCACCAGCTTTGGTAATTATGCAAACTATCTCTAGTGACTTTTAGATCCAGTGAAAATTGAATCATTTTCATGAGACTAAGAAGACTCTTCGTTTTGTTGTAGGTGCAAATGCCTTGTTGGGTCATTTCGCTCCATTTTTGTTATGTCAAGAAGCACTATGAGGTTATTCTACTTCATAACTCTGCAGTGACCTACATTTGGAGGGAGGATGCATTTTAGCAAAGAAACCTCCAAGCGTGAAGATACATGACCTTGCGATCTATATTGCATGATAATCTAATTAAAACACCAAACATTGCCAAAAACGGTAAAACCTGAAATGTAGGTCACATTAGCCTTCTTTTGGCAGGAGGAAGTTATAATCGCAAAATCGTAGGATGGTTTGACTGGATGATGTTTAACGACATACGCATATGGTTATATTGTGCAGAGGCCATGTGAGTAAAGTACGTTGCTGGGTGACATACCACTAAGACAAGATAGATCGTGCCTGATTTAGACCTGTTTTTTTTAACACGCACCCTTCTAGTAGCCAGTCCAGCATGCTAATAAATTGGTGACCACCTTGACCAATAGTGTACAAGAAACTTATATAAACCCTAAACTTAAATGGAATGAAGACTATATCCTTCCTGGTTTTTATAGTCGGGCCTTCCTGGTTTTTATAGTCGGGCATAAAGTAAAGGATGGGACCTTTTATAACCTACCGTATTGGGTGTTCTAACCTCCAATCCAAAAAACATTTCGCTATAAACAATGAAAATATTGTCACAGAACTAAGAAGTTTCAGTTATTTATTAACATAAATGTGACAAAGTGGGACATTTGTATTATTCCGGACATATTTTCTGTAAATTATAGAAGGCTATGCAATGGACAAAGTTGCTGTGCACATTACTAATGCTCTGATATGAAATGTTCTTTCAAGATAATTAGAATTTTATTCAACTGTTTTCCGTACCAGATATGTCCAGAATTACCAGCAAGAACTCTCCAAAGAGGAAAATTATTCTTTCGAGTTTCTAAGATGTGCACTACCATATCTTCCTTCTTTTTAAAAACCTTTCAGCCAGCACAAATCACAATGTAAGCTTCAAGTCATAGACTTTCATGCCACCTTCTGCTTTCGTGTTGGTACGAGGCAGCAATTCATTTACAACAATATCGATTATCAAGAAAGGTGATATATGCGTTTTCCTTTTTAAATCGTGATATTTAATATTGCAAGCGTTCATTAATTTAAAAGTAAAAGATTAATTTCCATGTAAACTGGAAAACATCATTAATGATAAAAACAGACACAGAATATGACAAAATTAAAATGATCTTGAATAAAATAAGTTAATATCAAGTGCTTTTCTTTTTTTTTTTAGACCTGACGTCATGAACGCAGCAACGTGAGACTTAAGAAAAAGAATAATTTCGTCACAATGGGATCCGGATCATCGACACCACCCCTAAAGCAACAAACCCGTCCTTCCAGCGTTCCTTATGGAGGCAAAGCTCATATGAATGGTGCCACGGTGAACGGTCTTCAAGTAAAAAACATTCTCTCTCCATCTCTCGTTTCTCTCTCTCTCTCTCTCTCTCTCTGTGTCTCTCACTAAAGGTAAGAACTAACAAGAACATAACTTAAAAATTATCTCAGAAGTGATATAGTGATGAATGGGGCATGCACTTGCTGACAAAACCAAGTGGAATATAAAAAATTGTGGAAAAATTGTTCAAGTCATAAACGTGACAAGTTGAGTATGCTTCATGATAGAAGAATTGAGCCTTCCGTAAAACAAAGTAATTCTCAAAGTAGTTGAGGAGATACAGTCTTCCGGTTTATGAATAAGAAAGTCAAAATGCTGAATTAAGTCTGAATAATGCAAACATTGTCAAAAATGGAGTCATGTTGTTTTGTGCAAGTAAATGTATTTCAGTTTCAGTGAGAACTTTTATTTGTAGCAGATAACAGCAAAGGCAACGGAAATTCATGTACGAAATGACGCCCTCTTTACAAATCTTTGTGGGTAATGTTCTGCATGGCATTATGGTTATGACTGTTACTAGTGAGTTTGCTAAGTGCATATCAGGTTAAATCTGTAGTGACAGTTAGACCATTACCTTCAGCATCTTGGACAGTTGATACCAGTAACTATCAAACAGGCACACTTATATTGTTTATCGTCCCACGACCAGCTGAGCTTGTACCAATTCCACTCCTTTGGATAAGGCACACTAATTCATATAAAATTACTTATCTGCAGCCGTTTTAAAACAATGATAGAACCGTATAGCACTACATTTAGCTACTGAGCAACACATGATTGTTGGTTTCAGCTTTAGTTGCACGTACAGATGTTGGACCTCTAGTTAATGCTTGTGCGAACACGGAGACTGCTTGTTACATTGGGGGTGGGGGATAGTAGCTGTATGTTTTATTCCAAATTCTGGAGTGAATGTATTAGAATTGTATATTAATAACATTGGTATTGTCTTTAAAAATTCTGGAAATTGTGGATTCAGCTAAATAAGCAAGTGTGTTTAGCATTGACTTGTTATAGTATAGTGCTCATATACAATTCTTGACTACTTAGTGCGAAGTGTGTGTCTCGTTAACGAGAAAAGAGACCAGTCCAGTGGCCGTGGATTCAACGATTGAACGTCTAATTTAATGGAATTCACGGGCATGTAGACTTGGGAGTATGAAGACGACACCGCTATCAATTTCTTGCCGCCATCTTAGAAAACAAAGCGAAAACCAGCCTCAGAGAATAGTGAAAGAGCACTGGAGTTCAGACAATGTTAGCTTGAATTCAAACTGGAACGTCAAAAACTAAGTTAGAAAAAGGGAAATTAAAGACGGGAACAAACACGGTTTTGGAAATAAAGTGTTTGATGATTGAATCTGAACGATTTTGACATGAAGAAAATTCAACGAAGAAAACAATTTCGTCTTCCTTATCATTCAAAGTAATTTTTCAAACAAATGAGCATTAACGAGGGCAAGATATCATGACCTTCGTGGCATAGTTCAAAGCAGTCGCTAAGCTGGCTAAATGGTATGATAGTGTAAAGATATTACGACTGCGGAAGCTTTGGACATGTGAGGTAGACATGTTGCAACTTAAACTTGTAGTTATTACATGGAGCTCAGGAAATGGATCGCTTTGGAAAACGACCGCATGGGCATTTCGCTATGGAACTGAGGGTAAAGAAAGACAGTACCGATACGTAGTGAGGTTTGATAGCTTGGATTGACCAACATATCAATCATTTCTTGAAAGATCGAGACCCACTTACACGTCTTCGAGATTTTTTTTATTGTAAGCTTTGCCACAACATTAGGCACAGCAGTGGATGGAGCAAGAGCTCAGTTCAGCCATTGAGGCTGCATAGGAGTATATGCCGATTAATACACAAGTCCAGAAGAATGCTTTTCGCAACAGTAGCAATGCAAGTACTAGTTAGTGACACAAACGTCTAACAATGACCGATCCAAGCATACGTATAAGCAGTGTTATTGATACAAACATGGGAACATATTAAAAAGAAAAATCATGGGAAATTTCAATGTAATTCCACATCTTCTTTTGCTTGTTGAAAAAAAACCTCATATGCAAAACAGGCTTTATAAAAGGATGTGAAATCATTTTCGGGAAGGATACTGGCTTTGATATGACCTAAGTAAAAGACGATCACGATGAGTTGCGGGCTGGATGGGTACGAGGTTATGCTATACACAGCAGTCGGCCAACCATTCGCGACATGATTGGTTGGGTGAACTTCGACTCTGCGCTTTACAAGGGACCTAAACAAATGGGGTTTGTCCCAAATGCTGTTGCCAAAGATCTTTTGGGGATGGATATACTTAGCAAGAAGGGGACAATTGTCGTCACCACGTCCATCGCGAAGATATCAGTGATGAAATGATTGTGGAGAATGCAAGCAATCGTGAAAATGAAAAAGACAAAGTAATTGTCAGCAATGGCATTGAAATTGAAGATACCAACTAGCATGGTGAGACCAACTTTTACAAACGTTTAGACAGGTCATCGAGACTTCAGATTCCAGATAATTTCCCGGGATATGTTAGTGACAGAGTCATTGTTATGCCGGAGGCTAATTGACTTCTTCTAAAACAACAATATTTTGAGTAAATGGCACTATGGTTATGGTTCACGCAGAGGGTAGCAAATCGTCCAATCAGCAGTGGTAAAAAAAGTGATAATGGAATCAGCACATTGTTGACCCTCTTAAGGTCACTTGGATAAAAGAAAAAATAAATAAAGGTTTCTTCAGTTGTATTGGGCTGGCATATTTGTAGAGGTAAGACAACGTTGTTCAATGATCCGTGATTGTCAGGCGAGGTAAAACGGTCAGCAGGCGCGAGAGTACCGATGGTCTGCAGGGCCACTGTAGCAAAGCCCTCTTCTAAAATTCCTATGGATAATGTAAAGCCGTTATCAAGGACAAAATCTGGATAAAAGTACATTCTCACCTACCAAAGTTTGTCGTGCATTACAACTAGTCTCGTCCATATTTATTATAGTTAAATGCTTTACATGGGCTTTTTTAACTGCATGGGTCACAATAAACTTTCCACACTAGTTAGGTGATTTTTTAGATACAAAATTAAACATCTCTTGGATGCATTACATCATCTTTGCAGGGGTTTAACTGTTTCATAATAGTACAAGTATCCCTACGGGGTGTTATGTTTTTTCTTGTGCATTTATTAGAATGTAGTCTTTTGTTCGCGTCCTTCCTATTCCATCACAGACTCAAATTGTCATACCTCATCAAAATCTCAGGAAGAAAAATGTCAATGAATATAATTAGATATCCCATACTGACAATGAGTCCAAAGGTTTTAGTGAGAGTAAAGAAGAGAGAGAGAGAGAGAGAGAGAGAGAGAGAGAGAGAGAGAATAGTAATAATTATACTATATGTTGTATATATGTTGTATGCGTAGTGAGAGTGCTAAAATGTTCTTTGAAATTCCAATATATTTAAGATGTAGGATCCGGTTCTTGAGGATACATTGTACATATACCGAACTGTTTAACACGAAATTACAATGCTCCAGGAAAAGAGACTTGTTGCTTATTATTATTAATCATATAGGTACATCAAACCTGTTTTAAAGATTGCTGTATCACAACTGTTACTTTAAGAGAGAAATATATACTCTGCATACAGATATGTACATTTTATTGAAAGAAATAGTGTTTCCTTCCAGCATTAATTTTGGATTATGTTGTATAACAGATCTGCCATATTTTATTAGTAATGCTGTTACTGTATAAATAGTTGTTTGTCATTTTAATGAACCTTTATTACACTTCCTCCAGCGTACGCACAGATAAAATCATATACATACATACAGCCTCACTGTATCTTTAGCGTGTTTTCTTCCTAAATTTTAGGCAACAGCTTCGGGTGGATTCCGTAGCATATGTCCCCAGTGGGTTGTGGTTTGTAGTGCATTCTGTAGCATATGTCCCCAGTGGGATGTGGTTTGTAGTGCATTCTGTAGCATATGTCCCCAGTGGGATGTGGTTTGTAGTGCATTCTGTAGCATATGTCCCCAGTGGGATGTGGTTTGTAGTGCATTCTGTAGCATATGTCTCCAGTGGGATGTGGTTTGTGGTGCATTCTGTAGCACATGTCGCACGTAACATTCTCCAATTTAAACATTTCATACAACTTATGTCGAGTTATTGCCTGTAAACATCGTGGAAATTGCCTTATTGAATTTCTAAAAGGTCACGTAATGATCTCTCTCATTGGTTAATTGAATTTGCTTACTATGGTCAGAAACATTTTGTTATGCGTAGGAGGGTATTTTTAAATATGACAAGGGTTTCAGTGGAACAAGGCGGATCGATTGCCCTTCGCTGGCATTGATAAGATTTCATAGTAGTCTCTTTTGTTTTTCCTTACCAGTTTAAATAGAATTGAATTTTGCACCAGATGGGTTTCTAGCTTGTGGGTTTAACGTGTGCTGTAGGTGGGTGGAGAATGAGTTTTAATGAATGTGTGTTTGGAAGTTTTGATTAAAAGTTTGTTTCCAGAATTTTTTTTCCAGTAGCCCCTTACCAAATTCTCGTCATATTTGAAATGTAACATTATCATATATTCTGGTATTCTCTCAGTGTCTGTCCTGCCCCTGGGTATGGAAATGGGGACACGTTATAGTTAAAGTGTTTGGTAAAAGGTTTCTTCGTCACTTACATTTCTTTTGCTTGTTGAGCCTGAAACAGTTCTACTTCTTCGGAAAAAAGCACACGTGTTAAATTCATTAAAATTTCTTATATCTAGCCTTTTTCTACAACAACGATAGAGTTTTAAGACACGAAATTAAGTGGATGGGCAGGTGCTGTTAGAAATATCTGAATTGCAAAATGGGGACCATGAGTCTAGATTTCTAAAGGGGGCACGTTGTACATACAGTTTTTGGTTTAAAGTTATTTCTCTCTTATACTCCAAGAACTCCATGACTAATTCGCCTCATAATTGGAGTCTGATTTGATCATATAATCACGTTCTCTTACGACCATTTCTGTCCCTGGGTTCTGCCCAGAGGTGGGACCATGGAATGAAGCATTTTTCTATGTAACCCGTTATTTTATTCATCTATTATTTTTAATACTTGTTTATTATTACGTATTCCACATGTATTGTATATCAGTGGGAGAACAATTATATCGCCACACTGGCGATACTACCCTTGTCGCCACGGTTCGAATCTAGGGCTCAGCCAATGTGGGTACGTGAGAAAGATTGTCAGTAGCTTCCTCTGAGTCGGTGGTTCTTCCCTGTTTTTGTTAATGGTTCATCATCCACAAGATATACTGACCGCCTTGTATAACCAATCAAGTGCTGAAAATGGCGTTAAACCACCACCACCAACAACAACAAACAACCTTTTTATTATTAGCTTTCTACAGAAAACATGGAGATTGTCAGTGTCTGAACTGACATGACTGTGCCATGTGTCATCCATACAGTATTGTATACCTGCAATACCTGTATACCTGTATACATGTAATACTCAACCAAACACGCCACACATTTTATTTTTTAAAAAGATTAAATATAGTAATAAACTTTTTGTTAGAAGCACGATCGTGTTTGAAAACAATGGATAATCGGACTTTGCTTAATAATCACTGTAAATCGAAATTAAGTGACAACACAATGTTTCAACTTCAACTTTATTAGTTAAATATTTATATTTACTCAAAAGAAAGTTACGTATCCCCCATCTGTCACCAATGTACACGTCCTTGGTTTTTGTCTTTGGGTGGAATTGTGTGATTATGAATTATAACCGGTATACAGTTTGTTGAGTTATTAATTTTTTTGTTGTTGTTGGTTTTTATAAAAGAAAATTCTTCACTTAAATTTAAAAATCCAGTTTACGTATGGATTGGAATGTAACATCATCACACGCTAAATTTATCTACTCCTACCACTGGTTCAGGTCCCTGGTTGGGGCCATTTAATATTGTTTTTACGTATTACGATTTAATTAACCAGCTGTAACACTAGTGTTTACCGTAACAGTGTAAACTGATGACGTATGGTATTGCACCAATGTACACCGCTCCACTTGAGCGTAAACATGGTTTCAGTGCTTTGTGAGTTAATGTTTAGAAAACGTTATGTTTTTTTTATATTTTTTTTTAAAGTTGTTAGTTTGTTTCGATTTCAATATGCACGTTAATGTCATGTGAACTTGTAACATTTGTCAGATATTTTTTTCGTTATTTTCCATTTTTTGGCAACAGAATGTGAGCCGATCGAGTCTTGTCGATTGATATAATGTTGGTTGAGTCTTACCCACAGTTCCTAGATTGCCTGGCAGCAAACACAAACTATTTCGTGTGTTCAGTCTTGCAACTTATCATTTGTTGTAATTAGAAGCATATGTCAATGAATTGTTCTGCAATCACGAGCAGAGAGAAAGCGCATTGATCTATACATTAGTTTGTTTGTAATAGTGTTTAAAATCAATATGAACATTGCAATGTTATCGACCATTCTGAACTAAGTTTAAGTACTTTCTGTTTACTAACTCAATCAGTGTTATCGATCTTTTAGTTGTAAGTACGTCTGTAAATTTAAATATACAGACAAAAAAAAATGTACTCGTTGGTACAGGAAAATCATTTTATCTTCACCAGGACTGGAAGGTCGACTGGATTTTTTGACCGACCATAAATTCTTTTTTTGTCTATTGTGTTTAGAACAAAAAAATCGACCCGCACAGAAGCCTAACATTGGCCATGAGTACGAAGAATCTGTCTATTTATAGCGTAAACACCAGATGTACATAACATAGGGAAAGATTTGGTTACATTTAAAAAAAAAAGAAAATCAATAATTTGACCCAAATACATTACTTGCGAACTGAGAATGTTATGCTCAGGATCGATTACTGATATCTGCGATATCAAAATATAGTTTAACCTTTATGTCTATAGGCAATGGATAAGTATAATACAGGAAACAGTCTCCAAAAATCTTTTCATTTCAGCCAAGAAGACGGAAATTTATTTCAATCTGTATGCTTTCAGAAGAGCTTTATATGAACCTGCATTTCCGGGTGCGCGTACGTGTCTGTTTCTCACAGCTCTTCCTTTCAATGTTTTAGATACCGACTTCATAATTTGGAATATGATTTGGGCCGGTCTGAGGATGATTATAAGATTGATCACTTTGATCTATTCCATGGGGACGGGGTTTGAGAGATATGGACACTTTCGCAAATTACATTATCTTTGATTCTTTGAAAGATAACTTTTCCTGAAACTTTCAAGACATCGAACATACACGGTATATACAAAGTCGTGACTGACTACATCAGTGTACTTTTTGCGATTACTAATTTGTCAGAGACTAGCTGACACTCTTATCAGTTCCGCCAATATATTTGTTTTCACTTCTGTTTGCAGACACGCAGCAGTAGAGGTATTGGCATCTTAATTTAGAACAATTTGTTAACATTTAAGCGATATCTCGTGGGCAAGTGGTCCATTAGTATTCGCAAATGTTTCCTGTTACTTTCTTAAGTTTCGTGTTTCTTTCCCTTTTTTCATGTTACTTTCCAATGTTTCCTGTTACTTTACAATCAAAGGATTACGGAATAAGTATGTAATAAAGATGCATAGATGTCACTGTGACCTGATTTAAATTAAATAATATATGAACTAAAATAGGTTACATGAATACTAATCTCTTTTCTTGGTTTACGCAGATAAAAACTACAAGAACAAAATATAAGGTCAAAGTGCCTGGAATAAGCTTGCGTAATCAATTCCCAGCCTTTTAATTTTTTATCCCAAAAATTACAAAACATTTCACCATCTCAGAATGCTTTTATTTACAATACAGATATTTTTGTAACTTTGCTGTTAAGTATGTAAGATAATTTTTTTTAAAATTAACACTTCTAACGTTAGTAAATGACTTCATTTTCAAATGCTAGTACTAAAGGTATCGTGGGTAATTTGTCAGGTACCAATGTAAATGAAATTATCGAAGACGAGATTCTTAATTCCACGAAATTAGCAGATCGAGGACAATAGTTATTCATTCACTGCTCATGCGCTGTTCCTATGGATCACTGAAAAGTTAACTGCAGACAAGTTCACCGTTGATATGGAATTACCTCAGCACTGCATGTTAGTCCTATTCCTCGCTGTCTGAGCTCTGACACATGCGCATTTCTGCCCTCTTAATTTCGGATGCTATTCCTCGCTCTCTGAGCTGTGACACGTGCACATTTCTGTCTTCATAATTACGGATGCTATTCCTCACTCTCTAAGCTGTGACACGTGCACATTTCTGCCTTCATAATTACGGATGCTATTCCTCACTCTCTGAGCTGTGACACGTGCACATTTCTGTCTTCATAATTACGGATGCTATTCCTCACTCTCTGAGCTGTGACACGTGCACATTTCTGTCTTCTTAATTACGGATGCTATTCCTCACTCTCTGAGCTGTGACACGTGCACATTTCTGCCTTCATAATTACTGATGCTATTGCTCGCTTTCTGAGATGTGACATGTGCGCATTTCTGCATATATAATTTCGGATGCTATTCCTCGATGTCTGAGCTGTGACACGTGCGCATTTCTGTCTATATAATTTCGGATGCATGTTTAGAAAAATGTGCAACTCAGTACTTTATTGCCAACGACTATTGTCAAGTTGACAATGTGGTTGGAGAGACTGCTTGATTTGATTAATTTGCACTCTTGTATAAATCACAATGGTTAGATGTTAAAGAGTTGACTCTTGATTAGAAGAGTGCGAGTTCGAGTTTCACAATCGCATCAGCCGATATCGGCTACGGTGATGTGACCTTGCTTTGTTATACTTTCCTTGGCACGCTACAGCTTTCCACGTGTTGCTCCGACGATGAATACCAAACACAACCAAAGAAAACAGATTCAGGCACTGTGTCATATTGGCTCATTCTGATTGGTCCGTTGCTTAGCTTGCGTACATGACAAAGTTCCACGAATAGACAAGTCGCAGACATGATATTTCCAAAATGACAAATGTCGAACATTAAATGGCTAATAGAGCACTGCAAGAGCGGGATCTTGCCGAAAAGCAATACTGCCGAAGGTCGTTTTCAACCATAGGTAGTGCTATAAGTTGGTATGCACTCCTGAGAGAGGGACCGGTATAAGATGAAGCTGTGTGCATTGACAACTTGCACAATGGAGAGCCTGTTGGCCTATATCTATCCTGCTTTTATGTACTGTGACTACAATTTGTTTATATCCTGTAGTTATGTGTGTAAGTGTGTGTACGTGATTTAGATTTTTAACGTAGCTTTAACAATTGTTCAGTCATATCGCTACGATGTCAGTGTGACAGTTTATAGTGATGTTTAGCACTGGGGAATCATGCCGCAGACATATAGCATGATGTCCCACCCAGTCACATTATCCTGACACCAGACCGACCAGTCCTAACACTAACCTCTTAATGCTGAGCGCCAAGCGAGGCAGCTGTTAGTATCATTTTTAAAAGTCCTTGGTATGACTCGGCCGGGTTTCGAACCCGCAACCTCCCGCATCCGAGACGGACGCTCTACCACTAGGCCACCGGAGCGGCATGTATTTATGTAAACTATGCACTATCTAAAGCAGATAGCTGATAAAATGGCTACTTCATTGTGCTCGATGAATGAGTCTAAAGTACGTCCAAAGTACACTAACTTTAGCAATTTTTACTAGAGTAAAATGAATTTTGGCTTATTAGATAATACCAACTTTTGACAGTGCAATCAACGTATTATAAACTATATAAAAAGTTTAAAAAGTTATCGGCTAGTTTTACTTTTAATTTTCTTTTGAAGTTCAGAAAGTGAAAATTACCAAGTGGAGCTAACAGTCTTTTTAGAGGTGCATGTCTGAAGCTATATACTCTATAACAATTGATCAGAAATAATTTGTATTTATTGTATTCAGATTTTGACTTCGGTTAAATTATGTATTATGCTCTGGAATTACTAACTGCTCTATATTAATTTTCTTGGACAGAGGTATTAATTTGGAATTATAGTGAACACAAACAAGTTTTATGGAGATCTATATTTTCTTTTAAAAATCCTGGTACAAGATTGTTTAAAAAATGTATTCATCGTTGTAAATTGCACGGAATATCTTTCGATAGATTTTGCCTACGTGACCTGAGTCTGGTAACAGAGTAAACATTGAATAGGATCCATAACGATATGCTTACGTTTGTGTTGATAACAAATATTGATAATAGCCTTTATGACGACTTCGGCTTATTTCTCATTAGCTTGATGGGGCTAAGATGATTCTAGAAGAATTCAGTTCGTTCCCATTGGCTGGGCTATTTCAGATGAGAATGCATGTTTGAGGCCAACTTAGTAATAAGATCCGTCACGTAGAGTATATTGTGAACTATAGTCGCGATAACGGTGTTTTGTAAGGAAAGAACTGGGCAATTACATTCCGATTTTAGTCATCCATATTTCTTGTGCTCCTGTTGCAAGTATGCATACGTGTTTTATATTGTAATTGGGTATTAATTGAGAGGGGAAAAAATATTTGTTTGCACTGTTCAGGGGAAATTGAAAGTGCTCATTATTTGGACTATAATAATCTTTTAGAACTCTTGTGATTTATTCAAAGGAATTCTGAACAACACCATCGTGACAACGACACGATTCTTGGCGGACCAGTACATTAACATTCCGGTTTTGAAATTTATATGGAACTTTTCAATGTTTTGTACTTTCTTTAAAGTTTATCATGATTATTTTGGATTCACTTCATAACACATTAAGCTCCTCTCACGTTTTGATTTATAACTTTAATAATTAAATTATTTGTTAAGTTTTACAAAACTTGTTAGTTTTATTTCTTTCTGTTACTTAGTTTGTGACCATAGAGTCGTAACACAAAGACTTCCTGGATGGTATTATTGTGATTCATCTAAAGACTGCTGGCACATCATTACTATTCAGGTCATTGGTACATTATTACATTAGTGACTGCATACCATTACAGGCGCATCAACAGCTTCAGCGTTGTAAATTATTTGAAATAAGACTAAAGTTTATTTAGAACTTTATTCATCAGGACTTGTGTTAGAAATTCTTTATATATTGAGGGGTGGGTGGGCGGGTGGGCTAATTCGCAATAACGTAATTTCTTAAATTTTACAAACGTTTTTCGGTTTTGGTATTTTATATAACTTATTATAAGACTATAGATTCGCAATACTCACTTTTACACGATATTCGTCGAATTGCTTGTAAAATGCGTTTCCGTGTATTAAATTAAACCTGAACTGTTATTTAAACGCTGTATAAACAACAATATGCATATCCGTTAACTTGGATGCATATGTAATTATTGAATAGTTAGCCATTTCATGCGACATTGTTCATATTATTTCTTCTAAGTTGTCTTTTGTTTACGTCTTGATAATTCCCCCAGTAAGTCCCTTAAAATTGGAAAGAACCATGTCTTTCTCATGTCAGTTTAGTTCGTTCGGCTAAATTAATTGATGCTAATATGGCTTTTAAACCAAGCTATACTGAACTTTTTAATATAGTGGAAGGAGTAGTGACATCATTAGCATGTTTTATACTTTAACGTACTGTGGTTTTGTTCTTTTTTATTAGTTATTGATCGTTACAGTTAATGAAAATATACACATGAATACGTAATTTCTTGAATAAATATAAAAAAAATTTCTTAGGTTCGACGAGTTTTTGGCAACATTTCTACATAGCACGCGAACTTTCAATAAATTAAATCGGCGAGTTTGTCTTTACGTAAAATGTGGCATGAGCAAGTTGGTCGTTCGGCGCTCACACGGCTAATTAGGCGTTGGGTCCCTTTACATAGACCCGATCGGTTTTGCAATTAGTTTTTCTATCTATTCTCCAAGCACTCTCTCCGCTATTTTTTCCCCACATGATTATTTGTCTTTTATTTGTCTGACTCACACCGGAACAAGTTGTGATTTGACAGTTTTTAACTATCCAATAAAATTAAAATATAACGGTTTTTCTCGAATTAATTCGTTTCTTGTGTCATGGGGGCCAGAGTGGAGATCAGTGCATTCAGGGCCGTAGAGAGCGATCCAGGACCCTGGGGTAAGAAACACCCGGGCCTCTCCTTGTTCTTGTTTAAGCAAAATTTTTATTTTATAAAATTAAAAAGCGTTGTTCGGCCCGGGCCCCGGGGATATATTTCCGTTGCCCCCCCCCCCCCTTTGTCGGCCCTGATATAGTGGATATTCATGTAAATATTGTGGTATAAAATCTTTCTTTAATCTGTTACAAGTTTGCCTATGTGGTAGCGCCGGCCCTGGACCTACTATGCGTGCATAAATGTCTCTAATGTGGCAAACGCTGTGGCATTTAATGTTGCTTTATTTCTCACGCGATTCATAGTGTAGTTTATATTGTCATTTATTGCATGAAACTTTTGACTCTCTCCTTTTGTCGGCTTTCCCAATAAAGTGTCCGTTGTTTGAGCTTTTATTTTTTAAATTGGTGCCTTCCTTACGCTCCAGCAATTGCCATTATCTTTTTATTACCAGTATGAACATGTTTTTAAGCCTTTATAACATGGGCCTCTACAAGCTTTCAATCCAGTAGCTATCTCTAGTCAGATCTGGAAAGTTATTCACGTATGTGGTTAGTAAATAAAAGAAAGTACCAGTGTTTACCTACCTATTGGTAATATTGACCATGACAAAGAAAAAAGTTACTCGTATTTGTTATTTTTCGACTCACTAGATGGCACAAACCTAGCTGGAAATAAAATACTATATTGTTTGATAGCCTTCAATGTGAACCCATTATTGAATCGAACTATTTAGCACTTTATAACTATAAACAATAGTTGTCCATAAATGTTTCTCAATATCTTTTAGAAATATTTACGTACAATGTTCAGTCTCGGGCTCGGCCAATGTGGATATGTGAGAAAGCTTGCCGGTAGCTTCTCGTGGGTCGGTGGTTCTTTCCGGGGTTTTCCCTGGTTCTTCCTCCACCATTAATACTGGCCGCCATGTATAGCCTATCTTGTGCTGAAAAATGGCGTTAAACCCTATAACAACAACAACAACAACAACAACAACAACATACAATGTTCTAAAAAAGCCTGACTGTGGTTTTGACATTGGCTAAACTAGGTTTCACACCATAAGCAGTCTTCATAATTTTTTGTCCACTCTAGTTTGCTGTCCTTACTTCGCTTATCGTCAGGTCCAATTATAAAACAACATAGACCTATATATGCCGTCACATCATGTGCTGGTAGATTATGGTCTATATCGCTAGTTGTACTGATTACTCCTCACAAACTGTATAGATCCGGATTTTCCAGCGCGTTATGCAACGGCAGATCTGGATCTGTGCAGTCGGACCATAATGATATCAGTATATTCAGTAAGTGTTCGTAGCTAATGATATGTAACGCTAACATTTATATTTATATTTTTCTCCTTGTATGTGTCTTATCAACGTTTGTTACCCGCATAACGACACTTCGCCCATTCAAATGAACAAAGCAAAGTCAATCAAACAATTTGTTAAACATTTTTTTTTATACAGATGTATTTAAAATAACGGTATCAGTTTATTCAGCTGAAATTGATTAAATTCCCAACCCCTTGCTTTGCAAAAGCAAATATAGCGATTATACAATATTATAGTTATTTGAAAACTTTTCTTTATTAAGGCAGACTTTATGGTGGTCGCACATGAACATTTTACATTTGGGACCTTTTAATTTTTAATTTTGTGACTTTTGCGCAAAATTATTATATTATGAATGCAAATAAAATGGCGAATAACAGTCCTTTCGAGTCCACTGGATCCAGCAGGGGATCGCGTGTATCAGGGATTGATTAAGATAAATGCAATAAACTGACAACGAACAGTGCAAAGCTAGTCTCTCACTAGCTCAGCGCTTTTGACTCAAACTGAGGCAAGTACAAAAATCTAGACAAACAAACAACAAACATAAAAAGCGTTGAAATTGCGACAGATTGCATAACTGTTTCTAATAGAATCAAAGCTTAAACATGTTTTATGGTTCGGTTTGTTGGCTTAAAGTTGACTGATGATGCTGGGTATCTATTTATATCGACCTACAAATGTATGAGCCGTGTCACCATCTGCTATTGTATGTAAACTGGAGTAACCGTAAATTATATCTCGGATATTTCGTTGTTTTAGTAGTGATTTTAGGCGGTGAGTAATGAGCAAAATGAAAAGAAATATTTAAATGTAAATGTGCTGGATGGAAAAAGATGATGATTTTATTTGTGCGTGGTTGTCTTTTTCTAATAATATATTCCTTCTAAATAGAAACAATATTCAACGCCATTAAAGCATAGAAAAATATAGGCGAATCTGTGACACTGGTTAAGAAACTGGCGATTTCTTTTGTATAAATAAAACAAAAATAAACAAACAAAATCAAATAAAGCAGGGCCGTGGACACGGTAGGACCACTAGAATACAATTCAGGGGGCTCACATCAGGTGGGGTGGGGGGTGGGGGCATCGCTGTCACAATTTGTATTTCATCGGGGCTCACTGGATAATTTTTCCTAGGACCTACCAATCCTCTCCGCAGCCCAGACCCGAAGTCTAGTGCGCGATAACGTTGTTTTTACAGTAAAAATTGTACATAGGTCTCTTCTTGCGCAGAAATGAAAAATATAATAGACTGGTTACCTTTTTTGACCCCTTGGTGAACCTTCTCTTGCACGCTGTGGTATTAGGGTTTCATACGTAATTAATGAAACGTGTAGTTTTCGACAAGACAATTCAAAGACAATTGTTGGTAAAGCACGACTTTTATGTTGTTATCCACTTGATCGTGTCAAAAGCCGTTCATTACAAAATGGCCAACAGTCAATATTTGTGGTTTCAAGATATCTGCTAAGAGCGCTTCACAGTTTCTACGACAATTCTGCAATGACGTCATTGATTTGATAGTTGCATTATAAAAAGGGTTTTCTTGAAATTATTCTGGAATCCCATAATCTGTCCTTTTTGGAAAGCATAACCAACATTCATTGATAATTGACAAAACTGTAGCACTACTTTTATTTTGGCATGGTGGTCTGTAATGTGATCCTTTAGAATCAAAAGGGTTAAGAACGCCCGGCAGCATATGAAATAAAGACATTAGCCATCGATAATGGTGTAAACGTGAAAGAAAGGCGGTTCTAAACAAATTTCCATCGATTAGAAAATAAACACTTTTGAAGAGGACTTGATCTTAAGGAATATGCTAGTGTACTAAGTCGAGTATAGCGACATTTTTCGCCAGTGTACAACGTCAATAGCTGTAGCAAGATGTCTGCGAGGGTAAGCGACTGGTTGTAATTTTATATTTTGTTTTAACTTATTGCTATTTAGCCGTATGCTTTAATTTGCACAAAAATTAGAGAGGAATTAGAGAGGAATTATACGAATCAGTTTCATGCAAGTTGAATCAATCAGGCGTAAATAATATACTGTCGTATGAATTGCTTAGTGAATGAATGCTTTCTCACTGTAGAATGGAGCTTTGAATTTATTATGCTGAATATTTGTTAATATGGGACAGACCATTTAGTGTGTGTGTGTGTGTGTGTGTGTGTGTGGCTTCAATCCAGGATATATATATATATATATATATATATATATATATATATATATATATATATATATATATATATATATTTTTTTTTTTTTTCTTTCAGCTCAAGATAATTTTTTTTCCCAAGTAATATAATGGATATGAAATGTTTTCATTTTCCTATGAATCGGGTCTTGCTAATTGAGAGCTTAGAATGTGTTTTTCAAAAGATCCCAGCCCCCACCCCCTTTCCTGTTTCCTGCAATTTCTATGTCAAATATTTAATGCTCACATACTTGCATCTCACTAGGATGTACACTGTCATATACTTAATATCTTAGAAAAATATGGGGTCTTTTTGACAGAAAACTGTCTTATGGGTATATGGCGTCATATATAGGCTGTTGTGTATTATTTGTGAATTGGTTCAAGTGGTGTAGGTGGAACAAAAGAAACGCCTTTACAAAATGTTAGAATTTAAGAATTTATTTACAAACGAGCCACTCTAATGCTTTTCGACTGTCACCGCCTCCAATCTAACCAATGTTGTTGCCATGTTCATGCAATAATCACACAACATATTGACTATTTTGTGGAAGGCAAATTTGACAACTGATCGAATGAATACATTAATGCCTTCTAAATTCAAGGGAATACGCATCTGACCTGCCCAACTACAAAGAAACGAGAGCGGGGTGGGGGTGGGAGAGCACAGATTTAAAGTTTAAATGTTTCCATTAACATTCAAGATAATTACCACAACATCTACTCAGGATTTTGTAAAGTGAATCAAAGCTTCACAGAGTGTTTGTCTATGCCAACCGATGCATAATTGAAACAGAGTGCATCTTCATCGTAGTTCATTTCTTGTGACATCAGCTTCTACAATGGTGTCTTTGTTATTAGCATTCCCAATGTCTCAACATATCCTTCTTAATGCGACATGTCGTGAGTCGACCAGTAACGTGTAGACAACGACCAAGATATGTGAATATCACCGACTATATGCGTCATTAGATGTTGTTATTTGATATACGGAGGGACGCAGGAACAGGGAGGCTGAAAGATAAACGTATAATGAGAATTTGATATAGTCCCCAGTGTTTAAGGCCACTTTTACATATTCCTATGACCTGGATTCGAATCCAAAACGTATAGATTTAGAAGCGGACACTCGTAAGGTACGGGTGTTGAATTACACTTTTTAAAATGCGGATTGTTGGCATCGTTAGAAAGGTAATTAATCATCAAATATTGACCAAGTTTAATGATCAGTTACAAAAAGAAATCAGTACCTGGTTTTCAATAGATCTATTGCAAAGAGTTTGCAAGTATTTATGGCGGAGCAAATGAAGTTCTGCACATACATCTGGAGTTTAGTTTTCTTTTTTATTAATCTTTGAAGCACAAACAAAAACATACGTTTTGCTACACAGAAAAGGTTTATGGAGTGCCTGTGGTGACAAATTGAAAACTACATGTTTTTGTCGAGACACAATTTTGAATTACCCATGATAAAAATTCATTTTAAATATCTGAATTACTTATCAATTCACTCATTTATGCACGTTCACCCGATTGTCGTTATCTATCGATCATTCCAACCCATGATAGTTTATATAATTGATCTCAAAGTTATATATTCACCCTAGATGTGCCAGGACGCAGTAGCGTTAAAGTCCTTGTCTTTTTTAGGACAGCTTTAACTAGTGCACTAGATTCATCAACCTGCATTACAAAGTATTAATAGTGACTTTTACTGGCAAAACTTTACATCCGTGTGTACACGCAAAGTAAACAAACAGTAACTCATTTTTTTTAGATTATTGCCAATGTTTGAAAAATAATTCTATGAACTTGATGGCCAAGTAAACAACACATGTTTATCTTGATAAATATAGTGGAAACTTACGAATTATCAAGATATCCATTGCTACTTCTCTTCTCGAGACGGTCACCATTCTTAACTTACACTTAGTGATCTGGGGTAATTATCACTAATCATCTCAGGATTTTTTCTCCCCAAAATGTAGAATTTTGAATATTTTTCCTTTTGCTTAGTTAGTTGCAATTTTTTTCTCCACAAAACATTCAGTATGCGCCAGGTGTTGCAATGCACTAATTGAATCTTTGATGTTTCTTAAAGCAGTCTTGTTTATCGCTGAGAAAATTATCGAGAATTTCCTCAAGATTGAGGATTTCCTAAAAGACATTTTTGAAAGATTTAAAGGTCATGTTTTATTTTTAAACTGAAGTACGATTTTGTGTCCTTTCCATTAAATCTATCTCAGACAGAAATATGGGTATTGTCTGATGTATCATACGCAAGACGATGTAAAGTCTTCATTTGAAGACAAGATTTTGAGATTTTTATGAAACCCGGGCTTGAGTCCTAAGTCATTTCAAATTGGTCCAAATGGCAAATTTAGCGAATTGATGGTTTATTCTCTTGTATAACAGACCAGTTACAAATTGGTACTATAAGGGTTGAAATATGAAGCTCTTATCAAAAACATGTCACAATGGAAAAGGTCCCTTTCAGATTCATCATATTTATTGTAACTGTCCGATCTATTAACGTACATCTATTATGTTTACCTGATTCTCGTAATAGACTCGAATTGAGTCATCTTGAAGTAAATCAGGTTAATCTGTAGTCTGTCAGCTTGTATGAAATAAAGACTTGGCACAGTGATCGTTCGTATATAATACTCGCCTCGAAATGTAGATACAAATGGAATATATGCCATTGAAAAGTATGCTAGGATGGCGGTAAGTCTGTTATATTTTAGGTTTCAACATTCTTTTCATGTTGATTGTCTCATCTTCAGTGAACATGACGTGTTTATGTCAAAGAAGATCTGTATTTGTCTCTCAGGCTGGACTATGCTTGTGTTCGACTATTCGACGCAGTGTCAGAATCCTGGTTCTAGCTGGTCGAGGAAGAAATCAAAGAAACTCGAAGTGCACGTCGAGATTCTTGACGTATCCATAAATCATCTTAATCATTCTTGATTCAGATTCAACTCAGTATCGTGGTTGCAATTTAGATTGACATTAACCATAACAAGAAAATAAATATGATTGACCTGCATGTACTGTTAATATTAGAGTGATGAAAGTCATGGAGACGGAAATGACAAATCGGTTTCGTCGGGTGGGGTGGGAGGGGAGTATCTATCAAATGCTGCATTCAACTTCTATATCCTTGTGTTTTCCATAATGTTGCCACTTTCCAAATGCGAGCATATTTGTGGTTCAATTCCAAAAGGCATTGCACTAACATGCTTCTTGACCCTAAACTCCCTAATTGCCACTGCTGAATCATGTTAAAGTAATTTCTTTTTGGGGCATGCATTCTTATCAAAGTGTTAGTCATACTCCGTCATCTTCTACGTGTGGGTATTAAACATTTGCTTATTTCCACCAACGAGTGTTCTACCGTTCTGTCTTAGTACTGTAAGAGTTTGAATACATTTATCGGAAATGTATAGATTATTTAAAATGGAAGCCAAAACGTTTTCCTTTCTATGGACGTCCCTACTTTCTAAAAATGAAATTAATTTCATCCATTTTTTTAAATCAACCATCTAGGTGGACAAATTCTACCCTGAGGTAAGAAAATGGTCTTTATTACATAGGTTTCATATATATATATATATATATATATATATATATATATATATATATATATATATATATATATATATATATATATATATATATATATATATATATATCTGTGTGTATGTGTGTGTTTCCATTTTCATTGTTGTGCGTTATCTAGGGGTGGTAGGAAACTTTCTTCTGCTGTCAGATCTTCTTCAGTAGTCATGGTTTCTATGAAGCTAAACACCTGCAGACGAACCCTTGGCATACAGGGAGGAAATATCCGTGCGTACCGTCAAGTCAGCTAAGGTGGTTTTACTTCGACCAATCAGATTTTTTGTTATATCCACTTTGAAAGTGTCAGCTGTTTTCACCGTGGTTTTTAAATGACATAATACGGCAAGCTATCGAGCAAAATGGTAATTTCACAAAATGTGTCCAAGATCTGTATCTATCAAACGACGTTATTGGTTGTAATTTACGGAACTCCCTCATAAATAATGTAGCTGCAAAATTATGTGACAACACTTCAGATCAGGAAATTATTCTGTGTGTCCAAGGGATTTCTGCGCAGGTGATGAGCTCCATTTAACTGTGTGATTGAGATGTTGTCGGTATAACGGATTTAGATGAATCTATCCTAATCACATTTCCGACGTTTTCTTTTACTTTTCTTCTGTGTCTCAGCATCTCGGTATTTTGCTTTTAGTCAAAGTGTTTGGATTAGGTGTCACTCTTGGTAATGGTAGATTTTGTTCTTCATTGAAATGAAAATAGGGGTTGCAAATCCCGTGTTCCTTCCCAATGCAATGTTAGACGAGCACATATTCTTGCTTGCTATGTTAATTACTACATCTGGTTTGTATCATATTATACAGTTATTTTACATTAAACAATACAGTATGGATGTATGTTATATAAAGTCGATGTTGATTGGAAAACCTGCATTGGACTAGATGCCATCGACGTCGACAAGTACACTAGAACCCATATTTTACTATTCAATGTAAAACTACCTTTTTATTATACATCTTACACTCTCTTTTTTGGTTGAAAATATGTAAATGTGGCTTAAGCATATCAGTACACTGTAACTTCTGGAAAAGCAAAACAAAAAAGAAAAGGGAAAGTTTGGGAAAAAGCTAAACGCGGCTGATCCATTCTTAGTGAAATATAAGTGGTAGTGAATATAAGTCTTTTTCTTTGCAGTGCTTATGTCCATACTATATGTTATTTATGTGCATCAGAAACACCCTGTCAATACCTGGTTTGATACGGCAGCCCCTTGTACGGTGTGTTATCGACAAAGCTCTTTGTCCATCTGTATGCTTATCGTATTTTGGAGGGAAAAGATAATTATTAGATAATGCAGGGGAGGTAATTGTCATCGTCAGGTAACAAAACTTCAAGTGTATTAAAATGACATTTATTGTTAATTTGTAAACTGAGTATTTTTTATATTATTTATTTTAGCCTATTGATAAAATCTTAACGAATCAATAAGGGACAAACCATTTATTAATTAATATTCGGGGGGGGGGGGGAGGGGCGGGGCGGACAGAAATAGCTTGATAAACATTCGTGCTCATATTTATAAAAAAAATAAGATCCTGGTATATTCGTTTTATTAGCTGAAAAAAAATTATCTTGCGGTAAACAACAAAAAATAATGCATAACGGCTCCAAATGAAAACCTAGGCCCCACCCCATAAAATCAATGACTAGTCCCTAGATAAATATAAAGGTACATTATTTTATCATGCTTTGACATATTGTTCCCAAATAAATTTGTTTGTTTTATTTTTGAAAGAGAAATTACAAGCATGACCTGTCTGAATAATTTTCATTTAAAATCATTAATTATGCGCACATATTTGGTCGATATCTTGAATGTGCTCGAGTCCAATGCATGTTTTAATATCAGTTAGGATTTTTGTTTTTGTTTTTGGGTTTTTTTTTTCTTCTCAGTCAGATAAATGCAATCTGCCAAAGATAGATTTCTCTTGAAGACTCTTGGGTGTCAATCTGAGAACTTGATTTATGTTAAAATTTGAGATGCATAATAAATATATTGTAGTTTTCTTTTTTACGACGTTTACTTTCTTAACTTGTTTATGCTCTCTTAAGGTGAAGGCGGCGGGTCTATTTAATGGATTTTTCTTTTTATATACTGTATTGCAAAGAGGAAATTACAGTGCCGTCTGTATGCATATTTCTTTATGCAATGATCTAATGCCCGCACCAAAGATCTATTTCGTTTACCTAAACCCACCCCACCCCATAATTCTATCTTGCTGATAGGATTTTGCCTTTTTTTATCACTGCAACATGCATCAAAGAACTCGTTTTTAAATGTTACAATGGCACCGCGAATGTGTTCTTCAGTCACCCGTACATACCTAATTTAGCTGGGTTTTTTTTTTCTCAAGGCTAAGCCACGTATGCAGACGACAATCAAGTAAATGATACTTATTGGATCCCACGTAGTCATTTCTATACAGACGAAACTTTATCTCATTGGACAAAAAATATAATAGCTTCTTTTTTAAATAGCAGATAAACAGCTGTTAGAATCACGATGGGAGTATTATCCTAATTCAAAACATTTTCATCGAATGATAGAATTTGGAATCAAAATGTTAGAATAAAGAAGGGAGTTTAACTGTTGAATTCATGGCTAGAGTTTAATAGAATTTTGCATTTTGTTAAAGAGCTGGTTAAATATACATGTACATGTAAATAGATCCAGTCTTAATAATGCGATATATTATTAGCTTCAGTGCAGGCTTCGTTTCAAATGTGGTTCAACACTGTTCCTATTTAGGAAAACGTATGGAGGATGAAATGTCTCAGATGTTGTTCTTCGTATATGACGATATACCTTCTTATTTTTTTAATTGTTTTATCACTTGTATATTTTCTATTGGTACATGCAGCAAAACTTAGCTGTTGGTAGGTCTCGGGAGTAATAAGCATTTCCGTAACCATGCATTGTTAAAAGCCACGAGTGACAATCTGCTGAGCTCCTTTATGTGATTAAAGAGCGTAGCGGATTGTCGCACGTGGCGTGGACGATGATAACCATGCGGTTTATATTTTCTTTAAAAAGAAGATTTTATATAATGTATAGAAAATTGCAGAACCTGAAGGGATGGGTGAGCAAGTTAAAAGAAACAAGGCAATTAAAATAAAAAGTAAAGAGAAAGAAAAAAAATTACGAAACGGGCTACAGACTCCTTCATACTGCCCTACTCCTTTTAAAGCTGTCATATAAGAAGAATCTTTGATTTTCTGACTATGATCTGGGCTTCAGAAATGTCTGGTTTGAAAATTGTTTTTTTAATATAAAGTGTGATATGGTAATTTTGTGGCTTGTCTAATTTGAAGCTGGTTTCGCACCATATGATCTCATCTTGAAAATCTTTTTATGGCTACTCCTTCTGAACTGATTGTCATACCAGTATGGGGTTTTCACTAAACGACTTCTTGTGGTGTCTAGTTTGATGCTCAAAAATATGCTGTCAGTCTGACGTCCAATATGGATGTCATCTTAAGAATCTTGTTATCATGACTGCTTGAACAGAAAGTCATATTGACGTGGGGATTTCACTAGGAGAATTTTTATGATGTCCAGTTGGTCTTGAATGAATCTAGTGCGCATCAGACGTCTAGTATAACCGCCACAGCCGCCATCTTGAAACTTGTTATTGAAACTTATGAATAGAAACTCATTTCTCGAAAATATCGTTATCTGTAGTCCTCTCCAAATGGATGGCTACATCAACATGGGGTTTTAGGCAAGACACTTATTATGTTACCTAGTTGGTTCTAAATGAAAATAGTGCCAGTCGTAATCCAATATGGCTGCCACGACGACTGTCTTAACATTATTGTTGTCACTGTTTCTCCTGAAGTGATAATCAATATGACGTGGGGTTTTCACCGTAGGACTTCTAATTATGTCTACTTTATTCCAAACGAAAATCGTACCGAGCTAACAGCCATTATGTATAGCAGGCTAGCTGTGCGAATTTATTTTCTCTGGGAATACAATAAATTTCGTAGTTTTATTAGTGAATCAAATTGTTTTCACAGCACAAAATGCAATGTTTTCGAAGCTCCTTTACGAATTAGAATTGAAAATTAGTTCTGTCGCAAATGAAGTTAATAAGATGAGATATTATTGTGTCATTTATGAACCCCGGTGTGAAGGCGATTACATTCATTTCATTACCCATAATCCTCCTAGTAATACAATCTTGATTGTGTTGCATGGTCAAGATGAGCATACTCATTGTTGACCCATTTTTTGTGGAAAACAAGATAAATTAAATTAGGCTTTACAGCTTGTCCCTCCTCCCATGCTTCTATTCTTCCGGCCCTCCGGCCGTGTCACATTTACTTTCGCACAGTAACACAACTCTCCTAATAAATACTGTATTTTAACCCAATATTTTGGTACGTGATACTGATAGGTACATGATAAGTATGTGATACTGATAGCTATATGACAGGTACATGATGCTGAAAGGTACACGATAGGTACGTGATGCCGATAGGAACATGATGGGTACGTGATACTGATAGGTACATGATAGGTATGTGATACCGATAGGCACATGTTAGGTATCTGGTACTGATAGGGCTTCGATTGAATTTATTTGTCAGTTTTCCATCATTAATTTGTGGAGCTGTAGACCAATTTTTCGGTCCTATCGACTTACATTTCCGCACATTCTTTATTTATAATTGGATTTCAGCCCAATTAGATAAACTGTTTGATATCGATAAAGCAGTGTCTGAGATTGATTATAGTCAGGTAAGATTTTCGCTCACCAATACAACTCACCTTATTGTCTGGATACCTGTGCTAATGCACCACTCAGAAGCCTCTAAAGGTTTACTATATAATCTACAAGTAATATTAATTTCTTTTTAATAAATGAACTAAAATAAACATCATTATAACAGCTTTTGTACTACATTGACTGTTCCTTTTATTTTACATTCTCATCAGCGATGTCTTCCCGTCCTCAACTTGTACAAACAACACTACCACCACTCTACTTCTGTGTAAAACAGACGGCATTAATTCATGGAATTTCTTGTTGGTAATAAACCAGAAGAATTTTACAACATACTTTATTTACTATTTTCCTACATAAAAGACCGATCCTGAATTAACTCCAGTTGTTTTAGATAATAATAACCCTCGAACACGTGAACTGGAAACTGTAAGAGAGGCCTTCGTTGTAATGGTACTTTTTCATGAGTATATAGTTTGTGTATTACAGGCATCACGGCCCAAAACAGGTGAATCCGGAGGCAAAGGAGGGGGTGGAAGTGGTGCCCCTCCAATTTACAATAGAAACCAGATTCCTCCTCCTGCTCCACCAAAATTCCTGAAGAGAGACATATTTGCAGAGGAAGACTTCCAGGACGTTGAGGATTACATTGCAAAGGTGAGTAATTGTATGTATGTATGTATGTATGTATGTATGTATGTATGTATGTATGTATGTATGTACGTACGTACGTACGTACGTACGTACGTATGTATGTATGTATGTATGTATGTATGTATGTATGTATGTATGTATGTATGTATGTATGTATTCATGTCTTGAACATTATGTATTCTTTTTTGAATGTCGAAAATTGTCTTGTTCCAACAAAACAGCTAGGGACTTAAACGGTTGTTTTGACACGAAACTCTTGGATTATATTTCAAACTCTTCCCCACCCCCTCTCTCTACATAAAAAGGCGATGCCATGGTTGATGTTAATGAAATGTGTTTATGATATATCTTCCGGATGAATTGTTACCGCAGTGGTAATCTCGACTCTTAACCCGATGGTCTGTGTTAAAGTTGGGACCAGTGGCATCGCCAACTGGCAACTGTTGCTACATCCATAAATGTATTAATGAAAATGGCTTCACTAACGGACGAAGAGAATTCCTTGTATATGGGCCTCAGTAATTTTGTACCATTTTTCTCCCCATTAATGCTGACAGTATACATCGTTCTCATCCTCAAAGGGCTAAAGTGCTCGTCTTGTTATAACGACCGCCATGTTGTCAAATGGTGTTTCGTTGCAAGGGTGCCTGGTTCCAGTCTCCAAAGCTGATTCCCAAATTCCAGTTGGTACTTATATTATTATGAATGTTATATTTAGTTGATGAACCACTACGTTTTGTACATTTATGAACCATAACTAAAATGTGCTAAAATTGTGAAATCGGATGTCAGAACCAACGTATCTACTTTCGAGTTATATTTTTCATACTTAATGGACATACCTTGTTTCATATTTATTATGCTTATGTACATATGTTAGTTTTTTTCATTCAGCTTAATTTCATCACTGTGTTCATTATGGATGTATATACCTACAAGGCAATGTAGGTAATAGTTACCTCTCCCTTACATAATTGCACTTTTCTCTTTAACTCCTACTTCAATCGTTTTCTTCTTTATACTATGATTAAACATTCTTGTATGTACTAAAAGATAAGATGCTTCTGTCGTATACCAAACAGAGCCATCACTTCAAATACAAAATAATGCGTTAAAAAATCCCTTTAACAAACCATGTAACACAATATTCTATGCAACAAACTAATTCCTTTCTTGTCACACATTTAATGCCTGTTAGACACCATTACAACTTTATTACATGTCATTCTATCTTGGTACTTTCTAAAGCACCAATTTTATTATTGTATCTCTTTATCTTCCATTAATCCTTTCCACAAGAACTTGATGCTATCAGTCGAAAGGGGAACTGTTGATAACACCCTTCCCTACTCCCACTTAACCCAAGGTAACTAACTCTTGCAGTTTACATTCTGACCCATCGATGGCTCCGTTCTAACTTTTCCATACTATCTGCGCAGTAAGTGTCCCATAATTTACATTACTATAAAGAAGACATTTCACACCTATTCCCAATATAATATTTGAGTACCTTACTGATTTTGAACCAGTTTTACACAAAGTTTATCCGTTGCTTCGTGTCTTGTCTATTATGTTCATGCATTCTAGTACTACACCTGATAAATATAGGAGTTAAACTATTATTTTAAAGTTTGAATTGAGTTTCGGTTTCTGAAGGTTTTTAAAAGTGCAAAATTGAAATATGGGATCAAAATTTGTTTCATTATTCAAGTTGAGGGGTTTCGATTTCCTAAGGAAACAATGATGAAGCAGAAAAAGAAAAATTCAGGACTAAAACAATTGGTCTTGAGGGAATTCCTGTACACAGAGGTCACGGGTTTGAGGAGTTTCACTGTAGTATTAAAAATACTTATATTTGTCTATTGTTTTGGGTCACGTACATTTGATTTCCTTTTGCTGCGTTCAAGACGTCAGAGATAACATTATCATATTCATTCTTTTATATTAAACATCTAATTGCGAACATCGTCGACGCTGATATTCAGGCGCTTGGTACACTGGCTTTTAAAGCTAAACGTGGCGGAATATTGCGATTTCTACTGTTCGCAGTATGCTTTATATCACGAATAAACTCGGTAGTGTTATATCCCACCTTTAAGAGGAAAGTATTAAAACCAGGATTCGTTCAGTGGGTATACATAAAATATTTTCAATGAGATATCCAGTCTTTGACAAATATTTACTTTACAACCAATAGCTTTTGCGCACTTGTTGAAGATACCGCACTGCATCTGTCGACAAAGTGTCACCAGATAACTTGAGCCTTTTTTAAAATATTTTTTATTTTGCTTTGAAATTTGATATAAACTACGTCGTCGAAAACCGCTCAACCTAGCCTAGTGCCTAGTCGTGACAGCCAATTTTTACCAAACTTGTACTTTCACAAGCGTCATTTGTGCAGGACAGCATCGAAAGATTGGCCAGTGTATCTAAAAACTAATTTTCACCTGTATATTTATATTGATTATTGTTGGGGGCACAATTGGTTTTATTTATTATTATTATGTTTTATTTACCTGTTTCGAAAATATAAGACCTACACGTTTCAGCTTAACCTTCACGTATACGTGCGGACTTGCGACATGTAATTTCTCTGAATACCCAGTACAGTAAGAAACTTCACAGCATGAGTAACCGTTAGGATAGTTTGCAGGTGCCCGCGACGGTGATATAATTGTCATCCCTCTTTGGGAGACAAGTTTAGGGAATTAAATGAGGGGTACTGAAAAGCATAAGACGCGAGTAGTCTTTGTGTTACGTCGTCTATATCTAGTATAAGGTGTGACCGATAACGTATATATATCGTGGTTGTCATTTATACTTTCACCCTTGCTACATTTGGCAATATTTGTTCTTATATTGCCATTTTTCAGCACATGATAGGCTATGCAGCTAAGTAGTATATTTGGTTGAGGAAAAATCCAGAAAACCCCTCGGAAAGAACCATCGACTCACGGGAAGCTACTGGCAAGTCTTCTCACATACCCGAGACTTAAACCCACGCGGACAGAGATGAGATGTCAGTGAGCTATAAAAGCGATCGTCTTAGACAACTCGGCCAACAGCCCACCCCCCCACCCCACCCCGGTCCAAGTTAGTTGTATTATTAGGTGTGGTAAATTAATATACTGCATGTTGTCCAGAGAATCACAGTACTATCTCGACTGCCACATTATTATTATTATTTTTTTTTTTTTATTTTTTTTTTTAAAGAACTTTGATTAAAAATAATTCATAAATATTGCTAGATCAGTTGGTGGGTTAGACGGTTTTTAGGGGGTGGTATCTGACGGCACATCAACACGTTAAATGTTGCTTTCGGATATATTTAGCCGAGTAAAGAGCAAATGATCTGGGCAGGATTCTGGTCAGATATTGCTAGGTAATTTTCAGTTTGTCCTGAATTTTATCTCTTACCACAGGCTCCACCAAAACTTCTGGTCGGCAATTTCAAAGACCTGGTGAGCTACTTGACGAAGAACAAGAATCCTCAGGATGTCAGGAACAAGACCCCTGGTGACTGGGATGACCTGAAGATCGTGAGAGCCATTTTCCTGTGGATCACTTCCGTGGATGTATACAATCTGAAAGTGGACGGGGTGCCACCCAACCACTCCCCACTAGAATATTTTACCAAGATCCAAATGAACATGGGCAACCACGCACATCTTATTTCCGGCCTTTGTCAGTGAGGAATGCTTTATAATAACGTATTTTACTTTTGAAAAGATAAGCTGAACATCTCAGAGTCTTCCAAAACACATTTTTGATCAAATTTTGTTTTTCTTAATTATTATTTATATTTCTGCTTCTGACGGATCAAAACGAAGTTTGTCTTAGTTTCAATCGATAGGAAGTAAGTATTCCTTATTGAAATGTAGGTAAAGGAAAGTAAATGATAAAGATCTAGCATCGTAGGGTATAAACACGGGATATTAGATGTTAAACATTTTAATCATATATACATACGTACGAGCGTGCGTGCGTGCGGGCGTACGTACGAGCGTGCATGCATACATACATACATACATATTCAACACAGAAAAGGGATTATCGTAAAATTGTTTCCAAGAAGGGAAATATATAAGGATAACTGTCTTTATAATCAAGAATTTTACGACTATTTAAAAATGATGCACCTCCTAATTATCATGTAATTAATTGCCGAACGACGTTTGTATTACGTAATGTACAGTCGTGAAATTAAACGTACGTGCAGTCCGCTCCGGTAGCCTAAGTGGTTGGAGCGTCCGCTTCGGGTGCGGCAGGTTGTGAGTTCGAAGCCCGGCCGAGTCATACCAAAGACTTATAAAAAGAATACTAGCAGCTGCCTCGCCAGGCGCTCAGCATTAAGAGGTTAGTGTTAGGACTAGTCGGCCTGGTCTCAGGATACTATGACTGGGTGGGACATGATACTACATGTCTGCGGCATGATGCCCCAGTGCTAGACACAACTATAAACTGCAGCATTGCAGACATCGTAGCGATTTGACTCAAATTGTTAAAGCTATCTTAAAAATCCAAAAACATACATACACATAAACATACGTACACGTCATTTCTTAATATTCTTTACTTTCATTGGTGTGAATATTTACTTCTAGCTTAACGATATATATATATATATATATATATATATATATATATATATATATATATATATATATATATATATATATATATATATATATATATATATATATATATATATATATATATATATATATATATATATGTCCATAGCATATATGCAAGCAGTAAGGTTACTTTTACCTATTTTAGAATGGCAGGGATACCATGCGTGATAATCAGCGGAATGAACAAGAGCGCTGCCTATGACATCGGGACAAAATGCGATAGGAAGAGTATGGGTGCCCAGTGGAATGCTGTCTACGTCAGGGACGATTGGCGATTCCTGGATGCCTTTTGGGCATCTGCCTGCGTCGTTGGGAGAAAATCTGGAGAGTGGACATTGGTGGACTCGGACGGAAACATGACACAAGAAGAAGAAGGGACATCCGAGGGTACAACACAACACAGAATAAACGAATTTTACTTCTTCCCAGATCCAGACAAGCTTGTGTGGACCCATCTTCCCGATGAACCGCAGTGGCAGCTTTTGGAAACTCCAATTACACAGACACAGTATGAAGAGCATGTGTACATTCGCGAACGTTTTCACATTTTGAACATGAAATTCACTCCAAGCAGTCATGAAAAATGTTTGCTTGATGCGGCAGAAGGAGAGATACAAATAGAGTTCTCTCTGCCGATTAACAAGAGTGAGTTCTATAGATTCAAATACATGCTTTATCAGAGCAGGTCTGGTAAAGGTGATGATGTGAACCCAGAGGTATTTTTAGATAGATTTGTGTTGTTTGAGCATACAGCAAACCTTCTCCGTTTCGCACTAAGATTTCCAATTGCTGGAAAATTTAAAATGGACATATTTGGCATGGATCTGCGTGACTCAGAAATTTTTGATCTTGCATGTACTTATCTCATTACATGCCAGAACCCGTTGAAAAATTGCCTGCCTCTGCCAGATGTTCCACCGATTGGATGGGGTCCCGGAGCAAATGCCGCAGAAGCAGGACTGAAACCAAAGACACACGATGGTGCAATCATCGTGTCAAAGGATGGTAACGTGGAGATCCGACTTGCTGCAGAGAAGAATATTCAGCTGCATAACATGCTGAAGCACGCATTGATAGACGATGCTACACTCAGCAACTATGCCGTGACACGACTGGAAAATGGAGAAGCAATCGTGAACATTCGTTTGCCTCAAGGAGGTGAGTACGCGCTCAAATTGTACGCTGATGACATTGACAGTACTGGTGTGGCACCGAACGTCTTGAACTATCTAATCAGAACAGAAGGAAAAGACATTCACAATAATCCTTTCCCGAATCTCGCAATGGGTAACTTGGGAAAAAACCCAAATGCAGAGAAGCTTGGAATAAAAGCTTTGAGCCACAAAGGAAGCGAAATCACTGCTAAGAATGGAAAGGTTACCGTGGAGTTTCAAGCTGGCAAAGACGTTGAATTGGTCTGTGAGCTTCATAGTAGTGATCCGGAGGCGATGAAGAAAATGAATGTGAAAAAAACTGAAAAGAACGGTAAATGGATATTTGAACTCGATATGCCAGATGAAGGAGAATATTCTCTAAATGTTTTTGGAAATGACAAAGGAAACAGTGGACGTATGTACAATGTCCACACATATCTTGTCAAATCTGATGGTAGACCATTAACCGATGGAGAGACCTTTGATGAAAAAAATAACTACAATGCAAATGTTCCCATTGAGACAGTGCAGACCGCAGATCAGGAGGTCCTCATTCCAATTCCTCCTGGATTTAAAAATGTGGCAGTGGAACTTCACAGAAGAAACGCAAACGATCCTCCAGATCCTGACCAAGTGCAGATCGTTGAACAGGAGGGCATGAGATGCATCCTGGCTAAACTCCCAGAGTACGGAGAGTATATGATGAATCTTTATGACAGAGACGAAAATGGTCAGGTAAGAAACATAGCCAAGTACCAGATCAATCGCAAACCGTCGTCTGAACTATATGAGGATAATACCAAGATGCTGATGACAAATATTGGGGCAGAGACAATACATGAGGAGGAAGAGGAGGAACAGTTTACCCTTGAGCCTGACGAGAATGAATCGGAAGAAAGCAAAGCTCTGAGATTACAAGGTATGTTTATTGATAGATTCCAGTTTTTTTTAAAATCAAAACGGAATATTTCTTTTTTATGGGCACGTCTTATCTTTGAAATTGTGCAAATTTCACGGCTGAAATCATGATTTCTGATACATGTTTGAAATACATGTACTATAATTGTGCTATATCTAAATGATGCTTTGCCTTTACAATGACATTTATTGGATCAAGGCTCCTGATTGAGATACATGTATCGAGTTTGGTTTGATATTTATTGGTGATGATTAAATGGGTGGTCACTGGGGGCTCAAATTTCCAGTACCTACCGGTACTCTTTATTATTCAAGTATGGTTGGCAGTGTGATTCACAACATTTCATTGTACGAACGAGTGAATAAGGACGACGAAAGCATTTTGAGTACTAACATTTCTTCACTTCCAAAGACAGAATAAACTGGTTCGATGGAATATTTAAATAGTATGTGCAAGGATTAGTGAGCACACATGGGAAAATTAACCGAGTAGAAAACCCGGAAGATAGGACAAGCAAATGCTTAGACTGCTTTCTCTTAACAGGGGTGCAGCCCCTTTGAGTTGAAAAGATGAGTTTTAATGATGCTTGATGTAGTTTACACTAGATTTCAGACCATTGTGTTTTAGCTTTTAATCTATTTCCAGAGGAGCAGATGCGGGCGACTCGCAGGCAGATCCAGAAGGCAATCGAGATGAAGGATCCGGAAATGCTCCAAAGGTACATTGCTGCCTACGAGAAATTGAACCCAGATCCAGATGATGAACTTTTACAGAAAGCGAAAAACATGTTGGGTGTTTTAGAAGCTAAAGAAGGTAATTACTGTTTAGGTTTTGAATATATAGTGTAATACATATCTTTGACTGTCTGGCCAGATTGTTTGTCTTCCAAGATATGGTCGGTTTATGCAGTGTCTGATATTATGGAGTGATTGTTTTCTAGAGCAAATATAAAGTAGATTTATTTTCTACTAATTAATCATTGTATATGTGTCTTGATATAGGTTCAACAATAATCCATGATCTCCATTGTGGTTTGTTACGATTTGATCACATTTAAAGACACAGTCATTTAGGATAAGAGAATTGAGATAACATTTAAAGAAATTTGATTCCATCAAATTTTATGTCATTAGTGTTGAATAAATTGTAGAAAATCAGCAAATGACAATAGAAAAAAAATGGAAAGGGAGGATATCAAGACAGTTTTGTTCTAATTTCAAATTTTTTTCAAATGTTTCTTGCCCGAAGAATTTTCAGTAATATTAATGTTATGTTTCCTTTTGTATCTCTACAAAGACACGTTAACTACAATTGGGATTTTATGGTAAGACATTATTTCATCAAAAATGTAGAGATGAGACTTAAATGTATTATTTGTTCACTTAATTTCATTTGCACTAAACAAGTTTAACAGCGTGTCAGGAGTATGATTTTTTTCGACTGTTTTGTCACAAAGAAAATGAATTAGTTGAGTATGGGCATTTATGTATTGTGGCTTTTTCTATGTATTTCAATAGAATTGCAGTGCGTTAATGTTAGTTTTCTTTAGCCAGTCTACCAGGAACTTTGAAAATCACTAAACTTATGTGTGAAAAATACCCTTCCTACAGTCTTTTTTCTTTAATTTGCTGAATGGTGTCATATTTGTACCAATACTATTTTTAAGTTCAACCATTTTCAATAGAAAGATTACGCTGTCTTCTTTTATTAATGTGCATGGACGTACACGATTTGTTGTCCTTTTAAATCATAAATTAGAAAACTAAATATATGTAGATTCTTAACCAAACATGCCATCATGTAGCATAAAGAACCAACATAAAATCCTTGAAATTCAACAGGTATATGTGAGTTTAGCTAATACACACTTTGCAGTGCTTAATGGGGAATTCAACATGGGGGTTAATGCATTTGTCAAATTTGTATGAAAAATGATTTCAAGAGGTGTGTCTGTTTTCAGCTCTGACTGTTGCCTCAGGGAAGAGAGACTTGGACGAGCTGAAGAGAGCAATCGCCGCTGCAAAGGCTGTCAATCAAGACCATCAACTAGACCTACAGGTATGAAAGTCTCAAAAATTAATGACTGACTTTATAATTTATGATATAAATTGATTCATTGGCATGGGGATAAAAAGAACAGCATAAATCATGAAATAAGTGAAAAGAACAAATATTAACGCAAATAATGATAATGTCTTTATCTATAGTGCTGGAGTCTTGACTGGCCATCTTTTATATATACATATATATATATATATATATATATATATATATATATATATATATATATATATATATATATATATATATATATATATATCAGAAACATATTCGCTTGGTAATGATGAGGTGGGGCCTTTTTCTTATTATATTCGTTATTTTAGAATATTTATAATAAAAGCATAGTGTAAAGTATAACATCTGTCTCCAAAGGTGACCAAGTTTTTATTGTTATTTAATACATTTAACAGAGTCTGACCTTGTTTAAAGTATGCATTCTATTGGATAAATGTTTACGTTGTACCACTTATCTTCTTACTCGGAATTAATTGTATTTTTGTGTGTATTAATTTTCATGATGTTGCACAAATTATTTTCTTTTTTGTCTTGCTTAACTTAGTGGAGATAGAAAGAGGTCATTGTTGTAGTACAACACCAAAAACTCCATGAAAAGTGGTACCAAACAGTATTTGATTCACTGTGTAAAACTAATTTTTCGCTTTTGCAGATTGCACTAGCGCAACGTCTTAAGGAACAGCTGGAGAAGATCGAGAAACTTCGTCATGCTGTACTAAATCTTGACAGCAAGACCATTGCTGAACTGAAGACCTACCAGAATCCACCTGATGGCGTCCACCAGACAATGATGGCCACATTCATATTGCTAGGAAATTCATCTAAAGAGGTCAAGGTAGGAATAATATTGTTTTGAATTTCTCTGTACAGCGAAACTCATTCCATATCACATTTATTCTACAATAACAGTTAAATGTATATAAGGAATCCATTCATTTCTAATGTATTATTTCTCTTGATATAAATTACATTTAGCTAAAAGATATCAAAAGTAAACTCAGGTTGCAAAATAATATAATCAGCAGTTTCATTTCATTTCTGTTTTCAAGAATAGCTTGAAGAGATGTAGATTTATTTAACAACATAATTAACGTTGACTTGGATTTTCATGAGATATTTCTTATGTCTTTGCCTGATGAAACATTGTTTGCTTTATTCATCAAACAAACCATCGAAAGTATCCTCATCATAGTATATCTCCCTGGTGTTGTTATCAAAACATCTTAGGACAGTTTGTAAGAGTTAGTCTCCTTATTGTCGTCATCAAGACATCTAAGGACAATTTGTATGTCTCCCTACCATCATCATCAAGACATCTTAGGACAGTTTGTAAGAGTATGTCTCCCTATTGTTGTCATCAAAACATCTTTGGACAGTTTGTAAGAGTATGTGTCCCTACCGTCATCATCAAGATCATCAGCAGCCTTCGTGCAGTTTGTAAGAGTATGTGTCCTTACCATCATCATCAAGACACCTTAGGACAGTTTGTAAGAGTATGTCTCCTTATTGTTGTCATCAAGACACCTTAGGACAGTTTGTAAGAGAATGCCTATCTACCGCTGTCATCAAGACACCTTAGGAAAGTTTGCAAGAGAATGTCTCCCTACCGTTGTCATCAAGACACCTTAGGAACGTTTGTAAGAGAATGTCTCCCTACCGTTGTCATCAAGACACCTTAGGAAAGTTTGTAAGAGAATGTCTCCCTACCGTTGTCATCAAGACACCTTAGGAAAGTTTGTAAGAGAATGTCTCCCTACCGTTGTCATCAAGACACCTTAGGAAAGTTTGTAAGAGAATGTCTCCCTACCGCTGTCATCAAGACACCTTAGGAAAGTTTGTAAGAGAATGTCTCCCTATTGTTGTCATCAAGACACCTTAGGACAGTTTGTAAGAGAATGTCTCCCTACTGTTGTCATCAAGACACCTTAGGAAAGTTTGTAAGACTATGTCTCCCTATTGTTGTCATCAAGACACCTTAGGAAAGTTTGTAAGACTATGTCTCCCTATTGTTGTCATCAAGATGCCTTAGTATAGTTTGAAAGATGATTAAAATAAACCTAATTCACAAATCATGCATTCTGCAGATGTTTTGTCATACCAAATTCTAGTTAGATTATGAAGCAAAAATTAATTGATAAATTTTTTATCTATATTTTATTCTGAAGTTAATATAATATGATTTCAATAAAATAATGGCTTGTTCAAGTAATGTCATGAATATCACAAGGACTGGGCAAATACATTTTTATTCCTTTTGGCTGACTTGTTTGAAATTGACGACTCATCCTCAGTTAACATTCATATCCTTTGTACTTTCCAGCAATGGAAGTTTTGCCAAGCTCTCATGGGAAAAACAGGGCGAGAATCAATGATGAGGAGAATATCCAAGTTTGATCCAAAAGATTGTTCCGTTGATATAGCTCACAAATCTAAATCTATGATAGAGAATTTCTCCATGGGACAGATTAGAGATGTTAGTGCAGGAGCTGCAACTTTTTATGGATGGGTAAGCTTTTAGTTGTTTTTTTAAATAACTCTACTAAAAGTAAGAAAGGGCTTTCTCTGTATTACTTAGGCAGAAATTTGTTATATTCATAACTCATAAGATCACAAATAATTGTCTTCAACATTGGGGAAAAGTAGTTACATTAAAATCACAATGCATTTATGTTTTCTTTTTTCATTTGTTCACAAAGCAGAATTATCACAATCTGTATTAAGAATATCACTCGATTAAACGAGACATAAACCAGGATGTTGTAGAGAATATTTCTGTAAGAGAAGTTGCTGCATAATACCAAAGACCATAAGGTATTTGTACATTGTAAGGAATATATGAAATAAAAATGACCTGTGACCACATATGAAGTTTAACTTTTAAGTTTGGAAACTTTGCAGGAGGTTCAAATATTCCTCCTTTTTATTAAATGACCACTGTTATCAAGTCATGTGCAGTGACACAAATATTTTCATTACTTCTCGCAAGATCAATTTTTTTTAGCTCACTTAGATGAAACTTATTTATATATTGTCTGTATACTCACTTATAAGTTGAGCCTAGCTGCAAACTGCATTAACCCAGATCTGCTGGTGCTTAATACACTGGCAGATCTGGATCTGTGCAGGTTGCTAGGCATAACCATTAAAACAAACAACATAGACAGTGATCTGTATAATGTCGACATGGTTTGCAACTTTGTGTCATTGATAAACACTGTAGATAAATCCCAAGGAAAGTGCACATGTATTGTTACAACAAACCTTATTCTTGTAGGTTACTTGGTGTAATTTCTATTTCAAGGTTTTAATCGAGCCCAAATTCCTTTTCTCTCTCACTCCATATTTCTTTGTGGTTTGTCCATTATGCATGAGAGGGGAGGGGGGAAGAGAAAGCAGAAAGGATTGCAATGAAAATGTGTTCCATATTAAATTCATTTAGAAAACAGGGATTATTAATAATTTGTATCACTATTTTCATATGTCACTAATGATTAATATGTGGAAAATGATCTTTGATCTAGAATCAACTGCACACGGTCACAAGAATGTTTTTATATGCATATTATTGTGCCATGGGTGGATCACAATTTGATATACTGCTACCAATAGTATTGGGATATGTACTAACACATTAAATGCCATGTTATTTTTAATATATATATATATATATATATATATATATATATATATATATATATATATATATATATATATATATATATATATATATATATATATATATATATATATATATATATATAAAGAATACAAATCATATGGTGAATAACAATGTTTCAAGTGCTCTGGATCCGCCAAGGGATCACATGTGTCGGGGATTAATTAAGATAAATGCAATAAACTGACAACGAACAGTGCAAAACTAGTATCTAGCTAGCCTAAGTGCTTTCGACTCTTTAATGAGTCTTTTTCAAAGGCAAATACAAAACATAGACAAGACAAACTAATAAAACAGAAAAAATGGTTATGTTTGTGAAATTTTACATGGCTGTTTCTACAGGAATTCAACCTTTTAACTTTATTGTGTTTCAACAGGAATTCAATCTTTTAACTTTATCATATATATATAAGTCCTCATTATTATTATTATTTTTATTATTATTATTATTGATGAAAACATAATTGTATCAGTTTATACAATTCCTTTCTCTCTCCAGCGAGAGTGAGAGAATGAGAGAGAGAAATGTCTTTCTTGTCTCCAGCAATGGAAGAGAGAGAGAATCAAGGTACAACGAGGATGAATACTACAAACACTTACTCTGGATGTTTAGTCTCTTACTTTAAATTCATAACTTCATAACTGTTATAGCTTCATCAATGTTATTTTTTTAAATGAATTAAGCCAGTTCATACTGTTATTTAGTTTCAGTATAATAAATACATTTATTGAGGCTAAATATTAACAAGTGTACCGGGGTAATTCTTGCTTTCTGACACAGCAATTAATCAAAGTGATCAGCAGTTTTCTCTGATCTTTTGAAACAGGAATGATTTCACCAACTTTGGTGGGCTCAATATTGTTTTTTTCTTTCAATGTGGACTGTGAAAGACTCCTGCATTTAATCAGCAATGGAACTGTATGCAAATCTCCAAGAATACTTTTCCTCTCACATATTGAAAACACCGTTTCTTACAAGTGATACAGCCAGTAAAGGTTTACAACTTAAAAAGTATACAAGCTTTAAATAGCAGTGCATTGTATTTAGATTATCTGTCCATGGCACACAGCTATTGTGATAGTAAGTCATCCACTTTGCTGCTACTTTTTCCATTCACACATGAACACCTTTTAAGCTGAGACTTTCAAACTGTATGAATTAAAACTGGCATTTACAGGTAAAACCCATTATAATGCGATGCTCAGGGTCCAAGTGAGATTGCGTTAACAAATTTTTTGAGAAACTTCCCTATAGAATATTTGCATTGAAATTTCAATGTCATCAGTTTTAACTAACCTCTTGATTATATATCAATTGTTTTGTTTGCCGGGTTTCATCAGACATCATATATACTTCAGTTTTGAATTGTATACATGCTAATATCGTGGAAACGGTACACAGTGAAGTGATGGCAACATTAAACACAGTACATGGATTAAAAATCCGCTAGGGATACGAATAATCAGCTTTTCTGAGAACATGTAATTAGGACATTAAAAAGAGAGGTCACCTTAAATTAAAAAATGTGAGCCATGCTGCCATCACGTTATAAGCAGAATTGTATTATAACAAATTGCGTTATAATGCGTTTTACCTGTATATTGAATTTTTTTTGGCATTTAATTCAAGTAGTCTGGTATGTGCATCTTTTTTTCAATATTTGACACATGACATTATCTGAGGTCTGCAAGTCCATGGCTATTATACTGATGATGATAGAGGTTTTAGTATTAAAGACAAATGCAAATAAACTTTTCGCCAGAATTGCAAGTTAACAGTGATCTTGGTACATGATGCTATCTATAAGCCATTTATGTACCTGTTTATTTATGAATAAAAAAGGGGGTGTGGGAGGTAATAGTTCCCAGCTGCCTTTGAGAAATCAAAGGCTCTAGTGGCTGAGCGAGATCGTTTCAGAGGGAGGAATCTGAAAACAGTGGCCTCTGATGTATGTTGCATTTTAAAGTGTTTGTAGCAAATAATTAAAATGGTTGTTAATCCATCAGCAAATAGTCAGAGATCTGCAGAGCTAAGGTAACCTCAGACATACACACAAACACCATGTTGTTCAAGGTGTTTGGCTGAGTTCAGACTATACTTAAGGGACTCCAGATATTCCCATGAAAACATAAACAAAATAATTACTTTTTTCACAGAAGGCATGTTTACATAAACAAAATGTGCAGTTTTCATTGTTTTCATTGTGCACCAAAAATTACAAAGTTTGAACACTCTGAACTGCATTCATTTCCATCTTTCTTATGATATTGACTTTGTAAATATACATTCACCAAATGATAAATATTGTTCAAAATTTGTGGTAGCATTATCAGACCCCACTGACCCATAGACTGCGTCCAAGTCAAAATGGTTTAGTTTGGAATGTAGCTTTTGGAGCACCCTCTACATTCTATTTAAACATTTTAAATGATTGCTGTGTAAGTTCTCTGCTGGAAAGAAGTCTCAATGCCATGTTGATTTAAATGGGAGACTTAAAGGAATTAACTCTCTTTCCTAATTTGATACAAGTTGTACCATCTTACAGAAAATACATGGTTATATATGACTGATGTTGGCCAATCAGAGTTCAGGAATTTAGAATGAGAGAGACCACAAGAATAAGTTTCTAGTCATGATTGTACCCTCTATGGGCTCAAGGATGTAGAATAAGACCATTATGTCATCCTACATGTCATAAGGGTGACTAAAAGAGACAGGAGCCGCAGTAACTGAGTTAATTATTAGCCTGCCAGTCTAACTCATGACAAAAAGTATGTGGGTTTGAATCCAAGAATCAGATCATCCCAGATTGGTTACAGTGGCATATCTTTAATACTCTTGACTCCAACTACATTGGTATAAAATAACCTGCTTGTGTTGCTGTGCCATAGAACATCAAAGCAAAGCAAACTTCTTTACAGACTGTATTTCAAGTGGAACATTTTAGGTATTTCATGGCACTGTTATGTTTCATTTGCACAATGGAATTTCTTATCAGTATAACATTCAAAATGGCATTGTAGTCATAATATTAAAAGTGTCTTGTAAAGCTGATGCACATTTTGTATGTAATATCAGCTACCAGCAATATGAGTATTTATAAAAGTTATTATATTCACCAAATCACCATTAAGTGGTCTATATTCATGAATAATAATAGTATGGATCGTAATGTATTTGTTGCTTAGATTTTTGCATATCATATATGTTAGGCCTATCTCAAGTCCGTATCATTACGAAAACGTACCTGCATCTTTTTACAAACTTGGATGATTATTTATCACATTATCTGTGTCACAATTTATTATGTTTTTATAAAATGTATTTTGACAATGGATCATTGGTATACAGATGTGGTTTTAATTACTCTTTTAGTAAAATATTTTCTGTCCGGTTCTGGCTGGCTTGCTTATGGCTGGCTGCTGTAGGTAGGCAGCAGGTAGAAGTTTGTATTTAAGGTTTAGGTTATATGCCAATGAGGAACTGTGCATTTCAGTATCATATATGTGTTATTTATAAACACTTTCCAACCATTCAAGGGGTTTTAACACACTTTTTACTTATTTATATTACAATTTATATTGAAAGCCATGATATTAAAGTTCTTATGTTGCTCTATGAGCTCCGAGTTTTAAAATCTTTTTTTTAATTTAATGCCAACATTTTTATTGCTTTTAGTTGATGCAAACTATTTTTAAGTCCATCTCTCCATCATTCCTAAGTTTAGTTTTGAATTATGTTAGATGAATGTTTCAGGTACTCTCAGTTATAGATTTTGTATTTTAGTGTGTGGATCCATCTTGGAGGCAACTTAACTGCTGCCAAAATAGGCCACTATGATCAACATTTCATGCTTCATCCAACACTTCCTTTGTATCATCAACATTAACTTTATTTGTCATATTATTTGTAGTCCCTGGGTATGATAGAGGAAGTAGAATCTACAGGAGGATCAGGAAAACCATCAGCTTCCCATAAAGCTCCTTCTGGGAAAAAGAGCAGAAAAAAGTAGGTAGTGGAACAGATGATTGGATAATTCAAAGAGAAGACTGAGGATAAGAGATTTACAAGGCATACTTTGTAAAGGATAAATTTTTTTGTGATTATGTATAGTTGTTTTCACTTCTCTATGTTAGAAAATATAAACAAATCAAAACTTTATTCTCCCTTTGTGAGTTTATATAGTTTGATTAGTATTATGTGAATGCTGTTCAAGTATCAAATTTTTAATCATTCTTACATACATCTCAATTTATCAACATCAGCATCCAAAAGGAATTTTTTTCTTCATATTACTGCTGAAGGTGAACTTTCACATATTTGAATTGTTCGACATGCATGTTAGAAATCTCACACTTTACATGACTGTTGTTGATTCTAACTGTAAATATCTGTTACGTTAATTTTATTATAACACCCACTAAAACGTCAACTTTTTGTGCTTTGGGAAGGACAAACAAAATTTATAAGATCTATGAACATGAGTTTAACTCTGCTGGCATGTATATTGTGACAGAATATGTTACAATGAAAAACAAAATCTTTCTGCAAATTGCTACAGCATTGTCTTCATCTCTGAAAATGGCATCATTGAAGAGTATCTGAGTTGTTTCTGTTTAAATCCTTACAATTTTTATCAAGAATTTAACTAAAAGATTTAAACTACTTGAAAACTTTAAAGCACTGTTATGGGTTATGTATATGTAAATCAGGTCTGTTTGACTTAAACAGAAAAGATAAAAGCTCCAACCTTTTAAGACCCTTATTCAATGCATTATACACAGACGGTAATATGCATGAAATGAGTAAAATGCATACTATCGTATTTGCTCGTAGGTGCTGGGATGACTCAGATTTACATACTGTTGAACCAATACAATTCAACGAGTCATGTCATGATCAATTTTTTGGGTAAATGTTTCTTTGCAAAGTTTGTATCATGTGTGTGGTTTGATTATATATGCTAAAACTGCGTCCTTACATGTACAACGATGACAAGATAGTACAAAACAGATGTATTTATATTATTCCATCGTATTTGTGCTATACCTAACTATGTGACAGAGAGTATTTTGAAATTAAAAACAGAAACATGAACAATTACATGCATGTAGAACAATAATATTCAGACTAAAATATAATTTACCATATTTTACAGACACAAAATATACCGCAATATGCATAATTTGTTCAGTGACATCATTCCTAGGATTGACCAATCATAAGTCAATATTGTCTCATGAGATGAGGTGATTTACTTGGTATTTGTCTGTATAGCTTCTCTAACTTCAGTGATATATAATTCTGAAGCATCTCTGGCATTTGTTTATTGGTTTTTGTTTGTTTGTTAAAACTATATCATGAAAATCATTAAAATGTTTACCTTTTTTGATTTTTATGAACTTTATCTCAAATCATTCAGAAATTCATGGGCTTAGAATTTTAACATACACTAATAGATAAGGTCAAGTAGACTGAATATTTTAATCTAATGTAATGGGTTTTTATGTTATCTAAATATACTTAACTCATATTCTGCTTTATTTGCTTCACATAATGTCTCATATGATTGTGCAAAGATGTGGTTCTTTAACACCTTTCAACTTTTATTGATAACTGTATCACTTTAAAAATCTTTACAAGAGGACTGTTAAAGTATACCATCTCTCTCAAGTCACCTTTGTTTGTTCTAGCATAAAAATACTAAAGGATACTAAAAACATCTTGTCAATTGGTCATTTGAAATCATGTCCTGTACTGTCTAAATTGTTCATTTTGTCAATTGGTCATTTGAAATCATGTCCTGTACTGTCCACATTGTGTCATTTTGTCAATTGGTCATTTGAAATGATGTCCTGTACTGTCTAAATTGTGTCATTTTGTCAATTGGTAAGTTGAAATCATGTCCTGTACTGTCTAAATTGTGTCATTATTTGGATTTATTACATGTGGTCTGCATAAAAAGTTTTATTTTGTACACTTCTAAAATTAAATATATTTGACCAAGTAACATATGGTTCCTTAAGATATGTTATGAAGTTATGAACCTGCATCATATCTTTTGATTTATGTTTTAAAAAAAATGTAAAAAGAGAACCAGTTTTGCTATTGACCTAGCTGTGTATGTCAGTGTTATGTTGTCGTACCTTGTAACCGAGGTTTAAATTTGTGTGTCAATAAAGAATGCATCATATTCACTCTGTGTATATATTCCAAAGAACCACAATGGCCCTGTGGTTAGTAGATGCACAACTGAAAGAGTGTAGGTTTGAATCCTACCATCAGATTAGACTTGGTCATTGGCTGTGGTGTGTCCTTGGGCAAGGGACTTTACTCCAATTGCCTCAGCACAAAATCACCTACTTAAGTTGCTGTACCATTATATATATATATATATATATATATATATATATATATATATATATATATATATATATATATATATATATATATACATATATACATATATATATATATATATATATATATATATATATATATATATATATATATATATATATATATATATATATATATATATATATATATATATAAACATCAAGTTCATTTTAGAAATTTTATTTTGTTGTGTGTTCTTGGGAGTGGACTATCAGAATAAAAAGCTGTTAGTATAAATTATTTACATATCTTTTCCGTATTTTCAGATATTGAGATCATTCTACCTAACAACTCCGTCCGTTTATTATTTGTGCTACTTGTCATGAGTATTTTGCCTTTCATTAAAATAACTTTACTCTGCAGATCTGTGATATTCTATTTCAAACTTTTTAACTTATCACATTTTTTTATATTCATAGGCTTATTGGGACACTCGTATATTTTGAACTATTCTTAGTCTAATTTTCTTGCTGTACAATTCAGTATATGAGAAAATTGTGAGAAACGTTGATGTAACCAAATTTGTGCAAGTATCAAAATTTCAAAAGAAATACACCAGTGTATTTGTTTATTCTGTAAAGTAAAGCTATATTAGTGAGACTTATTCATCTAATAACATTGTCCAAAAACAATCTTTCTGTAATTGAAAATTCTGTGTTAAAATTTGGGAAATGAATAATTTCTGCATTTTGAATCACAAATATTTTCTGCAGATCCATAATAACAAAGAAATCAAAAACATCAAGGCATTTTTTTTTACTTAGATTACACTTTTATTTTGAATCATTTAAAATTAATACTTTATAAATGTTCACATTTTAATAAAATATTTTACTTCGCTTTATTGTTGTAAAGTGTTTAATTTGAATCCATCTTTGCTCTGATACAAAGGTTGATCTAGAGAACTGCTTTACTTATATATGGAAGCATGAGATGAAATAACCACTATGGTGAAAGGATAATTAAGAATTATACCTACTTATGTGTATATGTGAGTATGTATGCATTAATTGACCTTCATTGTGTCTTTTCTCCTTAGACACTTAAAGTTATTACCGTATGTGGTTTGAAGTCTGGAAACTGAACTAGAATCATTTGTATTCTTTGCAATGTAATTTTTATTATACTGTGTGAGGTTGGTAGGTTTCACACACAATAATAATAATAAGAATAACAATAAAGTCTTTATTTAATGAGGGTAAATCATTTGGTTCAATAGAACTTATCTCCCTTGAGGCCCTCTAGAAATAACAGTAGAAAGTTTTATTTATATATATATATATATATATATATATATATATATATATATATATATATATATATATATATATATATATATCACCCCAGGCAACCATTTCAAGTTGATGGATTTTCAGAATCATGGCTATTCTAGTCTTCTAGTTTGCTGATGTCTCTAAATCTGTATTTAAATGCAAATTTATATCCCATTACTTGCTGTCAGCTGATACTTTTAGAGTGGATGGATCAGATGGCTGCAAAGGGAGGAGGATGTCATCATGACAAATAAAACTGATTATATGGTTACCTTTTCTATCATGTTGATCAGTATTATCATTATTTCCTGTAAACACATCCAACTTTTGTGCCCTTTTCATCATATTAATGTAGTTCCATGTAGGTAGGTATATTATACCTATAGTATTGAATATATTAAGAGAAGAAAGCTAACTTAAAGGTATTTGTAACCCATGTATTTCCATTTGTAACCCATGTATTTCCATTTGTAACCCATGTATTTCTATTTGTAACCCATGTATTTCCATTTCAATCCACTTTTAAAATTCATTATGTTGCAGTTGATGTAATCTTTTGCATTTAATACAATCATAATCATTTTTAAATTGAATATATATATATATATATATAGAGAGAGAGAGAGAGAGAGAGAGAGAGATCGTGCCACACCCTATTTGGATGCAACCATATTTATGACACAGTCATAAACTCAGTTCTTGAGAGAGAATGCATCTCTTAACGACATCATAGCCACAACATTTGTTAACATTTATCAACATAGAGTTGTGCAAACAGCAAAAATTTGTAGAAAATCATATAATTATCAGTTGTGAAGTTAAATAATAATATTCCATTTCATTATTTCTCTTGTTTTGAATCAGAAGCCCTCATTCAAATCATTATTAGCTTTTCTGATTGGGCATCATAATAAGCATTCAGTCTGCTACTCGACATGTGTTAGCCACATGACTCAAAGCTGATTGTATCACGGTACCAATTGTTTTTCAATAGACCTTATTGCTAATGTTTGGTGAAATAACTTTCTGTCCTAATCCAGCATGTTCATCATACACTGTCATTGAGAACAAAGTTATAATGTCAGTATGATGAACACAAAACCAGATATTCCATTGCAGAAAGATAACTCTGCTAGAACTGGATAAGGGTATAGTGTTTGGTGAAATAACTTTCTGTCCTAATCCAGCATGTTCATCATACACTGTCATTGAGAACAAAGTTATAATGTCAATATGATGAACACAAAACCAGATATTCCATTGCAGAAAGATAACTCTGCTAGAACTGGATAAGGGTATAATGTTTGGTGAAATAACTTTCTGTCCTAATCCAGCATGTTCATCATACACTGTCATTGAGAACAAAGTTATAATGTCAGTATGATGAACACAAAACCAGATATTCCATTGCAGAAAGATAACTCTGCTAGAAGTGAATAAGGGTAAGAGTTATCTAGTCACAACATACACATTTTCAGTCATGTGTACCACATTTTTCAAAAATCATACAAAATACAAAATATGATCTAGATAGGAATTAACATAATGAATTTGACAAGGACATAAACAGGTACTCCACTGCATTTAAGAGAGATAATTGTGCTAGAACTAAACAAGGAAAAGAGTTATCCAGTGGCAAATTATCCAAAAATAAATGTCTTACATCACGTAATTCATATTCCCTAGAATGCCAGTGTAACAGCCAATTGTTTTCCCCCTGCTGAAAATTTCCCTGAGGAAAGAATCAGCTAGCTGGTTATTTCCCTATGAAAGAATTGGCTAGCTGATTCTTTCCCCCTCTAGTTATTTCTTTCCCCCGACAATAAGTTAGTTTTTCCCCTCTAGTTATTTCTTACCCCTCACCCAAAAAACCAATTAGTTTCTTTTCATTAATGGACTCTTTAGTAATAAGCATAATTCCCACATGTGAAATATCATACATGTAATGGGTCATTTTAACAAAGAAGAGAGGGACAGAATCAGCTAGCTAATTCTCCCCTACAACCAAATACTTTCTTTTCATTGGTGGGCTCTATGGTAATACAGCATACAAGTGAAATGTCATACATATATAGGGTCACTTAACAAATAAAGGGGGGAGGCAGAATCAGCTATCCAATTCTTTCCCCACTGCAAGCATTTATTTTCTTTTCATTAATGGACTCTTTCCTAATCTGCTTAAGGCCCACCTGTGAAATATAATACATGTAATAGTTCACTTAACAAAATATATCTCACATAACTCTACATTAGAATGGTCATCTGCAAGGTTTTGTAAATAAACTCCAGACTGAGTGAAAGTATCCAAGGGAAAGGATGCTGGGTACCTCAGCCAATCTGTTTAACTTCTTTGGAATCTGATCCGCTAGCACTATACACATAAATGTCTGTTGGTTATAGTGATGCTGCACTCATAATCTCAGTGTCTGTTTACTCCATATTACTGCTCTGTAAATACTTATTTACATTGTTACTGATGTAATTGATAAGCTCTTTAGTAAACATTGAGGAGCGCATATGCCTGACAATACTATTATAGCAAATGTTGTAGCTCTCTTTGCTTACTCAAAAATTGCAAAGCTTATAGCTCTAAACATACAAGTACCTTCACCTTGTACAATTTCCAATATTGTTGGGGCTAAGGATGTCTTATATACATTAAAATTTGGTTGCTTCATAAAGGTGATTTGAATTTTCATGCAACTGTCTTTGCATTGTTTTTCTGTAGATGAAATGAAGATATTTTGATTGTTTTTGTTTTCCTTGTGTCCCTGGGATGGCAATCTTTTCAATTGTTGACTTGTTTGTCTTTTAAGAACTATAGGTGGATTACCATTACTTCTGTTACTTATTGTTAAAGGAGTTGAAGTCTAATTATGTCTTTTGTTGTGTCTTTTCAGTAGTTCTTTTACTGCTTTCTTGGGCTTTGTGGCATATTTGATGGTGGTGGCTTTTGTCATAGCTGGTCTCCTTGTATTTAAGTTTCAAACGGCTACAATGGTAGAAGTTAGCAGCTTGCTGTTACATTCATTTTGCTGTCCTATGCTGCCCTTTGTAAGAGCATCTTTTACTATGTAAGGGCTGACCCGTTGTGCCAATTTGCAGCCAGATCTCCTTATTTTATTGGCATTTCTCATAAGTACAAGAGTTCTCTTTTGAAAGGTTTTAAGGGATTTATTTATTTTATCAAATTTTGCTTCTGGCAGATCTGTGCAATTTTAATGTTTTCTGTTACAATTTGACCTATAAACTCCCAGTGTTTGTTCATATTTAAATACTTGAGAAACACTGGTTGCAAACTTCCTATTGTTTTCTTTTTAATTAGCAATTTCAATAAAATGCTAAAATATTTTATGCATGCTAATAAAAACTAACTGGGACAATCATATTTCTTCCTAGTGAGACCTTAAAATAGTTATATTTCCTCAAAATAGTTATATTTCCTCATTTTATATTCTAATTATATATAAAATCCCCCCTGCCAAAATAAAAACATAAATTCCTTAAATGAAGAAAGGGCATCAATATATTTTTTGTTTATATCCTAGGTTGTAACATAAATATTTATTTTAATATAGTTGGTTTTAAAAACAAATATATTCATTTTTGAGAGGAATTTGTTCTTATAAAATTCTTAAAATAAGTTAGTATCTCTGTTTTTAAAGTTTAGTATTGCTAATTAATTGTTCTAATGTATAAAGGTGTAATTGGAGCATGGGAAGAGTCACCTAGCCAATTCTTTCTCCAGGAGGTAACTTTCAACTCAAGGCAGAAAGAACTGGCTAGCCATTTGTTTCCCTGGGGAAAGAATTGGCTTCCTGATTTTTTCTCCGGGAAAAAAATTGGCTAGCCAATTCTTTCCACAGGGAAACTTTCAAAGGGGGATAAATTTGACTACTACACCATTATGTGGAGCACAGACTTCCATAAACATGCAAATGGTATAAAGGTACCAAATGAACAAACCCAGGTGGGCAGAACTTATGGTGTAGGAACATTGTATTCAGAAATAAACAGCAAAACTGGCTGTGATTGGTGCATTATGTAAGAGTTCTACTTTCTGTTAGACTTCAAAAAAAGTTGAGCCTCTTTGCAACATGTGAGATTATGTTAATTCATATCTAGATCATATTTTGCTTTTTTTAAGACTTTTTTCAAATATGGTACACGTGGCTGAAAATGTGTTTGTTACTAGATAACTCTTACTCCTGTCTAGTTCCAGTAGAGTTATCTCTCTTAAATGCAATGGAGTACCTAGTTTTGTCCTTGTCATGTATCTGCAGACAGTGTAAAGTGTTCAAAGCTTATACTTTATAATAATATTAGGTCATGCCCGTACTTTTGGTACATTGACCTTTGACCTAGTTATTACATAATATGATATGTGATTTATCCAATATCATCCGTGTCTAATTCAATAAGTGCTTATATGAATAAGACACAACTGATAGTTAAAACAATTCATTTTATTCCCAAAATATAGTTTGGTAGCACAAATATTAAAACATCAGTTGAAATAGTTCAAAGACCATTATATAGACATTGATATAAGACACAGCTTGGTACCTCATAAAATTGTTTTTGACAAGCAAGACTAAGTACACTTGTTACTTGTACAGTCCCAAGCTATTATCACAGATTATTGAAAAAAGTAAGGTTGGCTATATGTATAATGGTACCAACTGAACAAACCCAGGTGGACAGAGCTAAAGGTTTAGGGAACATTGTATTCAGAAATAAACAAAACTAGCTGTGATTGGTGCATTATGTAAGAGTTATACTTTATGTTAGATTATTTTAAAAGTCGAGCCTCTTAGCAATGTGTGAGATTATGTTAAATCATATCCAGATCAAATTTTGTATTTTTTAAGATTTTTTTAAATGTGGTACACATGGCTGAAAATGTGTATGTTGTGACTAGATAACTCTTACCCCGTCTAGTTTCAGTAGAGTTATCTCTCTTAAATGCAATGGAGAACCTGGTTTTGCCCTTGTCAAATTGACAATCAAACATTGTTCTCAATGACAGTGTGTGAGATGCATGCTGAGGTAGGGATAGAAAGTATATTTATTTCACAAAACATTAGCATTGAGGTGTATGGAAAAACAGTTGGTACCGTGATACCAAATATGATCCTGTGCTACTTTGGATTCTTGTGATGGGATGCAAAGTTTGAAGAACGGTGTAGATTTAAATGAAAGTAATGGGCAATATGTGACTAATGTGGTTATCACTCAGAATTGTTTGACCTTATAAGGAAACTCCAGAAGTACAGTTGGACAGAAATAAATAGAATGAATTGAAATTTAATAGTAGGTTATAAATGGGCTTACGCAAGCGTCAGTAGGAATTGCTGACTTGAAGAAACGTTCATGTCTGATGGTATTGGCCTTCTACAAAAGGGAGTGCAGAATTTATCTAAATAAACTGCACAAAGAATTTAAAGGCAAGAAAGTGTAAAAAAGGAACAATTATTGCAGGACAAGGAAAAGAAAATTGGGAAGGAATACCATATCTTTAATAAATTACCTAAAATTACTCATGCCAGAATATCCTATATGATGCAAAGTGATCTACAACAAATGAACCACCTTTCTTGATCCATACAGTGTTCTTTACCCTGGTTAATGCATGCCTTACAAGAACAATATAGTTGCTTTGTATACATGATGTGTCATCTTTTGCAGGTAAACTAGTCAATATTTGGCAAAAATCAACTATGTTATATTTACATAACTCATTTTGTTGCATGTATGCCAATCTTGGAGATGATTCCACTGATATAAAGCCATCCGGTCATACAAATGTCTGTCTGCCATAGCTATGCTTATCAAAGCTCCACCCCCATATGTGTTATTTTTTGAGGATTTCATATATTTTATTGTTAAAAGATTTTCATATTAGACCAGAAATATAGTTTCCATTTGTTTTATTACTTATCCCAAGAACCTTACCTTTCAGACTGTTTTCCGGCTTACCTTAGCGTCTGTGAGCAAAAAGGGGGATTTCTGCCAGTCAATTTCAAAAGGTTGTTTACGAATCAATGACAATTATTAATTGTCGTTTATTTGTAGAAACCATCCAGCTTCCAATAGAAATCCCCACTCTCGGATACATCCGTATTATGGATAATCAAGATAGATGTTTCTGCCCAATTAGGGCTTTACGGTTGTATTTGGCCCCGTCAAAAAGGAGAAGAACGTGTAGGATGTCTTTTCCTACCGTTTGAGGGTTCCTTTGATATAACGACATGCACGGTTTCCACGTGGAGTGTCTTCGCTATTACGCGGGTATATCAGTTCCTTCTTGATAGAACCTTTCCTTTATGAAGTTAGGTTATTGCTATTTTATGGGCTTATTTTATGTATTCGGTGGGATGTTACGATGACCTTGTTTTGACGGTCTCACAGTGCTTTCTCCTTTTGTTTTTGTCTTTGGCGTACCAGAGAAAAGACGCATCTTCATTGGTTTCAATAGGTATGGCACAAAATGTACCTCAGTCTGCTGCAGATGTATCCCTACAGTAAGGGCGAGTATACATTTTCTTATCAGCTTGTTGAGACCATCAACTACTTTCAAATTGGCAAATCCAGCAAAGCCACAGCGTTAAATGATGTGTCGCCGCTATTAAAACGTAGCTTGTTATTTCTGTTGTTCTTGCTACCTTTACTTTTCTTTTCTGGGCGAGGGTAAACTAAGCTTAATGATTTAATACTTACTCGTCAAAATGCAAGATTTCCTCCTCACCCCTATTTTGATGGACCAAGTTTTTCCTGGGTCCGAGTCAAAGAGGAAGAGTAACCCACATGAGGCGATGATGGTAGTCGTGCTGGTTCTGGGTTCTAGATTTTTGGAACGTTATGTATAATGGAAGCTTGGAATTACAAACTCAGACGAGGCGACTTACCCTTCAGGGAGGTAAACAAAACTATAATGGCAGGTAAGTTTTGCATAATTCAAGAGTCCCCCAACTTTTTGGTTAAAAACAAATATATTTAGTTGATTTTGTGTTTACGGTAGAAATTACGGTACAATACTGCAAAACTAAAGAGTTGTCCAAGGGGGATACACCACCGTAGGCAATCAGGGTTGATCCGATAGGATTTAAACTCGCACCCTTTCGGTCACAGCACACTACGCACCAAGCCAGCTTCGTCCTTCATTCGGCGCCTCATACAGCACTCTCAAGGGTGTAATAGACCTATTCTACGATCCGATCTAGCAGGAGGGCACTTGCATAGAAAGAAATCAAGGAAGAAAGAAAGAATAAGAACTGATACATTCAAGTTTTTCTTGCTGACATCCTTTACATCGATGGACTGAAACATTTGTAATGCATTTTAATTTTAATGATACAATTTCTGTTGGAAATAAATGAAGGGGAATGTTTTTCCATCTTCCTTTGGAAAGCAAGAAATTAACATTATATCTATTTAAATGTTCTCTTTAATGCATCTCATGAATGAATGAAGTAAATAACCCTTTTACTGTGTTTCTACTTCTCAAGATATGTAAAACACTAACATAGTCAACGAAGTCATTGCATTATGATACTGTTGTCTTTTACACCTGCAGTCTCGATTTAGTCAGTGACGTATTTTGAAACTTACAAAATAAAACGAGGTAATTTTTTCATAAGCATGTATGTATGTGTGTGCGTGCGTATGTATGTATGTATGTATGCATGCATGTATGTATGTATGTATGTATGTATGTATGTATGTATGTATGTATGTATGTATGTATCCATCCAAAGATTACCTCCAAAATTCAGTTAAAACTGTTGGTGTTTCAACTTAAGTCGGATGGCGATGTTACTTATTCGGTCATTGCAAGCGATTGATTTCGCAAGTCCGCAGACGGGCCTATTGGTTTTTTGAAAGGGTTAAAGTATATTTTGCTCAAAAGTTTAACACCATTTACTTACAACATTTTGTGAATTGAAGGGGGGATTCGGATCCAGTTTAAACTGTTTTCTTCAATACCAAAATTAAGGAGAAAAGTAAAGTTTTACTGTTAAATTGGTTATTTGTGCACATTGGCTTAGTACATTCCATATTTCATACATACAAAGCCCTCACATTTTAAACCACTGTGTTCTGTATTCATGTAAGTTGCTAAACCTTTTTCTGTTAATCAAACATTAATTATCGCGCAGATAAGAAATGGAGAGAAAATGCCATCAGATGGCTGTATTCTTTCTTTCTTGGAAGGGGAGAGGAGAAACGTGTATAAATAGGATAGGGGTCTGTGGGACGGATTCCATGAGCCACGAAAACTTCTGTATTTGTAAGCGTTTTCAGGGAATAAGTTTAACCATCGTACTGTAAAGAAAATTTGAGGAAACGTTTCCGGTTCTCTCGCGCTCATTTTCATCTGAAGCTTATGTGAGCGAATAAGGTTCTGTAAATCAGAGGCGTAGCTATGATATTTTGCGCCCGGGGACGAACTATAAAATTGGCGCCCCAGCCCCCTCCCCGTTTAATCAGATTTTTGAATATTACCCTTGTTTACTTATTATAATGTAACGTTGTAAGCCTCATTTTGGCGCCCCCTGTACCTTGGCGCCCGGGGACATATGTACCCCCCCTGCCTCCCCCCCCCCCCCCAGCTACGCCTCTGCTGTAAATAAAGCAGGTAATAAAACCATAAGCATTCAAAATGTGTTCAGAATAACCAGCACATTTGTTTTGTTTTTTTTACAAAATGCTAACATCGTTGTAGCAGGCCTATCATCAAGTGTGAAAGAAAAACGTACACGAGAATCGGTAGGATATGTAATGTACATCTGAACAGGAACGGCAGACATTTTAGCATTTTTGAGATTGCTGTATATTTATGTTGAAGTACCATTGCTAGATCATGCAATATCAAAGTGTATACGTGACTTGAGTCACTTTCTAATCATAAGTAATACGCAGAAAATAATGTAGAACAAGCACGCATATTTCTTTGTAGAGATAAGTATGCCGAGCTTACAGGCTGTATAATGTCAACTGTAACCTCAGCCTTTTCTGTCAAGCAAAAAAAAAAAAAAAGGGGGGGGGGTAGGGATTGAGTATCAGACGTATAGGCGGACAGATTTCCCTATTTGGAGAGAAGATAGCATTACCTATATTCTTGCGAAACAAAATAGTACGCAGACTATAGTCTGTTTCCAGCACGTATCAGGACTAAAGCAAACATAATCAAGCTAAAATATTGCTAACTGAATTTTGCCTTTGAATAACCATAATCATAATCTATACTTTAGTATTCATATACCCACTATAATGGTTGCCTGTGTGATACATCTGAGGTTCCTCATGGGAAAGGTCGAGGATATTCTGATTTTGCTTGTATACATCGTAAAATATTCATGATCTTTGTCTTTCTTGAATAGGATTAGTCGATATATGTATATTATACTTCTTTGTGATATAAGTAGCAATATAAAAATCGAACATTTGCAATCATTATTTAGAGTGTTATGTATATGTATATTTGTTGTAACTCTGGTACATGATTTTTTTCCCCTAATTTTTGTAATTTTTATTCATGACCGGAAATTGTAGTGACTATCTTTAGTTGGATTCAGCGTACGTGCGTAGGGCTTATTTTAAGATACTAACGAACTTAAAATAACATATAATCTATAAATAGATGCTTACGTACGTATTGACAATTCGGCCTTTTTCCAATTGGACAATTCGGTCAGGTGTTCTCTTAGAAGAATTAAGTTAATTACTATTTGATGAGTCAATAATAGGAATAAAGTCAAGATATTAAACAAAGGACCAGATGTTTCAAATGGGTTCATATGCAATCACCAAACACTTGGAGGCTGCTACATTTCTCATAGCGTGCACGTATAAAAACAATCTCAAATAATATATACCATTGTAAACGTTGGGCAAGGGGGTGGAGTAAGGAATGAGTTTGGATGGGTAGTGGGTTGGGGCTTCTACAACAAACCCACTCAAACACTAATGCACTCAAGTACGCATGCACAAACGGAAACTATATGATACTTACAACGTTTTCTTCAAATACGTGATGACAATTCAGTCCCAAAAACATACAAAGTACTTTATAATTAAAAGCTACTTGGCATATTAGTTGTACTGATTTAAAACGATTTCAGAGCCATTTCAGATTTTTGTCACCTTGCTCGCTAATCTTTTTCATTTATCTGCTGTTTCTTCAATTGTCGGAAACTTTCTCTTTCTAATGTTCAAGTATATCATTTGGTACATGAAGATACACACATTTCTGCACGTCCTTCAGTTAGCGTCTTCCCCGTCAGCGCTGTCTTCATATTAGACACTCGATTTATGGTAATGCAACAGGTGGAAAATTTACTATTGGGAAATAGGAATAATGTCTCAATAAGGATTAATATGGGACTACCAAATTTAATACTAGGTGAAAATTCACGAAAGGCTTCGATTATTTTGGCAATATGGTCACCGTGTGAAAAAGAGGCATTAAGCTTCAGTCCGTGGTAACGTCGTGTCCATAAAATCTTCAGTGTCAACTACCTAAAAACTATTAGTTATTTTATTCCAAGCAAAACTCGGATGAGAGACACATATCCTGTAAGTAGCATATTTTGCATTATGATCCCTGCGTAACTCATCCGGATTTGGAGTGGGGTGGGGTTACAGTAATATGTAGTAAAAAGCCATCAATATTGCTCCGGGATTTTTTTAAATATTATTTTTTTATGTAGCAGAACATAAATGTATTGGCAAATAACCACTAAAATTATTTAAATGTCTTTAAAATTCTTAATATTTATTCACGTGTGCATTTAAAATTACACTAATGTAAATCCTTGATTTGGGTTCATAAGTTTCATTTAACATTATCTGCCGCCACGTGTCCCGCAAATCATGTGTAACAAATATGTAACACATGAAAGTTATGTTTGACCAAGGATCATCTATACAAGGTGGGAAAATAGGGCTGGACTCCGATATTAGGGCTGAACTTATTAATCCCAATTACGCACGTAAGTATTGACCATATTTACGACTAATAATTTAGAGGAACATTTTCAATCTTATTGTATTTCAAATACGAGATTTAACTTTGTGTTGTTCCACCCATCCCCGTGATGAGCATTCGGAAACAAAACGTTATTTTCTACCAGTTTTACATATAATCCAGAAGAGAAATTAATGTTGATTCAGATGTTTATAAGATAATTATATTTTTGTACCAATTGTTAAAAAAACACAACATAAGTCCTATGTAAACAGACGAATATTTTCATTATTTTTGTCTGTTTTTCTGGGGTTTATTTTCCTTCTTTAGAATAGAATAACATTTATATTGGCTGCATTAAGTTCATTTTAAGTAAGCGCTCAACCGGACAATGGTTATATTGTTCGAGTCTGGAGATGCTTATGGGCAGTTTTTCGGATTGTGTTTGAGGGAAATTATTATGATTATTATTATTCCACACGACTGTCTCCAGTTACAATGCGCACGTTAGTTCACAGTAGAATATCCAATATTGTAAAACTGTTTCAATATAAGAATTATTTTAATATTTCCATCTGTTATAGGTAAAAATAACTATCTAGGTGATCCATGTACCAGAATGATGCCAGGTGGGACCAAGTGATCCATGTAACGCGATGATGCCAGGTGGGGCCAGGTGATCCATATAACAGGATGAAGCCGGGTGTGATTTGATTTAGCGAAAACTTAAAATAATAACATAAATGAGCTTTTATTTATTATGTCAATGAATGAAGAATGACTCTGATACCTTACTCATGCACACAAATTTGAACAAAGGTGTTATCGTTCCTAACTGGACCCGATCAAATCATGGAGTTTCAACACATAATCACAAGCGATCCAATATAAATGATCAATGCATAAAACTCACCTACATATATCACTGACATGCTGATATGTCAACAAAAATAATCAACGTATGGGATCTAAAAACACATGGTTGACATATCGAATTATCAATAAATATGATCAGTGTATGATTCGTCAACAAATATGATGAACATATGATTTATTTTAACGCATATAGTGACGTTGAATTTTCGGTTCAAATGGAATATGTGATATTATTTATCTTGAGGCATCCAGTCGATGATTGAAAAATATTTCCGATTCCATAGCTCCCGTAAAATAATGAAGGAACGACCTCGCGTGGTCCGCTCCTCCCAGCCTGCCGAATGATCCATCCTGAATCTTCTTATCTCGCAGACGATGGAAAAATCAGGCATCGACGAGTTCAGAATGCAAACCAAAATTAAGTGATCATCCAAATGTGGGTTCAACGTCAGTTACCGAACTGGACTGCAAGAACCCGATATTTACAATAAGCTCATAAAAGATGTTACACTCTATAGTATGATACGACAGATCTGTGATGCTTCTGCACTACCCCAACCTTACAATGTTGATTGTATCAACGGCACAAGAAACGTTAACGAAACTAAAATTCTCTTTATTTTCGTACGAACTTAGCCATTACTTCGACAAATTGCATTATTTGAAGTAATATGTGTACAAGGTAAATGCAAAATGCCCGCTGCCCTATACTGATTGTACAATTTCTGATCTTTGTATTGATATATTAATGTAGCCGTTTATCGCATTGACATAGAACGGAGAAGAAAATCCGCGCAAATCGATATATTTTTCCTTAAAAATAATATAATAAAAAAGAAAATCGACTAAATATTTAATTCGCTTTGTAGAAACAATGTTTCTACTTCATAATCGACTGACCTTGCGGACAGTAGCTATAAGTGGTGTGGTGTAATGTCTTGGCCTAAACTTTCATTTTGTTATGAAACTCTTAAAAAGATTGATGACTGGCATAATAGATGAAAAAGTTTTATTTTATCATAAAGACATTGCATCTATGACACAATGCAGTAATGTCAGTGATATTTGCACTGTGTGAATAGTTGCATGGTTTATTACAAAACAAATTACTTCAACAGATGGTATCGTCTATAAAATGAACGTATTATTCTATTCACAGAAGCTGTTCATAATAGAAATCGAATTACATCCGTTTTTGTGTCTGGCCCACAGGAAAGAAACTATTAATTTCGAAATAATTGAAATAATCGATTCTCACAGGGCAGTTCATGTACATAAATGTCTACATGGGGCTGTACCAGTGTATCTTCAGGATTAATCAAACCGTATTCAACATAATACCATTTGAGCTCAACATCACGTGGAAACCTTCTTCCTCGAAAACCAATAACTGACTGTTTTCAAAGAAAACAGGAGGTAGGAGAAAGACGGCAATTTCAAGTTGATAATTGCTCTCAAGACTATACGTATTTCTCGATCGAACGAACGCGTATGTATTCCTATGAACTCTGTAACGGGCTACGTAGGAAAAGTAGACCAAGCATGATCAAATAGACAAAGCATGATCAAATAGACAAAGCATGGTCAAATAAACAAAGCATGATCAAGTAGACAAAGCATGATCAAGTAGATAAAGCATGATCAAGTAGACAAAGCATGATCACGTAGACCAAGCATGATCAAGTAGACAAAGCATGATCAAGTAGACAAAGCATGATCAAGTAGACCAAGCATGATCAAGTAGACCGAGCATGATCACATGGACGAAATTCATTATATATCTTTTGTCAGGATACGGAAAACGGAACTTAAATTGACAATGAGCAACTGAAAGACCTACATCAAAGAATGTTATTCCAACAGCGCTTCAAGGTTGTGAGTACAATCAAACATGGGATGGAAAGACATTTAATAAAATTAAATGTACTTCAGCATCTTCGTGTGAAGCACAATTAATTCATCGGATCATGAGATTTAAGTTTTTCTTTTTCCGTACAGTTAGAAAAAGAACAGAGGAATGTAACCAATCAAGAAGTGAAAACAAAATGAAACTGTGAAACTCATACAAAAGGAACGGAGTTAGTAGCGTACATATTTAGTGTCGTTGACCATGGTTAAATTAAATACAACTTCCACATCTTTTTCTCTTGGGCTTAGATGACGCGTAAGAAATAACTAAATGCATAAGGAAATTCCAGTGCTACCAAAACCTAGGTTACATTAAAATTTACTCGACTATGTAGCCCCGTGGGTTTTATTCTACAATTTAAAATTTACCAGACCAACCAGACCTGATAATATAATTTCACTCAAGTTTTTAAAACAAAGATTAATGACCACTCATATTTGTTTGTATCACCATCTCGTAGAGGAGGTACGAAAATACAAACATCAAAATTAAAAATCACTGGCCCATATGTTTTTGCGTCACATTTTTATAGGGATAGGATAAAAATTACAATTTAAAATTAAACGTCACTAGACCACTCAAAAATATGTATGTATCGCCATATCGTAAAGATACAAACGATGATTAAAATTCAAACTTAAAAAATAATTAACCACTAAAACTCGAGATTTTAATTTTGCAAGTTAAAACTACGGTATCATTTTACAAATTCAAATTACTAGATCTGCCTGACTTTCGATTCGAAAAATTTACATTTCCTGATGGACTAGTGTTATGTATATTTAATCAGTATTGTTTTTAGTTTTTTCTCCATGATTATATGGCACATACAATTTTATTTTGGATTTGACCTTGTCCAAAATCATGTTCATTGTGTACCTATCGTGAGCCCGTCTTTTATATAAAAAAAAAATAACGCATAGTTAATATTTTTCTACGAGTGTGGGTTAACTATTCGGATCATTATCAATAGAGGTAAACATATTTATTTGGGTCTGAGTCGAATACATTGGTGTTCCCCATACATATACATAGCTTACCTGATGTTTACCACGTTCGTTATTATAATTTTAGTAACAGATAATATCTATTTACAACTTGCATCGTTCTAGAAATGAACTTCTGTGATACATCCTGGCTCTTCCTTTCTATTTAAAAAAAAATATAATCTAGTTTACTTGAAAAAATATTAATTCTTTACATCTTTAGGCAAATTCAGTCTTATTGCTATGTTCAGACTTTAATTTGGGTGAAATTATTTATTCAAATTAGTATTCTCTGGAAATAATAAGTGCTCTTCAATAATATTCTTGGACAGAAACATCAAATTGGAATTATAGTGAATACAGACAATATATATTGGATTAATAATTGGTAGTCTGATAGTACATCATCACACAACAGGCTACTAGTACCTTAGTACATTCAAGGCTACACGTACATCAAAGCCTTCAGCGCTGGATCGTATTGAGAATGCCACTGTAATTTAATTAGAACTCTATTCATTTTTGATAGAGCTGTTAGAACTATTTTGGATTTAATTCGCAAAACTGTAATTTTTGTTTAAAGTTTCATTTTGTGTACTAGTAAATTATTTGTTGAATTTTACAAAACGTATTTGTTTTCGTTCTTTTATAATTAATTGGTTGAAGACCATCGAGTCGTAATACTAGCAAATTCTGTGTACTTCAAATGTTTTACTGTATAAGCTGCACAGTGTAATATATAACATTTATACAAATCTGGGACAAAATTGCATTTGTCTGAATTAGCATCATATATATGCCTTACAAACTTAAATCTGTAGAAAACTGTATTCATTGACCCTGAAAATGCAACATGAATTACAGTATATTACAGTCGTTTTACATTCCAAATGATTTTGATTCGGATACGGAAACAAACAAAGCCTACACCACATCGGTGGCCTAGTGGTTAGAGCATCTGCCTCGGGGGCTGGAGGTCGTGGGTTCGAACCCCGGCCGAGTCTTACCAAAGGCTTACAAAACTGGTACTAACAGCTGCCTCGCTAGGTGCTTAACGTTAAGACATTAGTGTTAAAACTGGTCGGCCTGGTTTCAGGATAATGTGACTGGGTGGGACATCATGCTACACGTCTGCGGCATGATGCCCCAGGGCTAGACGTCACTCTAAACTGCCACAGTGCAGACATCTTAGAGATATGACTGCAAAATTGTTGAAGCTACGTTAAAAATCCCAATCACACACACAAACACACACACAAAAGCCTTTTAAAGAACAGACAACGTTAGGCAATATGTATTTAACCCATGGATCTATTTTATTGGTCTTTAGTCCCATTTCCCTTCCGGGTTAATGTGCATCTAACAATTGGACTTTAGTCCCATCTCTCTTTCGGAGGACTGTATACATAATAATGGATCTGTAGTCCCATCCCCGTTCTGGAGGACTGTATATCTAACAATTAATCTGTAGTCCGATCTCCCTTCCGGCGGAGTGTATATCTAAAAATTCGTTTGTTGTCCTATCCTCTTTCCGGGGGACTGTACATCTATAAATTAGGATGTAGTCCCATACCCCTTTCGGGTGACTGTATATTGGATAATTGGTCTGCAGTCCGATCCCCCATCCGGGGAACTGTATATCTCATAGTTGTTACTGAGTGAATAATGATGCATACTCATTTTAAATTTTCATCCTGGTACAAAACTCTTCATTTACTTTCTCCGAATCTTGACCAATATCGTAGATTTAAACAGGGTGACCTTTAACTCCATAATTTTAAATTATTTTAAATTTTTGAAATTTGCATTAAATATTGACCAGAGTAATAATGAAAAAACTTGATATCGAATTGGGAAATATCATTAAAATTTAAAATACTCTTAAATCCTTTGATATTATTTTGTATATTAACCACACCTTGCTGAATACAAATGATCCTAGTTTACATATGTAATGTATTTCTTTACCTTCTTTTTTTCTGTCAGTGCTGTCCGTCGGACCATCGGTCAGTGTGTTCTTTAGTCAGTTTACTTATTAACCTGACCTTCATTTACACAAAATATTAATGTTTCATCAAAATGATTATACATCAACAAAACTTTTGAATCTTAGATGCAAGCCCCAGGAAAGGAAGGGATAGAATGCAAGGTCACAATTTCATTATGCAGTATAGACCCTATAGCTGAACTCAATCTACCCGATTTTAGGAGACGGTTGATCATCATTCTTACGCTGTTTAATGATAATGGGTGGATAACCAGGTGGACTTAGAATCTGAAATTCAATCCCTACAGATGGAGAATGTGGGAAGTTGACTGAATCTTGCGATGGCTTCAATTTCTTTTTTTTTTCTTTTTCATTCAGGTAATATCATTAATTTACTGTGTGCTATATCGCTACGATCAGGTGATATCATTAATTTACTGTGTGCTATATCACTCCGATCTTGATCCCTTATTGTGATCAGTAATCATTACATTGATCATAAACAAATCACTTCTTTTGGGTATTGGTGTAAAAGTTGTTAATTAAACAATCCGTGCAATTATTTAATATCAACCATTGGATAATTATCATATTCCATAACTGTAACA